>CM025607.2:17930960-17969857 GCA_014621495.2 Entosphenus tridentatus | reverse complement strand
TGATTGCTTGTGTTGCAATCGAAACGTCGTGAGATATTTTTAGTTTTTTATTATTTCCCTTCTACGTGACTTTACCGAAAGAACCAAGAATATTTAAATGCATCGTTGTGATCCCAGTCGTCCTTCGGTATCCGCCCTCGGTGTGCACACTCTCTCTCGCTCTCTCTCTCTCACGCGTCTCCTCGTATTTCCCTCCGACGGGCTGCGTCGACGGTTTGACAAAAGTATCGTACGTGACGATTGCCGATGACGTGCCCGCTATTTACAACAACCGATGGAATTTACCGCACGTGAGATGATGAAATTGTACTTCATGGCAAAGAGATGAATACGAGCAGAGCGAAAGGAAACGTGGAACAGGTTTGTGAAACAACGCACAGCGCAGAACAATAAGTTTGCCACCATTATCAGTAAATTATATTTAAAAAAATCTAGCCGGAGGCCCATTAATACAAATGGAGCCGTCTCACATTGACATGCTAATCTCTTACATTTAACGTATACATTTCTTCTCTAGCTCCGCCCACTTACCCTTGGGTTGGACCCACCAAAAGCCTCTATAACCTCTTGTTGCAGCAGAAGCAGCTCTCTCCTACGTCTGCAGTTCTGCTGCTGTGTTTGTTTCACCTGATGACGGTTGCTTGTGTTGCGATCGAAACGTCGTGATCTATTCATTTTCTACCTACGTGACTTTACCGAAAGAACCAAAGAGTATGGATTCCTGCAGTCACGAAAGCTTAAAATCTAGATTCATAGAAATCTGTTTTCTTTTAAGTGGAAGACACGATACAGTTACGTGATAAGGGGCCGTCCATAAATGACATCACGCGATTTTGGACGATTTTTGACCCCCCCTCAAATATGACGTCACAAAGCTCTGCCCCCCCCCCAAAAAAAATTTAAACATGCTTTAAATCGCTTTTAACTCTTTTTATTGTAGTGCGTATTTAATGTGGCGCTGCACTCTTATTTTGTAGGAAAAAACATGTATAAAAAAGTCTATTTAATTAAGTAGAACGTGTTATCTATATTTATTTAAAGTTGCGCATTTAGATGTGACGTCACATTTCTCAAACCCCCCCCCTCGTCACACATCGTCACAAATGTCTGACCCCCCCCCCCCTAGGTGCGTGAGGTCACATCCCAATATGTCATACATAGCACACAAGAACACCACGTGACACAAGAACACCATGTGACACGATACCACAATGTGACACAATGCGACACAATAACATAAGTTAAACACGTCGGCTGTCTTATGAGCAATAACAGAATGTGACACAAAACAAGATGTGAGACGACGAACAACACACACAGAGGGTGACGTACCCACCCACAAACTAAAACACGCAGCCTCACGCACCGACGTTACGTACGCTTTAGGTAACAAAGGCATACATGTCCAGGCATTTTCACAACGATCTTCCGACAAATATAGGCAGTATATGTACAAAGAGCGTAGATCGGTGGTGTTATTCTGGGCCACGACTAACATCAGTGGCGAGTGATACAATACCCGAACTGCTCCGTGGTTGCCGTGCCTTTACCTAATCTGCACTGACCAGGATGGTGAAGTATGGTCAAACAACCCCCCCATGATCGACACAGGGTGTGAAAGTCTTCACCTCGCATTGTGACTGACACAGAGCTCCACCATCATTACCACCTCTATGGTAATTAAATATTAATCGTAATTTTATTTCAACCTAGTAATTCCGCATACGCTTTGAGTAAACTGCCATATATGTCAGCTCTGAAGGCTTCGTTTAATTGAAAATGACCGTGAGGCCAAGGTGGACGTGTGTGGCTTTGATGGCAAGCGTGAACACACGAATGATTCAGTCTAGATGTGATTCAGGGTTCAAGCTAAGTGTCAACGGGGAGCTGGGGGGCTTTGATGACTAATGCTTGTGTCTGTTGCAGAACGCCGAGCTTGCACTGGGTGAGATCCCATTTCCCAGGCTCGCAATGTAAGGAAATTGGTGTTTTCTTTGTTGCACATAACAGCGAGTCTGACGAACTGCAGCGGCAGTGCCTGCAACGCATAGGCCGCGGATAGCCAGAGCTGAGAAGGGGGACCTATATAGGGATAGGTAGCGGGTGGCCTGGGGATACAGGGGGCACAGGGGGCTATGGGCTAACAGGGGGGCTATGCAGGGATGGCCAGCGAGAGGGCAGGGCTAACAAGAGGGGGCTATGCAGGGATGGCCAGCTAGAGGCCAGGGCTAACAAGGGGGGCTATGCACGCATATGCAGCGGGCGGGTGGCCAGGGGTAAGAGGGCCTAACCGTCTTCAAGCCCCAGCACTCACACGCAGCCCATGCAGTAAAACCTCCCGAAGCCGGACTCGGCGAGAGGGCCCGAGGTCCTCCACGAGCATCGCACGTGGCAGACCGACGCGACCGATGAACCCGCCCCCTTGGACGCGTCACTCAACCACGTGGTCTCCCGCCAGTGGCAACATTTGCTCTTGCCTCTCTCTCGGTTTTCGACATTCATTTTTGAAAACAAATTATAAATGCATTCACATGTATTTCAACTAATACAAAAAATATAATTTCAGCCCCATGAAGAGTATATTCACTCACACGCGTATGACTGCACGTTAACAATAATATATATAATGATAAATAATTAAATTAGGCGCGTCGAGAGTTAAGTTTCCTTTCAGCGGTTGAGACGGCTCCACGATATCCTCCGTGATAGCTGAAACGACTTTCGCTGAGTGGTCACCTCACGAATGCCTCGACTTAGTGGGGGACGGTGCGGGAGGGGGGATAAAAAAATGTTTTTATTCGCGATATAATGAGTTAAAACCTCAGCCAAGATTTTTCTCAACTCCAATCACCACCACAACCATCATCACCATCCCTCCAGGGTTTGGTGTAATGAACAACACTGAGAAGTGAACACCAGTACCGATGTGTGAACGAAGACTTCTGCCTTCCATGGGAACGTGGAATGTACGAAACCGATTGGAGAACGACCCACTTGCAGTGACGACGAGAATTCCTCGTTTGCGCAGAGGCAGGTTTAGTTATTTGTCCGTGTGCCTATGTCAACAGCAACATAAATAATGACAGTGGATGAAATTAAAACATACAAACAGGACAATTTTAATCAAAACAAGGGGCAAATTACTACACAAAGGCATTAAAACATTGCAGGCAGGGTAATTGAATACATGATTCATGATACCCAGTGTAGTCACAATGGTGTTTGGCAAATGCGTTTTTTTTGTGTCCGTCTTCTTGTTCAGCCCAGTTGCAAGTGGCCATCAACAGACACCCCTGATTTATTAGCTGTGATGCAATCATTTGATAAGCGGGAGAACTTGTCCTTTTGCACAGTTGCAAAGTTGATGTCCTGGAATTGTCTTTCCCCACGCAGGGGGAGATCGAGATCACGAGGGCGTCTCATCGTGGCCAGTATTGTAAACACTATCAACCAACTTGGCATCACTTCCCCCAAAGAGCCTTGAACAGACTGTTGGGGCAAGCATTTCTAGAGAGCGTCTATGAAGGCCAGCACTGTACACTATATACAAAACTAGAAATTTGTAACTCTTTAAAGCAATTTATTTGACCAGATAAGGCCCACTGAGCAATATAGCTGTTTTTCAAAAAGCGATCTGGCTCTCAAAAATGATAGCTCTACATATCCGTTTATCACGTGGGCATTTATAGCAGCCAAATACTCTGAACTCATTTTGATTCTAAATGTGGAGGGGAAAACCGGGAGGACCCGGAGACAAATCCACGCGACTGCGGGGAAAACACGCAAACTCCAAATATACAGCAGGCGTCAGGGTAGGGATCGAACCCACGACCTCCTGTATACCAGGCGAGGTAGTTAACATCTCATAGCCACCGTGGATAGTGTGGCCAGAATCCACGCCCTGCCACCTTTGCCTCCTCAATACTGGTTTGTAACCACTGCACCAGGTTTTGACTTGAGGCTGAGTTGACCTAGGGAAGGCCCAGTCCCGGTTTTAGATACTGAATTATGCCGGGAATCGAACTCGGTTCGACTGGATCGTAGTACAGGGCGCTGACAGCTACACTACCGCTCCCCACATCAGAACAACACAAAACACCGACATTTTTTCTTTCTCACACACACGCAGCCACGCAGACATATACCGTGCCTCTATGCTCATAAACATATTTAATCTACAGCGGTCCCCCCGAGCTCAATTCCTGGCCATGGCTAACGCCGGTGGCGAGTTCTATACGAACGGGTCCTGAAAGAATCCACGTCCACAAAATACGCAGTGGCAAGCGCAGTGAAGTATAGACGTCTTCATCCAGTAGCGGATTTGCAAAGGTCTCTATTATGTTAATAATAATACTAATAATATATACGTAAGCGAGACATTCCTGAGCAAATAAAGCGCTCTGTATCATTATCATCATGATTTTATCTAGACCGTGGAAAGAGCAGCGCAACTTGGATTCATTACTAAAAACAACTTTAGCAGCTGCATGGGATTATGATATTGGAAGCTTTAAAGCCCCCTTACCCAGTAACCACCCCCCTCCCGCCACACAAACCCCCTGCACCACCCTGCGAACTGCTTACACGCATCCATATCTACAGACACAAACACAATTTCAACCGAGACGACGGTTTTAAACTCAGCAATCATTGTAAAGATGTGATGAACCGCTTTGGGTCATGATTTGAATTTGTGTTTTCTTGTCAACCTCTACCGTCAGCAGTAGGTGAACCTCTACTCCCCACCCCCCCTATCTCTGCCCTCCCCCCCCGCCCACTCACTCTGGAGCCCTTATAAGCAGCTACATTTGGAGGTCTGCCCTATTTTCTTTTCTTTCCACCTGAAGAAGACCGCTTGCGACGCGATCTATCTACGTGACTTTACCGAAAGAACCAAGAATATGCTTACACGCAGTCCGTGTTACAAGCGATGCATTACCGGAATTAGATTACCCTCACGCAGCCGCATCAGGGTAATTGGTTTGCTTGGCTTTACATTCCACGTCTTGTTTTTTGTCTTAATTTGACGTCACGTCAGCGAGGCATGTGCCGTGATATTTCACGTTATATACAATCATATATTTTTTCATATATTCCTGCTTTTTAAATACAAACTCAATCTCCCGAAGCAACTGCATGGCCATCCTTTGGATCTGGATAATAAAAGACAACGATCCCTCGTATAGCCCTGACAGACTGTTGGGGCAAGTGCTGTTAGCGAGCACCTTTGAAGGCCCGGAACGATACACGAGGGGGTGGGTGGGTGGCCAGCACCACGCCCGGCCGCCTTTGCCTCTCCGCCAGTGGCGATGTTTACAACACACCGCACAAGGCACTCATTTCAAGCTGAGTCGCCCTAGCGGAGGCCCAAGACCGCTTCAAACAATCGTCACTTGGTATTGGCCGTGAGCGGAAATCGAACTGACATTTTTGACATGCGTTTTTCTGGATTTTGTTGTTGTTATTCTGTCTCTCACTGTTCAAATAAACCTACCATTAAAATTATAGACTGATCATTTCTTTGCCAGTGGGCAAACGTACAAAATCAGCAGGGGATCAAATACTCTTTTCCCTCACTGTACAGTCAACGTGATTTCCAGCACCAAATGAGTATTTGGTGTTGCAGTGCTGACCTGCTGTGTTTACAGCCCCTGAACAAGGAGTGGAAATTCACGCTCCTGTGGTGGGGTGCAGGGGGGTCTATGCATTGGACGACCCACTGATGTTGGCTTCCTCAAACAGGGATCCTCATCAGCCCCGGGGGGACGATGGGCTGAGATCAGCCCCCAGCCAGGATTTGAACTGCGACCTTTCCAACTGCAAACCACTGAGCCACCTTGCCGGATAAAGTCAGTCACCTGGGTAACACAATTAACTTGAACTTGGACTCACCACGATCATTCACTACACACACGCGCACACCCATCAACATCGATTGCCTGCACCACTAACATGAGCATCGTCATCACAGTCAACAAAGACAAATAACCCCCGTATAGCCTTACCAGACTGTTGGGGCAAGTGCTGTTAGCGAGCACCTATGAAGGCCGGCACGGCACACGTGGGGGTGGGTGGCCAGCGCCACGCCCGACCGCCTTTGTTTCCCGAGTGGCGATGATTTTTACACAAGGCACCAGGTACTCAAAGGAGGCTGAGTCGACCTAGGGGAGGCCCAGGACCGGTTTAAATGATCGTCACTGGTGTTGGCCGTGAGCGGGAATCCTCGTGGATCATAGGGCAGCGCGCTAACCATTGCATTACCGCTCCTCACAATCACCATCACCAGCAGCAGCAGCATCGTCATCATCATCGTCAAACAGGAGCGTGACATTGGAGCACTCACAAAGCGCAGTTGAGGGTATTTACATCGACTCCGAAAGTCGGGCAGACAAAACAACATTTTAGAAAGAACACTTGGCCATCAGCAATCATCGATCCACGTGACGCCATCATCAGAGGCGTTAAACCCCCCGTGGTGCTTTTGGTTATTACCAATTTCTCGCTCGGCAAAGTGTCCGTCAATAAAAATAGGAATAGGTTGTACCCTTTCTGGCAATAGAACCGGTGTCAAGATCTTTTGCGAGGCATCACGTCTGCGTTAACCACACGTACCTGCGGTAAAACACGCAAACAAAACACGCTCTGATAACGATGTGTGCATTGTCTTTGAAACCGATTTGCCTACATCAGAGACAGCAGCCTTGTTGATGGCCTTATCTCACCATACGGGGTCAGACCAGAGAACAACGCCAAACGACGAACAGTACAAGAACACTGCAAGTATCACGAACACTTGTAGCTCGCGTCGAGACACTTAATAGTGGTGATTTAAAAAAAAAAGACTTTGATTTTTTTTTACCTACGTGACTTTATCGAAAGGACCAAAGAGTGGTGATTGTGTCATGCCCCCCAACCCTCTACCGCCTGCCAGGAACTCACAATAATTTCATCGAGAGTTCAAATCCCAGACAGGGGTGCGCTCAAGCCAGCCGGCCACCTGCCGCCGGGTATATTTTGCGTGCAAAGTCAACACACTCGTTACGCTGGTGGGATAGACTGGCCCCATCCCATCATGAAAATATGGAATTTCAACCACCGACTCACGATCAGCGGTGGAACATGGGGACGCATTGACATATATATATATCTCAGATTGTTTCAAGACCAAATTGGCAAAGGGGAACATGAGATTGCCTCTCAGGAGTACGAGGAAATTGGATACATCATCATCTTATGCCCGCGGGGGGTGGGGGGGGGGTGTAGCAGGACACGTAGGAGCATCTCATTAACTCAGCTCCGGCTAACAGCCAGAGCTTCTGACGTTGAGCATAAAACATTGAGAGAGAGAGAGAGGACTCTCGTAAAATCTCACGAAAACGACAAACCACGGCAGCAGATGCAGATACGCGATGCACACCCATAGACTCTAAAATCTCTCGGGTTTGCGATTGTGGTCACCCAGAGCAGAGCCATGGAACGTAGACCGACTCGGTGGCCCGATTCGCAAATTCGACGGAGGCATCATCACGCAGATGCACCACTCCGTGGCTCGAACACCTAAATATAAAGTTATAGTCGTTGCCCGACATCAACATGAGTCAGAAGAAGACGACCCATACTACAAGCGGCCAAGACATGCATCAAACCTCGTGTCTTCGCACAGCAGCGTGGGACACGGATCTGGAAGTAGCCATGGGGAGACACGAGTCCGGCAGGCAAGATGACCCACGCGAGATATGAATTGTGCGGTCACAGCACGTGGCTTGATCCCCTTCTTTAAAAGTGTGGCAGGCCCCTTCACCATGACGATACTTCACCACGTTGGTCAGTGTGGGTTGGTGTAGGTCAGGTGGCGGGAGGGCGAAGGAATAGTCCGCATATTGCGGACTATGACTGCCCCGGGCCCCGAATTTGGGGAGGGGGGGGGGGGGTGACGGGGGTAAGGGAGAGCCGCGCTTCATTGTCGCGGTGTAAGATGTAATACCTCCGATTTAGTTTGAAGGTGCCGGGGGGCCCACACGGTGCAGTTTGCCCCGGGCCTTGCACCCCCACCCCATGGACGGTCCTGGTTGGGGATGAAGGTGAATACGCATCTGGCGTGGCGTAACGTGGCAGGGGGGGGGGCATCTGCCTTGCTAGGGCAGCGTCGCAAATTTGCCTCCGGAAGCGAGCAAGGTTATAATCTTCACGGACGCCGCCCTCGCGAAACATCCTCGACAAGTGATGCGCAGCCCCGAAAACACGTGCTCGCACTTTCACGCGCTGGTGCATACAGCTTGACCTTGAGCCATGAAATCTCACGGTTAAGTCCCTCCCGTGAAGGATTTCTCCGCTACAACCGGTTGCCTAACAACCCCCAAATCTGTACCACGTGCAGTGCTGCACCGTCTCCTCCCGTGACGCTCTACCAGCGCCATCTCCGGGAAGGAATCGTCGTCATCAGCCGTGATTTATGCGCCGCTGGATGGAATCCACCATCACCCCCCAATCCGTCCGGCATACGGCAAACCATCCGGCTCCTGTGCATGATATTATTTCAGCACCCCCACCTCCATAGCGGCCGTACTCGAAGGACGCGCTCCATCCTTTGGCTGTCAATCCGTCGTTGATCTCCACAGCGAGCCACACCCCCGTTCCAAGGATGCGTCCTGTCCAAGCCCGCTGACTTAATAGTCTTCAGGTTGCGTAGGTTATCAAATACAATGTGTTCTCCCTTCCTGGCAAGAATACCATTGAATAATAATAATAATAATAATTGATGAAGAAATTCGTGGCAAGTCAACGGTGGTTTTCCTGTAGCAGGAATCTCATATAGGTCGATCCTTTCACGGAAAATGTCACAGGAACGTGGAATTTCCATGAGCGGTTTCACTGGCACCAAGATAGATGCGAGACACCTCCTCGGGGTTTTTTTTTTACCGTGTATCGTCGTCACAAATTGTACGCAGCAACTCATCACGGAGGGGGGGGGGGGGGCGCGTTGACCGATACATATCTTAAAATAATAAATATGCAATTGGGAGCCGAGCGGTGCGAAGCGGCGAGCCTCCTGAATTTTTTTTAGGAAATACATTTGTTGAAAAGGGAGCATCCTGCGTAGCGTGAGAAGCCACTCTCGTTTGTCACGTGTCCCCAAGGCTGCTCGCTCCTCCACTCGTTTCGTTTTGTTGGGGTTTTTTGTGCTCTGTTAAATATATTTATTTTTTTACTTTTACTTACGTCGAACGCCAGTGGTTTTTTTTGTTTTCGGTAGACCGGGGAAGGAAGGCGTGCTTGCCACTGTGACGGACAGGTTGTTAGAATCCCCTGCGATGTTTTTTTTTTTGGGGGGGTGGGAATGGAGCAAAAAAAACAGAATGTGCCAAAACCCCCACAGGCGAGGTGATGGATATGTCACGCGGCGAGAGAATTGACCGGCGAACGCACCTCGGATAATAATTCGCCTGCCAAATAATCTAAAGTCTCCGAGCTGTCGCCAAAGTGAATGCAAATACATTTGCCTTTTTAATCAAGCGCACAAAAAATATATATTGTTTTCTCCCCCCCCCCCCATACATTTAAATTGCATCATAAATGACATATTGAGCCGAATTAACTTGAATATATTGTCATATTTGTATATGTATTCATAAAAAAGATATATATAGCTTTGCACTTTTTTTTAAATCTCTTACTCACTCACTCAACAATGCCCCAAGGAAGCCCCTTCGACATTTAGAGGCCTAAAGACAAATTACTCGACGCGAGAGATGAAAAAGTAATGCCGATTTTTTTACGGAATGGAGCGAACGGCCGGTGATATGCGAGTGGTTTTGTGCTGCCCACGAAGCACAATCTGGAGTCCAATACCTCCTGAACTAACTGCAATTTGTATTTTGCCTGGTAAGGCCCACTGAGCTATATAGCTCTTTTTCAGAAGCGACCTGGCTTTCGCAAATGATGGCTCAACGAAGTGGCTTATCGCGTGGAAATGTATTGCAGACAAATAATTAAAAACGCGTGTTGTTGCTAAATGTGGAGGGGGAAAAACCCGGAGGACCTGGAGAAAAATCCACGCGACCACGGGGAGAACGTGCAAACTCTAAATATACAGCAGCAGGCGCCAGGGCCCGGATTGAATCCACGACCTCCTGCATACCAGGTGAAGGAGTTAACATCTCGCCACCGTGGCGCCCTTACAGCGTGAATGGAGGACGAATCCCAATGCAGTGGCACAGACTCACACTTCTGTCCTTAATACCGTATTGAAATGTAAGTCAGCGTCAAAGATTGCCCAGACTCAAACAAGCATTGAATGACGCTCAACTTAATAGCGGCTTAGTGTCGATAGTGGACACGTCTGCATTCCTATGGCAAGAGCCAGGGAAATCCGTAAGACAACAAAGGTCGACAATCTTCAAAGTCGGTACTCAATTGTTTTGACCCTGTGATGGTTTGTTTTGATTCCATCCGGGACTTACGAAGCAATGTTCTACGAACCCTGTGACCTGGGGCTCAATTTCCGACCACAGATAACACCAAGTGGTATCTGGAAGTGGTCCTGGGTCTCCCCTAGGTCAACTAAGCCTCAAACAAATACTGTACACAGTACGCTGTGGATACATCAGTACTGGAAATAGCTGGCGGCCAGGCGTGGCTCTGGCCACGCCACCCATTGCACGCTATCTAATAGGTGCTCGTTGACCGCACTTGCCCCAACAAATTGTTTGGCTATACGGGGCATCTTTGGTGTGAAGGATTAGATTGATTTAATTCAATGCTTGTTTTGTGAACATCGTGATGAACGGATCAAGCTCTAACGGCTGCAGGGAATCACGAGCACACGAATCGAAAGCCGTCAAATCTTACAAATGCGATTCGATTCACGCATCGTGCTCTGAGATAATAATCGACGTTCATCGATGAGGTCTACGTCCGTGTGTTTTTGCGAATAATGTACGTACGTACCGCAAGACGTGCGGTATATTGTATGGGACATTGCGTGCCGTCCCTGGGTTGACAGGCGTAATGTAATAACGTGCGAATGTAAGCAAGTTAACATTCGCACATTTAGTTTGCGTTGTTGTCGTAGTGACATTTCCCATCCTCGGTTCCAGGCGCGACACTTAACGTCACGAGTCAAACGAACGAGCGAGCGTTGAAAAACCCCGACGGAAACTGCCCGTCTATTTATAAATAACTCATACAGTAGGGTTTTAAAAATATATATTATCATCGTTAAGAAAGCAACGCTGAGAATTCTGTAACATCCCCCCCCCCCACGGTTAAATAGCTCAAGCCTGACCACGTGTGGTCGCACAAAATCTGCTCGACGCAAGAGCCTCTCTCATTACAGCCTAATAGAGAGAGCCGGGCATGCGCGGCTGAGACGAGTAGCCAAGAGAGCAAAGCGATGGCAGAGCGGAGGGACATCGGCGGATAGGGAGGTGGGGATGAATGGGGGGCGGGGGGGGTGGCCGTGAGGCAGTGAGGTGCGGAGCCACGGAGATTGTAGAAATTTCCAGCTGTGAGCTGACAACGTGCGGAACACGGACCCCCTTATCTCTTACACGCCTCGCCGCGTCATCGACATCGTTCGTGAACATACGCACAGTCACACACGCGTGCCTGTATACACACACACACACAAAGTGTAGCCTTAACAGACTGTAGGGGCAAGTGCTGTTAGAGAGCACCTATGAAGGCCGCCTTTGTCTCCCCAGTGGCGATGTTTACACATCGCACCAGGTATTCATTTGAGGCTGAGTCGACCTAGGGGAGGCCCAGGACCGGTCCAGATGATGGTCACCGGTGTTGGCCGTGAGCGGGAATCGAACTCGGGTCGCCGGGTTCATGGCGGAGCGCGCTAACCGCTGCACCACCGCTCCACGCACACTCATGAACACACACACAACTGCAATAATGTATGCAATCATAACTGAAAAAAATAATACAAAGATGAAGCTCCCCTGGTATAGCCTTAGCAGACTATTGAGACAAGTGCTGTTAGCGAGCACCTATGAAGGTAGGCACGGCACACGAGGGGGTGGGTGGCCAGGACCACGCCCGGCCGCTTTTGTCTCCCTAGTGGCGATGTTTACACACCGCACACGCACACTCTGACTCAGCCAATGATGACACCCTCCCTAGCTGCAGCTCCGTTGTTTATTTATACACTCACCTGCCATGGTGACAGGAAATCACCTGTGAAAGGAAGAGCGACAGAGGAACAGCGCACACGACAACATATCGGAGGCCAGGAGATGTTCACTACCTCGCCCGGTGTGCAGGAGTGGCGTGGGTTCGATCCCGACCCTGACGCCTGCTGTAGATTTAGAGTTCGCGTGTCTCTCTCCCTGTGGTTGCGTGGATTTTTCTCCGAGGCCTGCGCTTTTCCCTTCTACATTTAGAAACAATCGTTTAGCGCATTTGGCTGCTAAACATTTTCACACGACGATGAGTCACTTCGTTGGGCTATCATTTGTGGCCAGGTCGCTTCTGAAAAAGAGCTATATGGCTCAGTGGAACCTTACCTGGTAAAATAATAACGAGTTAAAAATAGTTTATCTCCATCAGAAGCAGCTATTCACAGAAAACACACACGGTATCCCGAATAGCCTTACAGCCTGTTGGACGCAAGTGCTATTTGCGAGAACCTATTTAGGTTGGAATGGCACACCAGATGGTATTGTGGGCAGCCTGAATGTTTCTGTCCACAGCACTGAATACGTACACGCTTGATACACGATACTCGTTACAGGCTGAGTCTACCTTAAGGAGGCCCAGAACCAGCTCAGATATCACTCCCTGCTCGTGTTGGCCATGGCCAACAAATTTAATTCAGGTCGGTGGTGGGTTAGTTCCGCAGTGTGCGAACCACTGCGCCACCACCACCACCACCGGTGACGATTATCTGTACCAGTCGTGGGCCTCCTGTCGGTCGACTCAGCCTCAAACGTGGGTACACCTGGTGTGGCGTGTGTAGACGTCGCCACTAGGGAGACAAAGACGGCCGGGCGTGGTGCTGCCCCCCGACCCAATCTCGTGTGCCGTGCCGGCCTTCGTAGGTGCCACTACGCTAACAGCACTTGCCCCGAAAGCCTGTCAATGCTATACGGTGGAAGGGGTGGTGGGGGAGGTAGGGGGGGGACCTTTATCTTTGTGTGTGAGACCGAGACGCGATCCACTCAAACCCCCACACACCCCCCACCACGGCGATGACCTCCCGACACGGCAGCTCATTTGCGCGCGAATAGATTTGCCGATTAAAGCGACTGACGAACAGCGCGCGGCTCCGCGCGTCCTCACGCGGCTCCACGCGGCCAAGCCCCGGCGGCTCTTAGTTTCAATGTGAACGCGACGCGACAGCGGCTCGCTCGTCTCGTCGAGCCCGAGAAGGGGAGACGACGAAGAGAGAGAGAGAGGGGGACGGGGAGCGGGGGGCTAGGGGGCGGGGGGAGGGGAAATAATGACATCGCCGAGGAGAAAGGCCGCGCGGGGGCCGGGGAGCGGGGGGCTCGGGGGCGGCTCCAGGACGTTTTGTCGGCGGTGCTTGGCGGAGAGCGGCGGCACGGGGCAGTTGTATGCGTCGAGTGAGCCTCGCAGGGGCTGTGCAGGGTGAGGATGAGGATGAGCGGGCGCTGGGTGGCGACTGGGCAGCGGGTGAGATGCCTCGTGGCGATTCCCTTTGTCCCCATTGACTGGGGCAGGCTCCCACTGCACGCGAAGCAATCAACTTCAATCTTCACGCGAGAAAGCCGCTTAAGCGCCTTCCTGCAAAGCCATCTCCTCTGCCGTAGCCCATCCCGGCTTGCTACTGATACTCGCTGCCAGGTCAACCCCTACACCCCTATCACTACCCCAACCACTACCCCTATCAATACCCCTATCACTACCCCAACCCCGAACACTACCCATATCACTACCCCGACCCCTAACACTACCAATATCACTACCCCGATCCCAATCACTACCCATATCAATACCCCTAATACTACCCCAACCCCTACCACTACCCCAACCCCTAACACTACCCCTAACACTACCCCAACCCCTAACACTACCCCTATCACTACCCAACCTCTATAACTACTCCTACCACTAACACGACCCCTAACACTACCCATATCACTACCCCAACCCCAAACACTACCCCTATCACTACCCAACCCCTATCACTACCCCTACCACTACCCCGACCCCTAACACTACCCATATCACTACCCCAACCCCTACCACTACCCCTAACACTACCCCAACCCCTAACACTACCCCTATCACTACCCAACCCCTATCACTACCCCTACCATTACCCCGACCCCTAACACTACCCATATCACTACCCCAACCCCTAACACGAACACTACCCCTCCCCATCCTTAACCACTCCCACCTGTTCTCCTACCCGTGGAAATAACTACACCACCGCCTTCAATAATGACCACTTCTCTTGATTATCTCCACCACGAGCGTCGTGTGTGCACTTTCACAATTGTTGTGAAGTGACTTGGAATCGGGCGCTATGCAAATCTGCGTAAGATATAAGAGGGCAACGGTGTTCGGAAGCTAAACGTCATTGTCGAGGTCTGCTGCTGGCCACGACGAGAGGGCTTTAGGAGCGTGCGGGAGCGAGTTCGTGTCGTTTTGCTGTCCCTCCTCCTCCGTTGCCAGAGCGCACACTAACAGTGGTTTACGATGCTGACCCACGTATAGTTTGGGTTTGCGTGGCGGAGGATAAATCGGTCGGTAAAATTTTAGACGAGGCAATGTTGGAGACAAAACACAATTCTTGCTGAATGCCAGACGTAACGGTGAGGGTATCCGATTGGCTAGCATCCAACTCCTCCATTTATTGATCTATCGGTGAGAACACCGTGAAATCCAAGCGTGCAGATTAGAGTGGCTGTGAAAGAGAAACAACTGTCGGTACGAGAAAACTCTGACGTTTTTTGGAGAGATCCAATTCATTATGTGGACCAAATACAAATTTCTGTGCAAAACAAATCAGCACTCACAATCCCGCAGAGAAGCAATTAAAATCACATGCACACACACACATTCGATACTTTCATGTATATAATAAGCAGCTGCTAAAATTGGCTCCTTGAAAAAAATCGAGAGAGACAGCTGACGTCACAATCGTTCGTCTTCTCGCTAAAACCTGTGGCTCGAAATCTCGACGCGAAGCTTTCGTGACTGCAGGAATTCACATTCTTTGGGTCTTTCGGTAAAGTCACGTGGGTAGGTTCAAACAAAAAAACGACGACGTTTCGATCGCAACACAAGCGATCGTCATCGCGTGAATGACGCTTGCTTGTGTTGCGATCGAAACGTCATCGTTTTTTGTTTACTTTCATTAATTTGTTGAACTTATCTACGTGACTTCACTGTTCTCGAATGTCAGGCGCCCGGTCCGCACAGCGAAGACCCGCCTGAGAGTTCCACAGACTCGATTCCACGCGTCAGTGTCGATGCGAGTTCAGAGATTCCAGATAAGGTGGGTGAGCGGGTGGCGGTTCTGGGATTTAAAAAAAATCATTCCGGGGTGCGCTGACACCGTGAAATTGAAAGTAAGTAAAAATATAGCGCGAGGCGCCAGAGAGATGGACCTCGTGTGGGATAGTCGCCCGGTGGATTAACACGAGGCAGGATCGTGAGAGGCCTTCATCCAACAGTGAATTGATCGTGGATGGTGATGATTGGGTAAGGAGTAGGGGCATAATGTTCGGCGTGCAGCACGCGAGCCAATTCGACACTGACCCCACTCATAACGCTGACCAAGCCAGCCGAGCAAACACTCAACACGGGCGAGGGAAGAGGCGGCGTGGGTCATTGGTTCAGGAGCAGCTCCGATGAGCACGGTTGGCTACGTACGGTGCAACAGAAGTTCAACATACACACACCTGGAGCCGAGCAGACGTACCAGTGACCAGGATCATCCGCTGAGGAAGGAGGCTCATGAGCGACGCTACTGAGTAGGTATCGGTGGCTAACTCTCCATCAACAGTGGGATGCAGTGCATCCGGCGGATACAAAGCGGCGAGTTGGCATGGTAGGGGGCACAGTTGATGCACGAGCCTGGTCCGTGAACTCACACATCCCTGGGGCCCTCCCCGTGACCTCCTGGCACCTAGCCTGGCACCGTGGCTCGGTGACATGGGGCACCGCGCAGTGGTGATTGGCAGCGGCTATTTTGTTGTTGCTGCTGGTGATGCTGCAGCATACGAGTAACGTGTGGTAGCTATGATGGAGAGTTCAAGTGCCGCGGAGAAAACTTTCTCCGCTGTAAAATGTCCCCCCACGTTAGTGGCTGAGATGCGCTAAGTTCAGGTTCCCAATGGCCCAGGCTGCATCCGTCGAGTGGTTAGCAACTTAAAAAAAAAACTTTCACTTGTGCCCAAGGCGCAGATAAAGACATCTGCCTTTCGAAACGTAATGTTCTTTTCTGTAAGGTGCAATTTCACGCTATTTACTGCCGTCCGCGGTGTCGCGCGCGTGACGGTGGCGTGGGTGGAAGCGATAGCGACGCGAGCTCGCGGGAGCAGCCACGCGGCCTTGGGAGTGCTTCAAACAATGGGCTGCATGTGCCACACAATGGTGAAAGCACGAACATGCAGCACAGTACGAGGACACGCACGCGCGGGCACAGGAGGGCTTTTAGCGACATGGCACGTGAAGTGGTAGAGGCCTGGGGCGTAAAGCAGTTGCTTTTGCCTCTCCACTGCTGATGTTGCCCACGCCACCACACGAGAGGTACGAACGTCACAAAAGAGCCGGGTTCAGAGCCAGCCACCGCATGGAACTGATGACAGGGGGGCGAGATGTTAATTCCATCGCCTGGTATGCAGGAGGACGTGGGTTCGATCCCGACCCTTGACGCCTGCTGCTGTATATTTTCGGAGTCAGCGTCTTTTTCCCCCGTGGTCGCGTGGATTTTTCTCTGGGTCCTCCGGGGTTTATTCTCTCAACGATTTAGAATCGGCATGCCACTTACCACTGATGTTAGCCATGGCCGGAAATTGAACTCGGGAAAACCGGAGTTGTTTGCTACTGCAGTGTGCTAAGCACTGCGCCACCATTCTCACCACGTGCACACAATCGTACAGCGGCGAGGGATATCTGAACTGGTTACAGGGCCTCTTCTTCCCTTCAGTATCTCACAATGACCGGATTGGTGAAGTATGCTTGAACAATCCCCACGACAGACACGGCAATAGGGGGGGTGGGGGGGACATCGATTGACAACTGTGGATAATTATTGTTTGTTATCCCAAACGAATCTATCACGTTCACAGAAACTCCTTTAATGTGATTTTCCACAAAACAGTCCTCGTATCACGAACACCACAACCGTGACGAGGGGCGTAAGCCGCTTTAAAAAAAAAAACTTGAAAGGGAATTAAACATTTCCTTTAAAAAAAAATATTACGTTCAAAAAGATCCCTCATTCAATATTAACGCCCACCATTCACTCCAGTTTAAGGCTCTTAATAAAAGTAAATAAGAGGAAGCTCGGCAGACGGGATGCGTGCAGATGTGAGTGAGAACCAGGGAGGAAAAAACGTCCCTCTTTGCCCATTTTCCACTGACACATACCGTGCCAAGCCAGCACGGGAAGTACGTGGTACGGGTGTGTTTTTTTTCAATTTCCCCACTGGATCTTTGCCGTGCCGAGCTGCAATCGCACTGTGACGCAACGGCGTCACAGAATTATCTAAATCTGGTTCAGGCCTGAAGCAGGGTCAAGAGGCATGGCTGACGATATTAATAATGATGATAAAAACAATGAAAATACGTTTCCCCCTTTTTTCTGGCAACAAAACAGCGGTGTTAAGATGTTAAAATACCCAACTGAAACCTTTTACGAGGAATCATTATGTATTGACCACAATACTTGTGGTCAGAATGCAAACAAAAAACATACTCTGATAATATATGCATTGTCCTTGAAACTGATTGGTCCACACCAGAGACAGCTTTCTTTTGAACCTCGTTTAAAACGGTGTTAGATCAGAGGACGCCAATAAAACAATACAAAAGCAGAATTTCAACTTGTAACGCGCACTGCATTCACTCACCCTCGCTGCCGATTCGGCGCAGTCAAATAAACATCAACCCACGGTGTGCTGGATTTTTTGTCTACTCGGATATATTAATCGAGAGGAGTGTTTGTTTCATTTTGGTTATGAAATGGACCCGCCTAACCTGTTTTTTTAATCTTATCCCATTACAAACAATGCAACCAGGCCCATCCTATTGCTGGCTACGTTTGAGCGAGCAACTATTTCAAAGCAACACGTTGCTTAGAATTAGACTGCCAAAAAAGTAAATACCGTTTGATCCCATTTGTGTTGTTCTTCTTCGCCGGCACCTCCAATCAGCACGGTTGGCTACATACGGTGCGAAAAAAGTGCAACCCACGTACTTATCGCTACTCTGTTTTCAATGCGTAATCGCGTTCCTGTTGTGTTACTTTACCCAGGTCGTTGCTACTCATGAGACCATCCAGCTCTCTGGACCTCTCACCTGGGTAAAGACAAAATAAACTTGACCGACACGGATCAACCCTGTTCGTGTGTATGTTCAACTTCTTTCGCACCATACGCAGCCAACCGTGCCAAATCGGAGGTGCGGGGGAAGGACAACGAACTGAACGCAAAACGCCGTTTTAAAGAAACTCCTTTTCAGTCTAGATTTAAAGTGCCATGGCTCCAGTGGCCTGCTAATCAACTGACATTCAAATATGATACGTACAGCAGTTTGGGTGGAGTGGTGATACGGCGGATAGCACAATGGATGCACGGTGAAGCTGCTGAGACCAGACGTTCATCCCAGGCGACGACTGACATTCAGTAAAGAGCGATGTTCGAACCGGTCCCGGCAACCCCCAGCAACCCACGCACGGAGCAGCGTGGCCAAGTGTGTGGGGGTGAAATCTCTCATAAGCCACGGACGTGGCTCGGGTCAGCGGTTCATCCAGCAGTGGATTGACAAAGGGCTGCGAACAACTATAAATGTAGGTCATTTTCAGTTGTCATCGTACGTCTCTTGGTAAATACGCATACAAGCTCGCACGGCATTCTGGGAGCGACGAATCTCTCCGTTTTTTTGTCCTGGAGAATTGGTTTAATACGAAGCAAAACGCTGGATCGGTTTCGACACTCAGTGTGGTCATCATGCAGAGTCAGGCTTGCTTTAGCATCACGGTCAATCCAGCTCTCACTGCACATAGCGCAGGCAACAACCGCTGGCGTAACAGCAGGCCTGCGAAGTGGTGACGTTGACATGGAGAGGTGTGAGAACGTGATCTTTTGACCTTAGGCTTGAGTTCTGTACGAGAGATTACGTTACTTTAGTTGTAAAAACCCTCAAATGATGAAGTAACCAGAGGCGGCTCATGTTTCACGAGTATCTCCTCACATAGAGTGGTCGCGGACAAAAACAAAATACTTTGCGAAATGATCCATTTCCAAGGGGGGAAGCTGCTGGTGGCAGATTGCAAAACAGCCCCAGCGGCCACTGCATTATTTATAAGCCCAGAACAATGACAACATGAGGACGGAATCTCCCTCACAGCCGTAAAGAAAACACCATCATCTGCACATTTGCGCGCAACCTAAGTTGTTACAGCTCTTAATGAAAGCGGACACCCAAAGTGAGCGAGCGAGCAAGCGAGGTGTGCATTGTCTAGGCTAGCGGTGAGAATGGGCCGCGCTACGAACCCGGCGACCCGAGTTCGACTCCGGCTTACGACCAATAACAGTGGCGGATATCTGTCCCCTTCCTGGGCATCTCCTAAGTCGACTCAGCCTCAAATGAGTACCTGATGCGGTGTGTAAATAGGCAGCACTGGGGAGAATGAGTCGACTGACTTGGCGTGATGCTGGCCACCAACACTCTGTGTGCCGTGACGGCCTTCACAGGTGCTCGCAAAACAACACTTGCCCGTTCAGGCTATACCGGCCACCTTTGTCTTTGTGGTGGAAACGTGGTTTGGACACTGCGGGGTGGGTGGGGTTGTGATCTGTCGCAGGCACTCAATACAAATGTTCCACATTAAGTGCACCTCCTAAGTATGCATGCGCGGAGGTTATCCCCTCTGCACTCCGACCACTACGCAATCAAACAAGACGAGCCCACTCACACGAAGCAATTCAACAAACATACCCCCCCCCCGGCAAGAACCCTGACCCCCGCTAAATGGGAGAATGAAGACCAAATCGGGCTATTCTCAATAAACAGAGGGCTGCTGTTATTCGACAGGGCCCACCCACTGGGATGAGTGCTGCCCCCACGTTCAATTGAGCCGACAGACACTTTCTTGTTGTTGTTGTTGTTGCCTTTGATGCGAAAGTTACTCTTCAATAACCGGCTTCACGGCGAGTTGGCGGAGCGGCTGATGCGCCTGGACCCACGGTTCAGAAGTTCAAATCAAGAATTGGTCGGGGAGGGGGGTGGAGGGGTTCACCCAGCGAGTTCATTCGTGAGCAGATCAACGAAATACGATTGCACTTTGCAGCGAATCAATATTAGTTGTTCGATTAGTCCCCCGGAATAGGAATGTGCAATTTATAGCAATGGCCCAGGAAGACCGACACAGATGAGTGCCATCCACAAGCACAAAAGACAAACACAAAGATCCCCCGTATAGCCTTAACAGACTGTAGGGGCAAGTGCTGTTAGCGAGCACCTCCACAAGCACACACACACACCGCTACCAACACAGCCACCATTCGTCACCACGGCGCCTGTGCCAGGCCAGGTGCACTTTGAGGCCACGTGAAGTGTCGAAGGCTCCCTGACAGGAGGTCTCGGGACAGATCCAGGTGCTATGGGTTGGCAGATTGAGAAGACTGGTAGATGCACCAAGCTGTACCCCCTGCTGTGCCAACAGCACACGTGTGCACATTCAACTATATTTTTTATTTTACCAGGTCAGGCCCACTGAGCTACACAGCTCTTTTTTTTCAGAGGCGATCTTTCCACAAAATGAAAGCCCAACGAAGTGGCTTACCGCGTGGACATTTACAGCAGTCGAATAATCTAAACGCGCGTTGATTCTAAAATGTGGAGGGGGAAAACCCCCACGGTTGGTACGGTACACACTTCAAACATTCTTTTTAATACGGAGTTGATGAGCTCCTTTGACCGTGATGCTCCGGGGAATTTTTACGTTCGTCGGTTCATTTGTCCATCCAACGGTCCGTGTGAGAACGCCTCGCAAGCTTTCGGGAAAACTAAACCCCCTCCCCAACGCCACCACCGTCCAGCGAACCATGAGAGACGTGCGTGCCGCTGTGGTGGTAGTGGTGTGTGTGTGTGCACACTCGACTCAGCCTCAAATGAATACCTAATACGGTGTGTAAACATTTGTCACTAGGGAGACAAAGGCGGCTGGGCGTGGTGCTGGCCACCTACCCCCTCGTGTGCCACAGTGCCGGCCTTCATAGGCGCTCGCTAACAGCACTTGCCGCAACAGTATGTTAAGGCTATACGGGGGATCTTTGTCCTTGTGTGTGTGCAAAGATTGGCAATAATATACTTTCAAACTGTACGTGTCTGAAAAATAAGAATAGGTCTTACCCTTTTCTGGCAATTAAAAAGGTGTTAAGATGTTAAAACACCAAATTGATAATTGTTGGAAGGAATCACGTCTGCATGAAACACGCGTATTTGCAGTGAACATGATACTGGCTTAAAAAAGTCTCATGATATAGCTATGCGGGCCTGTTTTAAAAAGTATATAAAGTTGAACAACATTCCGCTGTGTGCCTGTACGTGCATTGGAGCCGTAGGCTGTGCGTAACCTCACTATTTACGGGACTGAATCATTCCTGGTGAGTGAGTGGGGGGGGGAAGCGATAATTATTCATCATTTTGTTTTCGTTATGTAAAGCAAAAAAATAATAACAATTTAAAACGAGAGAGTACAAGGGATGCCACCGGTGGAGTCACGTGGTTGACCAAAGGGTGGGGGGGGGGGTCTAATGTCACGTGGTTGACCGATCGCGTCGCTCCAGCACGTGATCTGCTGGTGGGGGGACCCTTGCACCCTCTCGCCGAGTCGGCCCTTCGAGGCATTGGGCTGCGTTTGACTGAAAATTGGTGAATCGGTTGGAGGGGCGCCAAGCCCTGTGATTCATTGCCACCCGGCCCACATGGTTAGAATGAGCGAAAATGTGCGTCCGTGTGTGCGCGTGCGCGGTAGTGCAGCGGTTAACGCGCTACGCTGCAAACCCGGCGACCCGAGTTCAGTGTGTAAGCATCACCACTGGGGAGACAAAGGCGGCCGGGCGTGGTGTTGGCCACCCACCCCCTCGTGTGCCGTGCCGGCCTTCATAGGTGCTCGCTAACAGCACTTGCCCCGACAGTCTGTTCAGGCTATACGGGGGATCTTTCTATTTGCGAAAGGGAGAGCCGAGTTCGATTCCCGCTCACGGCCACCAACACCGATGACGATTATTTGAACCGGTCCTGGGCCTCCCCTAGGTTGACTCAGCCTCAAATGAGTACCTGGTGCGGTGTGTAAAAACATTGGCACCGAGAAGACAAAGGCGGTCGGGCCTGGTGCTGGCCACACAGTGTAATTTCACCATTCAGGCTTTAATTCGTGCTCGCTAACAATACAAGTACCAACATTCTCTGTTTGGCTGTAGGGGAAATCTATCTTTGTCCCCCTGATTGTCTCTCTCGTGAGCTGCTTCGAATGACAAATGCCCTATCCTCGCGACACAGGCATTTCCGGAGATGTTTCGCCTTCTCCAAGGTAATAAAAAAAAATGACATCGTAAATAAAATAAGAATTTTCGGTGGCTTTCACCTTGACCCTGCCATAACCACCAACATCTCAAGACAACATTCCTTACCTCCCATTCCCCTCTTCTGTGACTCCAGCCTTGCACATTTCAGATAATGCCTACGCTTAATACACATTATTCTCATCACAGTAATTCTAAATTGTAGACATTACACAAGTGCCTTTTGACCAAATAAACCGGAACGCGCCCATGTCTCATCAGCCAGTGGAAGCGGAGTAGCGTTGAGCCGAGATGAGGGTCACGGCAACTATGCATGCCAGGTTGCTATAGGTCGATGCAGGGCTCATGCTACAAGGTGGTCAGCAGAGGGCAGCAGTCCAGCAAGATCCACCACCGTACTCCACTCCTACCCTCAACCGCCTGTCCGGCTTGGGGAGCGCAGTAGATAAACCACGGCTGATGCTGCTGCTGCCGCTGCTATGTTTAAATATCACAGCGCAAAGCTAATTACTCGTAGCCCTGTGATGGACACGGCAGGGGGGGGGGGGGGGGCCCGGGGTTTGGGGGGGGGGGCTTCATCCAGCAGTGGATTCAAGTTCCAAGTTTTGTTTAAGCAGGCGGTGAGAACTCAATAGACCGGGATCGTCTCACGTGCAAGAGTGACGTGAGCCACCGTAAAACGACAAAAGCGAATCAAATCAAATAAAGTGTATCAATGAAGCAAATAAAAATCAATAAAAAAAAATTGACAATTAATATTCCATTGACAGTTTTAATCAAACTCAGCTCTCCGGATACGGCGATAAGAGTCGTACGCGATGTTTAACGCTCTCTCGTCTTCGCCATGCCCTGCAAGCGCAAGCAAAAAGAAATAAAGAAAGATTGCTCAATCCACTTTACGGATGAGTCCTCCACTTTGTGGTTCTCCCCCCTTCCTCCTCCTCCGCCCACGCGGCCGCTTCCATTTCGCGATTACTTTTCTCTCGAGCTGCCACACGCATTACATTCACGGCGCAAAGACACCCGTCCCCCACCCCCCACGTACAGCCTGCAACAGACTGTTGGGGCAAGTGCTGTTAGCGAGCTGCACCACCTATGAAGGCCGGCACGGCACACATGGGGGTGGGTGGCCAGCGCCACGCCCGACCGCCTTTGTTTCCCTAGCGGCGATGTTTTCTACACACACCGCACCAGGTATTAATTTGAGGCTGAGTCGACCTAGGCGAGGCGCAGGACCGGTTGAGATAATCGTGTTGGCCATGAGCGGGAATTGAACCCGGGTGGACAGGTTCGTAGCGCAGCGTAGCGCTAACCACTGCACCACCGCTCCCCACTAACACACGCGCACTCACAATGCTGTAAAACCCTCATAATGGGGGTGACGTGCGATTGAAGGCCTCGGGAAATGAAAGAGGAGACATTGAGATTTGTGCGGGTTTTTTTGTTGACTTTCGTAGCGAAATCCCTGAAGGTCGACACATTTTAAGCGATGTGGCGTTTTTTGGAAGCCACTAGACTTTGTGTGTGTGTGTGCGCGCGCGTGTGTGTTTCCGATCGTTAAGAGAGTTTAACACGTAGTAGGGCTTTGGCGACCAATATCATCCATAATAGAGGTTGTTTTTGGGTTATAACGTGTAAATATAAATGTGTCGTTAAACCCCACACCACCCGACACAGCCAGTTAGTGAGGTTTGTAACGTAAACAGAACGTGGCCAATTCGTCACTAGTACAGCCACATCGGTGTGTTGGAGAGCAAATCCACAACATTTACAATCTGAGTACGACGTTTCGCCAGTAATTACAGCTAGCTTCATCAGGCGGACAGCCAGATTTGTAGAGAAATCCTCCCGTTTCGTTCCTTAAATAGAGCTCACGAGTGACGTCATCACATCACTTGTGAAGGGCTCACGAATGACGTCAACACATCACTTGTGAAGGGTTCACAAGTGGCGTCATCACATCGATATGCAACATGCATATTTACGCGATCTAACTCCACAAAAAACGATATTATGAACGTTAATCGACACTTTACATAATACCTCATTAGGGTTCCTTTAGAACTCGTAGCGATTAGCGTATTCACAGGGTGGACACATTTATTTTTTGTTACAACACGCATCAGTTTTATTTAAATATAAAAACAATATTCTTGGATCTTTCGGTAAAGTCAAGAACAGAGAAAGACAGCGTCCTTCACCTGAGGACGGCTGCTTGTGTTGTGGCCGAAACGTCGTGAGAATTGTATTGTTTTATTTTCATTATTTTATTATTTCCCTTCTACAGACTTTACCGAAAGATCCAAGCATATGAATCCCTGCAGTCACGAAAGCTTTAAATCGAAATATAAAAAATAATGTTTTAACTCCGCACACTCCCTCACATCATCCGCTGCGCAGAGTCTCTGACGTTCTGGACGGTGTTTACCAGCGACATCGAGGGTGCGAGGCACAGCGGACTCATCAGGGCAGGCGGAGTGGGGCGTGGGGGGTTGTGGAAGTCGTGGTGGGGGGTGGCAGAGGTCATTCATTGGCGTTCTGGGCTCAGGTCAAGGCCGTAGCCATGGAGTCAATATTGGGGGGAACCAAATCTTCTAGGGGGTCTGGGGGTCGTCGTCGGAATATTTAAAAAATTCACTAACACATGTCTAATAATGTATTGTATTACATTACTCTGTTTTTTTCATTGTATGTAATGGTAGAGATTAGGGATTAATAAAGTACACAACCATAACCACAATCATATAAACAGAAATCTATTTTATAGCAATATATTGGGGGGGACATTTTGAGCATATTTCAATATTGGGGGGGATGTGTCCTCCCCAATATATATTATAATTACGGCCTTGGCTCAGGTATTTAAAACTGGTCTAGGGTTTATGAATGTACCCCGTGCACGTGTTGTATTCTTCTTCCTTGTCTGCAAGCTTCGAGCTCAGATGCTCCAGTTCCTGAGAGTGGGCCCTAATTAAAACACACGTCAGTTCAGTTCGCAACAAGTGTACTGATTGCAAAGGCGGCGCGCATATTTGATGAGAGGAAGGTGGTGGGTGGGAGGATAAAGGGGCTTTCTGACAAAGAATTGCGGAGATGCGCACGCTGGGAATTCCAATGAGAGAGACGCACACACACGAAGAGGAACACGTGGATCAAAGAACACATTAGAGACATCACGTGGGAACGTCGAAGGAGCGTGAGCAGGCGGCTCGAGCGTGATGATCGCCGACGGCGATGTTTCCACACTGCACCAGATACTCATTTGAGGCCGAGTCGACCTAGGGGAAACGGTTCAAATAATCGTCACCGATGTTGGCCGTGAGCGGGAATCGAACTCGGGTCGCCGGGTTCGTAGCGCAGCGCGCTACACGACCACTCTACACAGCGCCGCCGCATACAAGACAAAGATCCCCTGTATAGCCTTAACGGACTGTTGGGGCAAGTGCTGTTAGCGAGCACCTATGAAGGCCGGAAGGGTACACGAGGGGGTGGGAGGCCAGCACCACGCCCGACCGCCTTTGTCTCCCTAGTGGCAATGTTTACACACCGCAACAGGTACTCATTTGAGGCTGAGTCGACCTAGGGGAGGCCCGGGACCGGTTCAGATCATCGTCACTGATATTGGCCGTGAGCGGGAATCGAACTCGCGTCGCCGGATTCATAGCGCAGCGCGCTAACCGCTGCACTATCGCTCCACACACACACGCACACACACACACGCGCGCATTGGCACTCACACATTCACACATGCCGTATGCCTATAGTTGGCCTAATAAGGGACGTGCGGATGGGGGAAAAGATACATAAAATATTGAAAATGAAACACATAAATACGGCACTCCGTTCAAATTGCCACGTGCGTGCTAAATGAAGGCCAAGCGGGTCGTATGCATACATAACGCAGACACGGATTGCTCAACGAGTCTCGCTGACCCCTGAGACACGTGCAAGTGATGTGGTGGCTATCGAGCACCTGTACGCCCATCCCTCTTTAATATGCCCGTCTGGCTCTCTGGCGGCTCTGAAGCGCTATTAAATGCAAGGTCCAGGTATGCTTCATCGAGTCCAATGGAAACCATTCAACTTGGGCGAGTACCGTCCATTCGGGGGATGGACTGGGAAGAGAGTTCTTATGGTATGATAAAAAATATATATTAATCATCATCGTCATGCAATCAAAGGCAAACGGAGAACGACCGCAGAGAAAATAAACAGGGCAACTGGATAGGCCGACTTTGATGTATCTCCCACTGTAGTCACAATTACCATTAAGTGCCTTAAGTGCAATTTCTCAGGGCATAAGAATAATTAAATGCCTTAAAATAACATATAAGAATACACACAAGGCTCAGTTTAATACCCAAAGAATACAAGAAAGTAAGGCTCAGAGCCTTCAGAGGATTGGCCTGCCAGACCAATAATTTTTTTCAGCAGCTTTGAACGATAATTAAGATTTACTGCATTTATTATTTCGCATTTTCGTCGTCCTTCCAGCACGCGGCTTGGCTGTCGTGACGGGGCTGTGGTTCACGCGCTGATATTGTCTCGACGTTAGGGGGTGATGTTGCTATGTCGTCGTTTTTTAAAATCCTTTATATTAAGTTCACTTGCGCGCTTGCTTGCTTAGGACCGTGCAAATCTTTCGGTCGTTTTTTAACCCACTTCCCGTGATCCAATCGAGCTGACATTTTGCACACAGACTCGTTGTGCGTGACAATGCATTTTCGTGAAAAAAAATTTCCAAAATTTTACACTGTTTATGGAAAGAAATTTAAATATTTAATTACCAATTGCTTAATGCTTGCGCTGCAATCATCTGACCCATAGGTGGCAGCCATCTCAAGCCAGAGGACAAGAGGACTCTAGCCGCCACGCATATAAAGGATTTATAGTGAAAAACTTTGTTTTTACGGGTTAATTTTTTTCTCACAAGTAGATAATTGGGGAGGTATTTTTTCCCCCACTAATTTGGCAATTTTGTTTTTTTTACTGGGAAATCTTTGGAGGTTGGCAGTAGTATAGGAAAGGCCCCGTCACAAACAGCGTGGCACCATTAATCAATATTGCACAAATCGAATGCAAATTATCAATTAATTAATGACCAGATGAGTACGTATCTGTCCATCACCCAGTGGGCTTTAAACGAATAACTTTCAACGGCTGTTGAGTCTCGGAAAGTGAAACCCGGTCCCTTGGGTTTTGCTGCTTAAAAGTGTTTAAATGCGTCGACATTTGGAGGTAGCCAGGTGGCTCAGAGGTCTGACAGAGCCCTGAGGTGGCATCACTGAAATCCTGGGTCCCAGTGATGCCGGGTTCCTCAAGTGCAGCAATTTGCTGGTCTCAGCATTGTCAGCAATGACTGCGCGCGTCAAATGTGCTTCTCCACCCAATTTGGCTAAAGGCCAGCTCTGGTAAATAAAAATATACGCCTCTGACTCACGCAAAGCACAGTTACAATCTCAGTGGCGGAGTGGCTGCGAAAGTAATGACCCCTACGATGTGGAACAGCGGTCACTGGGAAGCGATATCAGAGGCATACGGTTGCTCTATGATGTTCAATTCTTGGGGCTGCACTGCTCTGTGACGTTAACGAATGGACAATTCCTTTTGAAATGTCAATCATAGCAACACGCGCTTTAACATTTAAGTGAACCATCATTTTTTTCTATCTTCATTTCGAACTTAAATCCATTGGCATTTCCATCAGGTATAATGATTCGACGTGGATTGCCTTACGTTTGTCTTGGGAGTGCAAACTGCCAAGGGCATCCCAGCTGTTCTCTGTGAGTTCGTCATTGTGTCGTGCCCAGCTCAGGGCACGCCAAGGAACGCTCGGAGCATCGTGCGTGCCGACACATCGCTGCTCAAGCCCAGCGAGCTCCTGAAAGATGCAGCAATGCACAAAACGATAGCAAATCATCCCGGCTTAAACGCTGCTCTGGCATTTAAGTTAAGGGGCTTATCGATATGCGGACCGTGTGCACATTCGTCATGTATAAGGATGTGATTTCGACTCGGTAATTATCGGTGAAATTCCGTGGAGGACGGTCATGTACGTGACGTACCCTCACCCCCCTCCCCCCCTTGTCGAAACAAAACAATAAAAGGAAGCGCCTAAATCGAATGCGGTTCTTTTTTTTATTGTCACAAATATTTCCCAAGATTTCACTTTCGAACGCATTCAAAGTCGACGTCTTTTCTTCCCGCGACCTCTGCGTCAACATTCGTCGCCCACCGTCGTCCCGCGAACGCAAAACCCCGCGGCGGCCGTTGCGGGTGGACGCGAGGAAAAACACAAAACAGAGAGAGAGAGTGAGAGGGAGGAAGGGTGAGAGAGAGAGTGAGAGTAAAAAAATACATAGAAAACAGGGGGAACATAGACATATAGTAGGGAGAGAGGGGGTAGAAAGAGAGGGAAGGGGTAAGAAGGAGCAGAGCGTGAAATCTCTCGTGAAATTTTTCATTTAAACGGGGGTGGGGGGGGGGCACATAAAGCAAAGCATTGAAAAAAAAAACGAAATGATGAACGAAGCAAAGTGCTGACTGCACCGAGCATCTTCTTGTTTCCTCTGATCGTGAAAAAAAGAGAGTGAGTGAGAGAGTGAGAGAGAGAGAGAGACTGAGAGAGAGAGCGCGCCGGAGTAGAAAAGACCGTGGTGGACTGCCGATCGAAAGCGGCTGATATCGTCGTAAGCCGAGGGACGCGCCGAGCGCCACGCCGCATTGCACGCACGCGCCCCAGCCATCCCAGGGTCCACGCATGCGGCAACCCAGGGCCCCCCCCCCCCTTTGCCTCCGTGGGACGCCCACGACCACGACCACCCCCACCCCCACGCCCGCGCCCTCCCTCCCCCCACCTGCGCTCCCCTCGCCCCCCACCTCCAATCCGCCAGGCCGCTCTCTGCAGTGAGTCTCGTGCAGGAGGAGGGAAGCGCCGAGGAGGGCGAAGCGGTGACGAATGTCTGAGCAGATTGGTCACCGCCTCGCCTCGCCCCCCCACCCCACCCCCTCCTCCTCCTCCTCTGGGTTCTGCGTGGTTCGGACGCAGCCGGCCTCCGCTTTAATCGTCGCAACGTCTCGCGTTGTGGCCGTCGTGTCGACTGAACACGTGTGTGTGGGGGGGGGATAAAAAATTCTAGATTTGAAGCTTTCGTGACTGCAAGGATTCATATTCTTAGTTCTCTCGGTAAAGTCACGTAGGTAAAAAATGAAATTAATAAAAATAAATAAATAAAAAATCACGACGTTTCGGAGGCAACACAAGTCTCCGTCATCAGGTGGGACCGTCACAGCCAGATTTGCTGCATCAAGTGAGGCAAGGATTCAAGATGTAAGCCCTGAATCCCTGCCTCACTTGATGCAGCAAATCTGGCTGTGACGGTCCCACCTGATGACGGAGACTTGTGTTGCCTCCGAAACGTCGTGATTTTTTATTGTTTTATTTTTATTAATTTCATTTTTTACCTACGTGACTTTACCGAAAGAACTAAGAATAGGATAAAAAATTTGTTTTATAGCTCGTTGGATTCCTCCGGTATGAATAAATAAATGTTGCAGTTCGGTCAACAAAGTACGAATAAGACAGTGTCGTTTGTGGGTACACTGCTGGATGATGGCCTCGCCCATGACCGTGTCGGTCGTGTAGGGATTATTATTTTTACTTTCTGTGACACCATAACTCACCACGCTTCACCACGTTTCACCAGCGCGGGGTTTCGCGCAGGCGGAGTCGAAGATCGCTTCAGATTCGCCACCGATGTCAGCCACGGCTGAGAATCGAACTCAAGTGATTTGGTTCGAAGCGCAGTGCGCTAATCGATGCACCACCGGCTCCGCATTCTGCCCCCTGTCCCCACAACATGCCACCGTCTTTCTCGGCATATCTCAATGTCCAGCACCAAAAATTACACGTCCAGCACATTCGCAGGCCTCTGTCATTCCACGGCTGGATGAGAGCCTCCCCCGGCACCGTGCGGGTTTTGGCAGCTGTTTATCAGCATGTGTTGAATCAGACAAACTCTGGACTGGTTTCGACCTTTGTTGGTTTTCATCAGCAGTCCGACCTGTTAAAAAAATACTGCTGCTTCGCCAAGTTGCTGTTGGTGAGAGCATTGCCTCTACATTGCAGGGGCCATGTGAGTGCGGCGAAAAGAGAAACGGAAAAATAAAATTAGATTTTCACCGTTGTGGAATATTCTGGTTGAAAAAATAAATAAGCAAATTTACCTCTTTTTTTTATTTCCCCATTTAAAAAAAAACCCCATACATATTTTCACTGCACTGACCTAATGGTCTCCTAGACAGATATCAACCGGCAGCATGTGTTTGAGTAAGCAAACTGGAGAAGTTTAGAGATGTTGGATCTTATCAGCAGTAGGCAGGCTTGCTAAACAAATACGGCTGTTATTTATCCTCAAGAAGGATGTAAATATTGGCACCCTCCGCACAATTCGATACAATTGTCAGGATTGGGGGTCACGCTTCGATTCAAATGTCCCTTCTGATTGGACTGTCATGGTGTTGGTGGAATCAATGGTGGCACAAAGATGCAAATTATACAAAAAAATTAAGCTTGCTTACATATCTAAATCGCAATCCGTTTGCCGTTCCATTGCTGGACAAATACTTCCCCTCCCCCCACCTGGGGGAGGTTCGACCATACTTCACCATGCTGGTCATTACAGGTTGTTAAAGGAGTCCAGGGGCATTCATGACTAGTTTAGATATCACTCGTCACTCGTGTTAGCTCTGGCCGGGGTACGAACTCAGGTGCAGTTGGGTTTAAAGTGCAGCGCATTATCCATTGTGCTGTTTGCTAGCGCTCCAGTCATAAACATATTAATTGGAAATAATTGATTTTGCCATGCACAATTTGATGCATTTATCTGATTGTAAGAATCAATTTCAATTAGCGAATCAATTAATTGTTATTTTCCTAATTAAATCTCCAACCTAATTACTTGTGCGATATCCTTAACCCTTATTACTATCGGAAACCCTTCATCCCTTTCCATGAACCTCCATCTAAAACCAGTGCATGTTGCATTTACGTCGAAACCAATAGGCGACGTTTCTGGCAAGGGCCCTTCTTCACAAAGCAGCGCACCAAATGGTTAACAAAGGGTGCTGGTAGTGATGAGTACCGACGTGCAAATCCTTGGCTTACGAGGACCCCATAACGAACGGACACCTTCAGTTGAAATCCGTGCAATGGCCATCATCTCTGCTCGTCAATCTTGTCTCCGCCGTGACGATGTCGACGCATCGATCGTGTGTGCACTCGTGACGAGGTGCAGGCCAGTCGCGGTGCGCGCCACGTCAACGCGGCACTCGTTTCGAATCGGGGTTCGACTTTGGTGATGGCATGCTTAAATCTGAAAAGTTGAATGTCACATTGTTCTATTTGACTGTACTCTCTATCGCGACTGCGTGGCATTTGAATAATTTAGGCAGAACAGATATACCCCGGGGTGTGCCAACAAGACGGGCCAAATCTATATTGGTGGGGGCACTCCACAGGATTTCAAGGGTATAACTATTAATTCGTCTGTTTGCAGAAGGGCGATTGTCATCACAAGTCTTGGCGGAAAAATAATGCAGAATTTGGTGGAAACCATCAACGGTTTGGCAAAATCTCTCTCACCGAACGTAAAACAAAAACTTCCTTTCTGCACCATACATGACTCAGGTACTAACTGTGCCTCTGTTGTGGTTCGTTTGGTTTTTGATCATGGAAAATATTTCCATATTTACAACATTCATGAGAACGTTTCATTAGTTTTTATATGTAGACAGATGTAGTGGGGGTTTTTTTTTACGCATTTTATTATGCACGAACTTCCTTTTAATTACACAGCATGACTTGTAAAGTCAACCGTGGTTGTCATCTGGAGAGTATTTCCTCTTTGCCATCGCAAGTCGTGGGATGATTCTCGACACCTGCAGTGGGACCTACTGCAGGAGATGCTCGCCACCCCAATATTCACGTTCAGACGGGAAGCACTTCACCCGTTCGCCCCAAAAGAGAAGATGTCATCAACTTTGCTTGAATAGCAAATCACGCAGTGGAGGAGCGAGTAGGGCGGTGGGTAGCGAACCGCGCCATCAAATCGATTCCTGGCCACGATAAACCACCAGTGGGGAGCGATATGTAAACCGGTTCTGCCCCCGCCGCTCCGACCCCCACTTCCCCTCCCCCCAAATTCCACTCGCCCCCCCCCCCCTTTCACCAATCCGCATTGGCCAACGTAATGAAGGTCAATCAACCTCCATTTAGAAAATGAGAAGGGAGATCTTCGTCCAATCATCCAGCAGTCGCTTGACGACGAGCAATACGTTAATTTACTAACACACAATGTTTGTGCGAATTTACTGGGGGTGGTATTGGAAATTGCATTTTTAGCGTATATGTTTTTTTCTAAATTCCGTGATTTTTTTTATTTCGAGTACGATTTTGTAAAATATATATAGCTACGATTTCCCATGCATCTCAAGATGTGTTTTTATTGCATTGGTTCGAGAGTTGTTGTTTTTTTCTTTCAACGGGATCTACAAAAAAACTGCAGCCATCAGCATATTCGAAACAATCACGCACGCACACACCCGCACCCCCCCCCCACACATCCACACGCACAAAGACAAGACAAAAACCCTCCCCCGTATCGCCTTTACCAGACTGTAGGGGCAAGTGCTGTTAGCGAGCACCTATGAAGGCCGGCACGGCACACGAGGGGGTGGATCGCCAACACAACGCCCGGCCGCCTTTGTATCCCTAGTCGCAATGTTTACAAACTGCACCAGGTACTCATTTTAGGCTGAGACGACCTAGGGGAGGCCCAGGACCGGATCAAATAATCGTCACTGGTGTTGGCCGTGAGCCGGAATCGAACTCTGGTAGCCCAGTTCGTGGCACAACGCGCTTACTGCTACACGACCGCTCTCCACACACACACACACACGCGCACGCGCGCGCGCGCGCGCACGCACGCACGCGCAAGGACACTGCGCATGTGACACACACACACACACACGCGCACACGTGCGCGTAATGTTAATCCAATAGCTTTACGCTGAGCTTCGCCAAGTGCTCACTTAAGTCGAGAGCGACGGGCCCCATTGTGATTTTAATTAGTATTAATTTATACACGTATAATTTTTAAACGCTCTAAGAACAAAGGAGTTTTCCTTTCCCCCCCCCAAAAAATCCAGTAATGTCGTGCCCTCCCTAGAGATGTGAACAAAAAAAACACACACACACACACAGAGATCGTTCGGCTGGCCTGACCGTCAATTACGTAACATCGCGTGCTCCCCTTTGGGCGCGTTATTAAGTTTCACCGTGCGTAACGCTACTGCGGATACCCCACAATCATCGCTCTTTACACTGCGGCACAGGCGGGCGGACGGGGGCGGGGTGCAATAAAGTATCGAGACGACCGTCGGTTGATATTCGACTGAAGAATAACCCTGAAAGCAGAACGAGTAATTATTATAACGGTGTAGAGCGACAGACTTTTTGTTTTTTGGTACTCACAGTTGAATATAGGAGGTGCTCGTTGGGCTGCTCCTGCTGCTGAATGTGATGATCGTGCCGCTGTTGTTGTTGTATGATGATGATGATGCCCCCCCTCCCCCCGGTTTAGCGTTAACTCTGCCCGTGGGGATTAGAGAGAGAGAGAGGGAACGAGTCAGTTGAGAGAGAGAGAGAGAGAGGAGAAAAGAAGAGAGGGTGGGAGTTGGGAGCGGAGCGAAGCACGCGCTCTCCCAGTCGCTACTGGGGCGCTGACCGTGGTGCTGAGAGACAGAGAGAGAGAGAGACACGACGAGAGAGAGAAAGAGTTGGGAGCGGAGCGAAGCACACGCTCTCCCAGTCGCTACTGGGGCGCTGACCGTGGTGCTGATTGTAGCCACCCCCTCTCGGCGCGTGACGTCGCCCACCCCCTTACCGCTGCTGCTGTTTGCTACTGGAGGTGATGGTGGGAGGTGTGTGGAGTGGGGGTAGCTGGTGGGTAGGGTAGGTGGTTGGTGGTGGTGGTGGGGGGGTGTGTTGGGACAGGCAGAATGGGTTGCGCCACACCTAACAACGACGAACGCCGCGCTTTAGGAAGCGCACAAAGTCGAGCCAGGAGATATTTGGCGATGGCCAAACGTTGGACATTGGTGCACGAGCACGAATAACAAAACGAACAAATACAACTCGAGGCATCAATAATAATAATAATGATACTATTAATAAGACTGTCTTTAATATGGCGACGTTTTGGGGCAGTGCTCCTACTTTAGAGCACATCGTAGAGAGAGAGAGAGAGAGGCCAGCCTCGCTGTGCTGGCTGTGAAAAGAAGGGATAATGCCCGAAAGGCTGGGCCTATGTGCTGTGAAAAAGGATCGTTGCCTGGAACGTCGTATATTATATATGCAATATATTTATGGCAGTGCTATTGACGAATGTGTTGAATTCAAGCAAGAGGCGAAGAGAGTGGGCGCCGTTCGTGAATAACGAACATGCAGGCCGGGGACACATCCATTGAGCTACGAATAAAAGTTGACTGCTTGAAGTGTCGTACAAGAGAAGAGGTCGAGCCGCATCTTAACATTGATGCACCGTCGAGTGCTGGCGTTAACAATGAATTGCACTCGAGCAGGACAATATATCTGTGGCCAAATGTGTCGAGCAATGACTCGTCTTCAGAGCACATACACAACACGTGAGTCAGACGAAGGAGGCTCACTTCGCAGTTTAAGATTAGCAGCCAGTGGTGGCGGCGTCTCCTTCACACGGCGTTTGGGGGGGGGGGGGTGCAGTCTATCCATAGGGACGACCACTTTTCACGGGACACAAAAGTGGAATTCGTTTTTTGTTTGTATCATCCCTCCGACGAACGATTGAGGCGGAGTCGACCAATTCGCTCGACCCTGTGCTCGAAATGTGAACTCAGAACACGTTGACCGCGAGTCAAAAATGAAAAACCGCCGCCCGGTCAGAATCGCCTCCAGCCGCAACACAGCATTTAACAATGGGGGGGCTTTCCGAAAAATATATTTTTTAAATCGCTGGGACATGTGGAAACGGGTGGTTAACGAACGCTTCGCTATTACCAGTCCATAGATAGCGAGCGTGCTCAACGGCGACGCTTAAATAAATGCTTGCATCGAAACGCGAGTAAAGTGTCGGGAAATATAGGGGCAATTGTAATCATCTAAATTGCCCTACGGAATGTCTAATGGGCATAGCAGCTATTGTGTGAGTGCGGCGTTTTGGGCTCTTACGCTGTTAGGTTGGTTAGCTGCCACGAGGCGGTGTGGCCCATTCATGGTCTGAATCATTTGTAAATGCGTTCACGATTGCGGAATTAAGCACTCCTGACAAACTGCGACAGAAGGGTTGGGAGGTGGATGGGATCGGGGGTGGGGGCTAAGGAGGATTTATCTCGGGGCGCACGGATTTAAATACGAAACCGTCGACTTTGCGGAAGGGGAAGGTCACCGTTTCTCCACCGGATAATACCGCGCGGCTGCTTTGTTGGTAGGAGTACAGTGCAGAGCAATCAATTGTTGTACTGCGTTATGTGCCGGCCGGCCTTCACCAAAGCCACACCGACCGTGCAGTGCGGTGATGACGTACGGCCTTCACCAAGCCCACACTGACCGTGCAGTGTGGCGATGACGTACGGCCTTTACCAAGCCCACACTGACCGTGCAGTGTGGCGATGACGTACGGCCTTCACCAAGCCCACACTGACCGTGCAGTGCGGCGATGACGTACGGCCTTCACCAAGCCCACACCGACCGTGCAGTGTGGTGATGACGTACTGCCTTTACCAAGCCCACACCGACCGTGCAGTGTGGTGATGACGTACGGCCTTCACCAAGCCCACACTGACCGTGCAGTGTGGCGATGACGTACGGCCTTCACCAAGCCCACACTGACCGTGCAGTGTGGCGATGACGTACGGCCTTTACCAAGCCCACAACGACCGTGCAGTGTGGCGATGACGTACGGCCTTCACCAAGCCCACACCGACCGTGCAGTGTGGTGATGACGTACGGCCTTTACCAAGCCCACACCGACCGTGCAGTGTGTCGATGACGTACGGCCTTCACCAAGCCCACACCGACCGTGCAGTGTGGTGATGACGTAGACCTTCACCAAGCCCACACTGACCGTGCAGTGTGGTGATGACGTATGATCAAATAGCTCCCCTGGCCCGCACGGCGTGTGGTGGTGGCCCTCATGCAGCAGTGTATTGACAAAGCGACTGCACGATACTTAATAATAAAATCACGGCAGGTGGCACTACGATAGAGAGTTCGACTGGCAATCGCCAGTACGTGAGTTCAAACCCTGGTCTCGGGATCCACTCTATCTCATCACCCTTCTGGTGTCATTTAAAGTGACCATTACATTGTGGGAAGTCAACACTCGCTGTCATATGGCCATGCGAGCACCCGCAGTAGTTAGATGGAATTCCCATCCCTGGCTCCGGGCCACCAAGGTGCACTTGATCGAGGAGATCCTTCAAATAGCGTTCATTACGAATACGTTCAGCATTTGCACGTCCTCTTAGAATGTGCTTGTGAAAATGAACTTGAGTGTCCGGAGGAAATCCACACACGTGAGTGGATTTGACATCAACTCGACATCCTCTCTGCAGATGCCCTCCGAGAAACCCGCTCGCTCGCTGTGCTGTGCTCCTCTCTGCGGGCATCTCCTCGTCGTCCTGCAGGTGAGCGTCGATTACGCACGTGATCGACACGGTCCGGCCACGCACGTGATCAACACGTGCGTGGCCGGGCCGTCGTTACGATCCGCCTCGACGAAACCTTTCATCGTCACTGTTTTACTCGAGGCAATAATGGCCGAAGACTATCATGCAGGGCTACAGCGCGGAGCTTAATTGCTCAACTAACGTAGACTGGTGTATACGGAGCGTGACAAGCAGGGACTAGCAGTGACTAGCAGTGACTAGCAGTAGCCACAGCGATAGGGATACTACCGTTTGTGTTGTGCCAGGTGCGTAAATATTTTCAGGGTCGGATCGACTCGACTAAATTGAACCTCTGCCGCAGCGTCTTGCCGCAGTGTGGTGGCGCGGTGGTTAATCAGAGCGCGCAATGAACACGGCAACACGAGTTCCATTCCCAGTCACGGCTAGCATCACCGCCTTCACGAATCCAATCAATCGTGGTGAAGGTGTAGTCAAGCCAAACCACTCCCCCCATCATGGCCGACAGGACATGGGGATGCCGTTATCCCTTAGTGGTTTGACGACCGTCAATAATTTAGTAGTAACTTCATTATTTATATATATATGGTGTATTACATAATAGCACCTGAATAACTGAATTATTGCTCATGCCTGAATGCATTAACCACCGTTTAAAGGAATACAGATCCCGCTTCCGTTGAGCGTGTCTTGAAAACGCGATAGCTGCAACGGTTGGATACACGTGTGTAGAGGAGTCGTGCGAGCAACCACGAGGGTTGGCGAACAGAGGGAGGTGCGAGCGAGTTGACAGCCGAGGATGACGTCAAGTCACGGGGGCTGTAAGGGGGCACCTTAGGAAACAAAGGCGGGTCCGAGCTCGGGTAGGAGCCGTCAAAGGAGTTACTTAAGGGGGACCCCGTGACGAAGGTGTGGTCGTTGTGGGGAGCCAGGGCAAGGATCGGCTGGAAGAAGAGGAGCTACCCGTCGGAGGCCGTCGGACTGCGAGAAGGGCTGCGTGCAGAACGAGAGAGAGCAAGAGAGTGAGCGAGAGAGTGAGCGAGTGAGCGAGAGAATGAGCTAGAGAGTGAGCGAGAGAGTGAGCTAGAGAGTGAGCGAGAGAGTAAGCGAGAGAGTGAGCGAGAGAGTGACCGAGAGAGTGAGCGAGAGAGTGACCGAGAGAGTGAGACAGTGACCGAGAGAGAGAGCGAGAGAGTGAGCGAGAGAGTGAGCGAGAGAGTGACCGAGAGAGAGTGGGCGAGAGAGTGACCGAGAGAGTGAGCGAGAGAGTGACCGAGAGAGTGAGCGAGAGAGTGAGCGAGAGGTGGGGGTTTACATAAAGCAAAGTTATTATTTTAAAAAAAAATTACGAAATGATAAACGAAGCAAAGTGCCGATTACACCGAGCATCTTCTTGTTTCCACTGATCGTAAAAAAAAGAGAGCTAAGGGATAGTCG
>CM025607.2:17888714-17900491 GCA_014621495.2 Entosphenus tridentatus | reverse complement strand
GTCTCCACGCGTCTCCCTCTTCCTCGGTCCCCATCTCTCTCTCGGAACCACTCCTCAGCATCCTCCCTCCCTCTCCCCGTGTGTCCACCCACCCTCCTCTTTCGATCTCGCCCCTCCCCCCTCTCTCTTTCCCTCCAGCTTCCTAACTCTCTCCTCCTCTCCCTCCCTCTCCTTCCATCCTCACCCTCCCACCCTCCTTCCCTCTCGCTCCCCGTCGCCTCGTTCAGCCTGGCTGCGTCAGAATCACTCCCCGCTGGTGCCTCGCTCGCCCAAGGTCACGCGGCGACCTCCGCCACCACCGAAACACCGCGGGGAGGGGTGGGGGAGCATTCGCGTGCCTAGCGGCGGCCCTGCACCACCCAAAAGCCCATGGGTCAGAGGGCCCCATTGACATGGAAAGTCACGGACTTGCAGCGAGCGGTAACACCTTGCGATAGCTGCGATAGCTATACGACATTACGCACTGCGGCGTATACTATTGCGTTGTTTTCCTGTATACACGTTTATACGGTACGGCACTGAATATGGTAGTTGTGCTGTTACAATGGACCGTGTCGCGCGGTGAAAACGAAAGGCGGCGCTATTGTTTGTTGGGGTGAAGTTAGTGGCGCACTGAACTCGGCACTCGCCCACACAACGACGTGATCCGAGTCTGATTCCTGGCCACGGCTGCCACCAGCGGCGAGCGCCACCTGAACCAGTCCGTGCCACCTGCCCCCCACCACCCACCCACCCACCCTCTTCACCAGCACGCGCCGACTCAGCGTGGTGAAGTATGGCGGCCTTCATCCAGCAGTGGATCGACAACAAAGGCTGCTTGTTGTATCGTGTGCCTCATTAGTAAGAGGGGTTTTTAAGGGAGGTTGGATCGCTTAATCCCCCCAAAAAACACATCTATTATGAGTAATATTGGTCGCGAAAGCCTACGTGATAAAGTGTACACATCATCATCATCATTATTGTTGTACGATTGGAAGAGACAGAGAGACTTTCGACTTTTAAACAACTTTTATTGCCGCCAGCAGCAAAATCACTTGAGGCGATTTCGATATGAAATACACAAAGTCACCAGCAAGCAAATGAAAATAAACGCTATAAATTCACGCGCTGTAGCGTAAAAGCACCGCGCACAACACAAGAGAAAAGCCACGTGGTGGTGGTGGTGGTCATCGCGCACGCCACGGTGACGAGCGAGCGCTTCAGAAGGTGAACACCGCGAGGGTGCCGTCCACGCTGGTACAGAGAGGGGCTTTTCCGGCTCCCCAGCGTTCGAAGAAGACGTGCACATCACCGACACGTGTGTGGTACGCGTGCTCCAGCCGGAGCCGCGCCTTAAGCAGGCCTCTGAACACTGAGGGAGACGGTTTCCCACCTCTTGCAAACAAACGCGCAAACAAAAACACGTCCCAATATCAGCAACCTGCAGCGATCACACCTGCAAGCGACGTGGAACAGCCATCGTAACAGATTGATCGTGCGAGATGCACGAGGGTGCGTTTCACGAAAGACGTGTGCCACGGTTCCAGGAGGCAGAGTTGGCAGCAGCGATCATCGGTGACTCTAATCGGTGCTGATGAGTCCTACCGAGGGTGAAACCGGTCCACATTTGTCTATCGCTTGTTGCTGTCAGTCGCGCTCATTTGCTCAAACTCATTTGTGATGGTGACCTTAAGACAATCAGGCGCTGATTCACGCGGACCAGAGAGCGGTGGTTGGTGGTGGGTGAGCATGATGATGATGTAGAAGTGTTGATGTTGAGGAGAAGAATGGCAGAGAGAGAGAGCGAAAATGCAGGAGGAGAGAGATACATGGAGATGGAAGAGCAGTGCTGGTGGGTGAGGATGGAGGGAAAGGAAATCAACAGAAAGGGCTGCGATGCTGATGATCACCAATGCAGGGGATGCGGGGTCGAAGCGCTCCGTACAGTGCGGGAGTCATGAACGGTGACTGTCACGTGGGGCGATGCCGGAATTTGTAAAACTGTTTTAGTTTTGCAATTCGCCAACACACCGCCATCACACCACCATCATCGTCACCACCACCACCATCACCACCATCACACCACCATCATCACCATCACCAGATGTACTGCGTTATCGTCATCGTCATCACCACGACTATCAACACCACCATCATCAACACCACTATCATCATCTCCATCATCATTATCATCATCATCACCAGATGTGCTGCGCTATCGTCATCATCACGCCTATCATCACCATATGTACTGCACCATCGTCATCACCACGACTATTATCATCCACCACCACCACCATCATCAACAACACCATCATCATCATCTCCACCATCATAATCACCATCATCTCCACCATCATCAACACCATCATCATCACCACCACCATCATTCGCGGAGGCTTTCCAATCAACATCATTGTCAATGTCATTAATCAATCTTCTTCTCTCATCGTAATGTTTGCACTGTACTCGGGGTTAGTTGAGGGCAGGTTGGTGCATCGTGCGGTCATCACGTAAGGCACTCGTCAGTCAGCAGAACAATGCGGCCATTCCAGTATTGCGCGGTACACAATGTTGGCTATTTACTTACCTACACGTAGACTCAGATATCCCCCTCGGAACGCACACCACTATGATCTCCCTCCACGGAAACAAACACAATACATGCTCAAGACGCAACAGACCCAAACATCTTCTTGGTTTTTTCGGTAAAGTCACGTAGAAGGGAAGTAATAAAATAATAATAAAAATAATAAAACATGTTTTATTATATATTTTTTTTTATTACTTCCCTTCTAGGTAACTTAACCAAAAAAAACCAAAAGATGAATTCCTGCAGTCACGAAAGCTTTAAATCGAAATTTAACAGACCCAAACATGTCGTGTCGAACCATCCTGACGGAGAGTGCTGAAACGCATTAAAGGGCTCTCCAGGACAAATACGGGGATTGCCATATGACAAGACTTCACAATGTCACTGCCGTCGCTTTAACCTCTTTGTCCCTTGCCCGCGTCCGATGTCAAACGCCGCGTGCTCGCGTCCGGAGCCCGACGTTTCGGTGAGCGGTGAACGCAGGAGGACAAAGTCTCGCTCGCTGCCGTGTCCTCAGGCCACCTCCTCGCATCGATTGCGGAGTGGAAGAGGCCGTTCGAGTTCCTTGACGCATCCGTTGCCTTTATAGCCGCGTCACCCGTCGCCACCGCCACCAAAGACAAAGATCCCCCGTATAGCCTGTGACGGACTGTTAGGCCAAGTGGCTGTTTGCGAGGAGCACCTACGAAGGCCGGCACAGCACACGAGGGGGTGGGTGGTGAGCACCACGCCCGACCGCCTTTGTCTCCCCAGTGGCGATGTTTACACAACGCACCAGGTACCCATTTGAGGCTGCGTTGACCTAGGGGAGGCCCAGGAGCGGTTCAGATAATCGTCAGCGATGTTGGCCGTGAGCGGGAATCGAAGCCGGGTCGCCGGGTTCGTAGGGCAGCGTAGCGCTAACCGCTACACGACCGTTCCCCATATCAAAGATCAAAGATCCCCCGTATAGCCTTAACAGACTGTAGGGGCAAGTGCTGTTAGCGAGCACCTATGAAGGCCAGCACGGCACACGAGGGGGTGGGTGGCCAGCACCACGCCCGACCGCCTTTGTCTCCCTAGTGGTGATGTTTACACACCGCACCAGGATCTCATTTGAGGCTGAGTCGACCTAGGGGAGGCCCAGGACCGGTTCAGATAATCGTCACTGGTGTTGGCCGTGAGCGGGAATCGAACTCGGGTCGCCGGGTTCATATATACACACAAAAGCAAAGGTCACCCGTATAGCCTTCGACAGAACCGTTGGGGCAAGTGCTGTTAGCGAGAAGCGCCTAACGCAGGCCCGAACGGCACGCGAGGGGATGGGTGGCCAGAACCGCGCCCGGGTCGCCAGGTTCGTAGCGCAGCGCACTAACCGCTACACGACCGCTTCCCCCACCACCACCACAACCACCACAACCGCCGCCGCTGCGACGACTCCGAGCAAAAACGTGATTTTTTAAAATCAATTATTCAGATCTTTGACCTTACACACCGACCCGTGGGGGTGTCACGTGGCCATCAGCCCACAATGGAAATCGTTCAGCCCGCGTCATCCGCGTGTCTTTTTTAACCCTCCTCCCCCACCACGCAGGTGAACGCCACGTGGGGGAGAGAGAGAGAGAGGATTTCTCACACGGATGGATTGCGCTGATTAATCGACCCAAATGGATTGTTACGCTTGCTTTGCATGCGTCAGATCGTATGCTTAAGAATTAATTAGCTACAATTACCGTATTTATATTCGGGGTGGGGGTGGAGGGGGGTTGCCACAGGAGTTGGCGGTTCGACGTGATGTGCAGTCGCATCAACAACAATAAAACCTCGTTGTACTGTACGTCTCCACGTCCACATCTGTGCCCCTTATCTCCACCAACCCACACTGACCAACGCGGTGAAGTAGAACCAAAAATATTCACCACGGCCCACGCAGGAGTATGTATGTGTGTGTGTGTTCAACTTCTTTCGCACCGTACGTAGCCAACGGCGCTCAACGGAGGTGCGTGGAGTGCTGGAGTGGCGGGGTGGCCCTCGTCATCCAGCAGTGGATTGACAAACTCGCTGTCACACCTGCACATCCAAGCTCCCCGGCGTGGCTCGTTGGTTGTGTTGTCGAGGGAGACTGAAGCGGAGCATTGCAGCCGGGGTCGGCGTTGCTGCGTTTTCGTTAAACGCCAGGAATCCCTGCAGACGATCTGGCAAAGCAGAATTCATATGCACATGCTGACACCCTCTGCTCTCTGTCTGTCTGTCTCTCTCTCTCTCTCTCTCCAACGGCGCTTGAGAAGGATGCAAGACTTCACGAGGATGCATTGGCTCTGGGCACCTAAACGGCGCATCGATGAATCTGTTGGAATCGATTCTTAAACTGTCAATAATGTACATACATCAGAGCGTCCGGGTAATAACCGATGTATGGGTCCCGGGCCACACGCAGTGCGACGGTGAAGGTTCACCGCAGGCCACAGGACGGACCCCACGTTTGTTTGCCTTGACAGACCAGGGTGACCGGTCGACTCACACCCCTCCGATTAGCACGGTCGGCTACGTACGGTGCGAAAGAAGTTCACAACACATACATACAACACCCAACATCACTCCCAAACTGTGTCAGATCGCTTTGTTTAATCTGCCCGATGCTCTGCTCACGGTTGTGAGCATTGGAACTCCGCCTCCACGTGTTGCCGGGGGATGTTCAACACCAGCTCGCTGCCGAGGAGCCCATTTCACGAGCGCCCCCCACCGCCCCTACGCACAAAAGGCCAATCTTGGCACCTAATCAACTCATCTCCAGGTCCTCCCGTACCCACATTCGCCCATCTCTTCTCTGGGCGAACGCGAGATGTGTGGGAGGGTATCGCAGCGTCAATGTTGAGAGCCGTTGTGTGGGTGTCGCTGCGATGTGGTCCGCGTGTATGTGAGTGTAGAGAATGAGAGGGCACACGATTTTGAACGAGAAGACTTGAAGAGCTTCCGTGCATGGACATGGCCAGGACGTTTCCACACGGCAACTCGCGGTGGATTAAATGGATATGCGATTTGGAGTTGGACTTCAAACTAAAATCCAAAGCTATCGCCATGTGTACTTTGCCAAGGTACCCGAACTCCCGCACTTTCAACAGTCACACCGTCACTTGTGCAGATAATGGGGGGGGGGGGGGGGGGTGCTTGGGGGGACGGACGGACAGATTTTTATGAAGGACATTCTTATATAAAGTTAGAGACTCTGCTGCTCAAAATGAGGGCTCGTCATGAACGGGTAGAGTCTTGACATCAGCCCAACCAAAACACTTCTCCAAAGGAAAAATACTCGAGAACACACACACGCACGCGCACACGCGCGCACACGCGCGTGCGCAAGGCCGGTGTTTCTCTTTGGTATAAAGAGCTTATGGATTTCAATAGCTTTTTTGGGAAACATCTAAGAGAAAATTATTTGAATAAATGAGTGAGTGCTTGGCATATTCCATGTATCTCAATTACACTGGACCATCTGATTAAACACGACGTGGGGCACACTGACACTCTTCCACAAAATTTAAATCAACCACAAGTAGCCGGTCCTTCACATTTCCACAAGGGTGTTGTATTTTTATTATTATTTATTATTGTTTATTATTATTACCGCAGACAAACGACTGCTGTTATATCATCGGCGTTCAATGTGTGCGCATGCTCCAAACCGGGTGTGTAACCACGCTAAGGGCAGAGCACCGACTCGCATCTGGAACGATGCGGCGGGTTCAATTTGCTGGTTGGTCACCGCTCCGGCCAGAGACACAAACAGTTCACAGCTGCTGTTGACTACGATCATCTCACGGGTGGTGGATTGATGCGCGTTGCGTATCAAGAGACAGAGAGAGGAGGGGGTGCGGATGTCTTCGTGCCCACTGAGGTGTGGTGCTGAAATGGACAGCGAGACGTGTCACCTTCGTAGAGATATCCTTCTTATTTTAAAGTGGCCTTTTTTCATCCTTCACAGGTGTCTGTTGAGATGACGGCAATGAGGTCGCATTAATAATGTGCAGTGCCTTGTAAATCCACTGCTGGATGAAGGCCTCTTCACACGCGCTGTTGTGCGGCGGGGTAGTTTGACGATCACCACGTTGGTCAGTGCGGGTTTGTGAAGTGAAGGTCGTGAGGTTGCAGGACAGTTTTCGTGGAATCAAACTCGGGTTTTTTTTTTTGCAATAATTTACTAAAGTTCAAAGTCACGTTTAAAAGTACCGGGACACACAGTCCGAGCGGAGTATGGCTATGAGATAAAAAGCCATTTTTATGAGTTTGCTTCATTCTTTAAAGTCCATGTATGCGAGCACCGCTCGTTTTGTTTGAGGAGGTGGTGGCGGTGGTGGTGGGGGTGGTGGTGGTGGTGGTGGTGGTGATAATTCATATCGCTTTTAAATGCAACAAAGCTCTTCCATAGTATCGGCACCCAACCGCTGAAGGCTGCAGAACAGCACAAAATGTACCACCGCCAAGGCGCGAGAGAACACGAGATTGAAGTTTTAATGCCACTCGTTTTTAAAAATTGCACAATTTTAGAAAATCTAATTTCACGGTCAGTACCAATGAGCACCGCCGGCTTATGCATTATGTAGGGCATCTCGGTGGCTGGATTTCGCACGTAATGATGAGCGACTGACTGAAGAGTGGGACGAGGGTGTTCACATGCGATCTGTGTTCGAGGCTCGATCTGTTGCCACGTGTCTGGGAGGGGGGCGGGATGTCCAGGCCGGTGGCGCTGTTTTTGCCGAGCCCCTGCTGTAGGCTGTGCCATCCGAGGTTTCACTGAATCAGAATCGTTATTGTCGACTGGAGGAATCCGATGAGCATCGAAGCTCTTTTTCACAGAAGTCCAGTCGGGCGGGGTGGGGGTGGGGGGGGGTGTCAGAAAACACGAAGGATTTCGCGACCAATAATCGAACCTCTATTACGGATCAGAAAATGACAACAACGAACAATACACCCACCGATAGGAGTGCAAAGTAGAGGAAATCTAAGCAAGTCACACGAAAATAAAATTCATATACATATATAAAAGGCATATTTGAGTACAAACTGCAAAAGTACATACATTCCTGTCAATTTTCAGCACGAATTGCAATCGTGGGCAAGTGATCAAAATCAAAAACAAAAACCGTCCCAGACCACACCAAGAAAACACCCAGTAGTCCCTCAACACGATTGCACATTAAAATTGAACTCTCGATACATTGGTAAGGATCAAAGTTACACATCACATTTACCACGAGCTCTCATACTCTGATGGTGCATTGTCTTTGAGTTGTGCGCCTTTTGGCGTCATCTGGTCCAACACCATGTGAGACTAGGCTCTAAGGAAAGCTGTCTCGGGTATGGACCAATCAACTTCAAGGACAGTGCATACATTATCAGAGTTATGTTTTTTGTTTGCATTATGACTGCAGGTATTGTGGTCTATGCAAACATGACTCGTTGTAAAAAAGGTGTCAGTTTTTTTGCCAGATAAAAGGGTAAACAACAATTATCATTTGCAAAGGTTGTTGTGTCCAGCCACGAATGTTAGCCGTGACCATGATTTCTAATTGAGGTGACCTGGCTCATAGCTCAATGCGGAAAGTCAGCAGTGATCGCCCTACGTAGAGAGATTTGTCCCCTTGTCACAGGGAAATGGAATATCCACCTGTCTCTCGCGATCACAGGCGCATGCTCAGCGCCCTGCGTGCACGTTTGGACGTGGAGACACTTTTATATCATCATCATCACCACCACCACCGCCGCGGCAGCAGCTCACACGCTCACCGCATTGCAGCTCCAACGAGACGCGCATTCAATCACAAGGACGCATTACGTTCGGTCCGAACGCCCTTGCTTTTAACGGTCCATTCTCGGAGTAGATTAATCCACACGTTCATATACGAGAGTGGTGGGGGTGGGGTGGTACGGTGGGTGGGTGGGTGGCTTGATATGGATGGGTATGTGGTTGTAGGTTAGTTAATGTGGGAATCCAGGTTAGGCGAGCTGTTGCCATTATCATCACCAGCCACGATCTGGTTGGTGAATTCTGGTGAGGATGGGGATTAGCACAGGGAGGGGCTGGATTGGGTGAGTCGGTGAGCAGGGTGGAGGGGAGTACAGCAGTTCTGACCGCGGCTATTCATCAACAAGACGAGAAATCGTTACCGATGCGAAGTTTTAGTTCGTATTGTTCCATTAAACGCTCGGGGGCCAATGACATCGTACATTTGTGTGTCGTGCTGTGGGCTTTGTCCGTTTTTTTAATCCTTTATATTAAGTTCACTTGCGTGCTTGCGTGCTTGCTTGCTTGCGCACTTACGACCGTGCAAATATTTCGGTCGTTTTTTAACCCACTTCCCGTGATCCAATCGAGCTGACATTTTCCACACAGACTCGTGCGTGACAATTAATGTTCGTGAATTTTTTTTTTCAAAAATTTTACACTTTTTAGGACAAAAATATTATATTTAATTACCAATTGCTTAATGCTTGCGCTGCAATCATCTGACCCATAGGTGGCAGCCATCTCAAGCCAGAGGACGAGAGGACTCGAGCCGCCACGCATATAAAGGATTTATAGTGAAAACTTTGTTTTTACGGGTTAATTTTTTTTAGTCGTCGTCTTCTTCTTCCCCGTGTGTTGTGATCCGCTTCCTGTAATCGAACGTCTCTCGCCGCGGTCCACGTGGCCTGGCTGCCGTCGTCGTTCCGTGACGACGCGTGACGACTCGACACGTGACCTGACGTGCACGCGACCTTGCGTGTGGTGCCCCCCCCCCCTGCTGTTGTAGAGGTTGGGGGTTGGTGGATCACGCAAAGGCTCCCAAATGTACCGGGTTTTTTCGAGGTGCCGAGTTAAGAGGCAGTAGAGTAAGAAGGCTGCTAACAGTCCTCGTTTCGACAGAGAGCACGGCGATGCCTTGTGCTAAACGAATGGACGAATTGATTACCCGTTGTATCGCCCTTGGACGTATGATGGGTCGAGCGGATCACCGACTGTGATTTGAACCCGCAGCCCCCCAGAGTTGCAAAGATGTTGGCTTTTAAGAAACCCACTCTGCAGGCACCACCAGCTTGTTAAAAAGTATTTGGCTGTTGTAAATTTCCACATGACGATAAGCCACTTTGTTGAACTATAATTTGTGGCCAGCTCAGTGGACCTGATCTGGTAAAATACAATTAATAAAAAAACTGTTTATCTTCTTGGTTTTTTCGGTAAAGTCACGTAGAAGGGAAGCAACAAAATAATTAAAAAAAAAACATAATAAAATAATTCTCACGACGTTTCGGCCACAACGCAAGCAGCCGTCTTCAGGTGAAACCAGGTCTGTCGAGGCGACAGCGTCTGAATGAGGCAGCACACGTGCTTGGAGCATATATATAAGCTGGGTTGGGAGGGGGGGGCGCCTTAACAAAAGAATTTGCGTATCAAGAGGAATTTAGCATATTTATGGGAAATGCAGGTATGTAATTAGTGCTACTTGTGTCCGTGGATTATGCAGGATTAGCAGCATCCAAGGGAGAGGATATGGGAAATGCAGGTATGTGAATAGTGTTACTTTGCCCGTGCATGATGCAGGATTAGCAGCATCAACGGGGAGGAAGGGGGTAGCATTAATAAAGGGATGAAGTGTTAATAGTATGTAGCTGCAGTAACTAAAACCACCATGTAAACAACTAAAGTATAACCTACATAGTATCATAATTATACTAAATATACTCTACAATAAGCTGAGTTACTAACAGTAGGTAATACATTACAATTCTACGTCGTAAAAAATATAATATGCTTCCATCTAAACTTTATTCTCTTACATCGCACGAGTCTACACCGTACTATATACTGCCATAGACAAACCCAAACATTAAATTATATACTGTATTGCTATAAACCACCCTATACCTTATCCATTGTAATATTACACTATGTATTATACCCACCCTAATGTATATCACACTGCTGTATATTCACTATACAATTACGATACTATATATTACTTTGTATATTGTATTAAGCATATACATTTTAAAACTAATTGTTATTATACAGTGTGAAAGATACTAAGAGGAAGCAACAAAATATGGCAATGCAGCAGAGCAAAGAATCTATTCCCCTGGGAGAATGCAATGCCAGTGAATGGAACGCGGTCTGAAAGTCACCGTAAACGTGAACACAATCAGTTAAGATCCGAAATGGTTTATTACGTCCTTCCAATGATTGCTAAGCCAGAATCCATCTTCTCGGTTGAAATTGTCTCTGTGTTTGTATATGTGGATAGCCTCATGAACGAATCTCTCATGGTAGCCAGATGGCTTGCAGAGAACCTCTGTCTTGGAGAAGTCAATATCATGTGAGCCCACTGAATTGTAACAGTGATCTGCCACGGCTGAGGTGTTAGTCCTACCGTGTTTCAAGTCTGCTTTATGTTCACGGATGCGGTCCGAGACATGTCGTTTGGTTTCTCCAATGTAACTGCTACCACAGAGGCAACTTAGTTTGTAGACGCCAGGGTACTGTATGTCTGGTACCACATCTTTAACAGACGGGACCAGATCACGGATTTTATGTACTGTGTTGAATCGAACCTGGATCTTGTGTTTTATCAGGATTTTGGAGATCTTTTTTGTGACCCCAGCAATGTAGGGTAAGGTGATGGTCTTGAAAGGCTCCTCAACGGGATCCTTCTTGATAGTTGGAGTGATGGCTTTGCGGATTGTGTAGTCGGAGTAACCATTACCGAAAAAAACAAGAAGATGAATTCCTGCAGTCACGAAAGCTTTAAATCGAAAAAAACTGTTTAGTTTAATGCAAAAACATTTTCGTTTAGTTCTGCGATTGGGTGTCACACACACGCGCAAACACCTCCATCTCTGCGTGATCCACCAACTCCCACCGCCAAGTATCTGGGTTTATCTTGATCATGATCATCATTGGTCAGCACGCTTGCATATGTTTCATCCTCACAGTGCCTGCCTACCTGCAGTCACGGTGTCGCATGTTCTGCATCTCTGTGCAGATCAGTATGGAAACGTGGTTCTTGCCGGAATGCGCAGTGTCAGTGTTTCGCAGAATGTAGATCTTGAAGGCCCTTTCACGTATCTCCATCGCCCTCTGCTGGATCTTCTTCATACTACAGCACCGCCTTTACATTCGCTGTGTTCCACTGCGTGTCGATTAACCGGTTGGAAGACCTCAAACGACCAGGACTGTCTCATTTGCAAGTGT
>CM025607.2:17842754-17873714 GCA_014621495.2 Entosphenus tridentatus | reverse complement strand
CCCCCCCCCCCCACCCTCCACAACGCCCCCACCCCCCCAAAACGAACCTTCAACTGAACAAATTTCTCCATTCATCGTCGACTCAATCGGCTCAAATTTGTTTTTCTTTCTTTAAATTAAAAAGCGTCGCCTGCCCCCCCCCCCGCGCATAACAAGACTCTGGTGGCAACGTGAGACTAATTAAGCCCATCGTCGCTACGGTGGGAGATTTCAGGCTGATGATGATGGTGGTGCTGGTGATGATGGTGATGGTGCTGGTGATCATGGTGAAGATGGTGGTGATGGTGATGATGGTGCTGGTGATGATGGTGATGATGTTGGTGATGGTGATGATGGTGATGATGATGGTGGTGCTGGTGATGATGATGATGGTGCTGGTGATGATGGTGATGATGGTGCTGGTGATGATGGTGATGATGGTGGTGATGGTGATGATGGTGCTGGTGATGATGGTGATGATGGTGGTGATGGTGATGGTGATGATGGTGATGATGGTGCTGGTGCCGGTGATGATGGTGGTGATGGTGGTGCTGGTAAAGATGGTGATGATGGTGCTGGTGCCGGTGATGATGGTGATGATGATGGTGCTGGTGATGATGGTGATGATGGTGGTGACGATGGTGACGATGACGACCGCGCACGTTTACATCGAAGCGGCGGGGAGGCGCACGCTCGGTATTGCACCGAGAGGCGACAAGAGGAGGGAGACGCGAGCGAGAGACATCACATCGCACGTGCAGTCGAACTTCCTTCGCGCCGTACTTAGCCAACCGGAGGCGCGGACTTGCCGGGCAGGACACGTTGCTCGAAGGGATGATGTCCGACGGTCGAGACTAATGATGGAGTGCCAGCCAAAGGAGGGGACGCGTGCAGGCGGTGGTCTACCGCAGGGAGAATTGATTGAATCGTCTCGTGTGTGCGTTCTCGATGGATCGGTGCATCGCAAACCAATCTGACCGAGACGTGGCTTTCACTTGGGGAGCAGTGGATAGATCATGCCTAGCCATGTTGATGATTATCATTACGACTACAATCACCCTGCTGTGTCTGTTAAACACAACTTGTTGCCATTCCCAGCGACCCAAACTGTGCCATCCGAGTGTCTTCCAATTGGCGTGCAGTTTATCCCCGTTGGCAATCAAGGGAACGTCCACATTTCTGTGGCCGAGGTCAATTTTTCTGAAGCGTGGTCAAAACAACCCCGATGACCGAAACGACGTGGGCGGCCCTCCATCCAGCAGTGGATCGGCAAGGAGACGTCAATTACGATTATATTTAAACTGCCCTCGCTCTGTCTCCCACTCCAACCTCAACCCGCAAAACCCGCACAGCTTTCCTATAAAACTTTACGCGCATATAGCTTTACCAAGCCCCCCCCCTTCACCCAGCACCTCTGGAAATGCCATTGCGGAGTGGGGGGGGGGGGCTATTAAACTAAATAATTCGCCCCTCCTGTATATTCCACCAGAACGTGCGGAGCGTAACACAGTGGGCAACCGCCGCAGAGATGGAGCGATGAAATGAGCTCGTGTGCACGCGCTAGATGGTTGGCTACGCGGCAGCACCGTGAGATATGTTTATAGCTGGAGGAGGCCTTCATCCAGCAGTGGATTGATCATGGCTGATGACGATGATGACGGCACAGCCGCCTTTGCCGCCTACCCCCTAAATCTGCCACTGCCTATCCAGAGTCCTATCCAGCAGTGGATTGGTCATGGCTGATGATAATAATAATGATGGGATTGCCGCCTTGACGCCTACCCCCTAAATCTGCCACTGCCGATCTCGAGTCCTATCCAGCAGTGGATTGATCATGGCTGATGATGATAATAATGATGGGATTGTTGCCTTTGCCGCCTACCCCCTAAATCTGCCACTGCCTATCCCGAGTCCTATCCAGCAGTGAGTTTATCATGGCTGATGATGATAATGATGATGAGATTGCCACCTTTGCCGCCTACCCCCTAAATCTGCCACTGCCTATCCAGAGTCCTATCCAGCAGTGGATTGATCATGGCTGATGATGACGGCACAGTCGCCTTTGGCGCCTACCGCCTCCCCCACCCCAACCAAATTCTGACACTGCCTCCGTAGCACATCCACCCCCCCTCCCCTCAACCGCCTCCGCCGCCGCTGAGCCCTGATAATCAAATCCCAGCAGCAGCTGCACGGGCTGGCAGCCCCGAGCTCACAGAAGATGCCTTCAGGCCCCTGGGCCATGCGCGGAGAGAGGGGAGCTGCTTCCACACTAAGGAGGCTTTGTTCTGAGCAGAGAGAGAGAGAGAGTCGTGATCGGCTCGCCTCTGATCATGAACCTGCCGCTTGCTTTGAGAGCAGAGGTGCCCGCTGATTAGATTGTCCTGCGCGGCCGTGTGCGGGAATCAAACTCGTCGTGTCGCCGGACTCGTAGCGCGCTACACCTCCCGATTAGCACGGTTGGCTACGTGCGAAATGAGTTCACCAAGCATGCACACGTATCTACGTAATATGTTTCACAAAAGCAAAGATCACCCGTATAGCTTGTAACAGACTGTTGGGACGAGTGCTGTTAGCGAGCACATATGAAGGCCGGCACGGCGAATGAGGGGTTCGGTGGCCAACACCACGAAGGCCCGCCTTTGTCTCCCCAGCGGCGATGTTTACACACCGCACCAGGTACTCATTTGAGGCTGAGTCGACCTAGGGGAGGCACAGGACCGGTTCAGATAATCGTCACTGGGTGTTGGCCGTGAGCGGGAATCGAACTCGGGTCAGCGGGTTCGTAGCGCCGCGCGCTAACCGCCGCACCACCGCTCCCCATGACATGTACACAGACACACGTGGCAGCAGAAGCGAAACCAAACGCGCACGATGCGGTGACCATCTTTGTTCGATGGCTCGTCGAAAAAAGAACTTCAAGGCAGTCCACACGCAGCGAAACACGCACGCGTTTCACCTGCCTCCGAGCTCATCAGCAATCCAAGCCCAATTACAGACTGCCAGGTAAAGATTCTAGATTTGAAGCTTTCGTGACTGCAAGGATTCATACTCTTAGGTTTTTTCGGTAAAGTCACGTGGGTAAAAAATAAAATTAAAATTAATAAAAGTAAAATAAAAAATCGCGACGTTTCGGAGGCAACACAAGCTTCCGTCTTCTGTATCAAGCAAGCGTGCTGTGACGGTTCCACCTGAAGACGGAAGCTTGATTTTTTATTTTACTTTTATTAATAACATTTTAATTTTTTCCTACGTGACTTTATCGAAAAAACCTAAGAGTATGCCAGGTAAAGCCCGCATCGTTCGTGGATTCCCTTATCGGTTCACCCGGGAACCAATACCCATAAACGGACTGCCTTGGAAGACGTATTTTTAACTCCAGGAGTCGCGTTTGAGTGCTCGACTTTATGGGTCTCATATTCTTTGGGTCTTTCCGTAAAGCCACGTAGATAAAAAAAATGGGTCTCATCGCTCGGTGTTTTCTAGAACAAATGTTTGTTGCTGGATAGCGCAGAACCTCGTGGAATGTTGGTTCATGGAACAAGAATGTCGTTTGCTTTTCTGGTCGGCATGGAACATCGCACACTTCAAATTGAAAAAAAAAAAATCGAAATTGAAAACGAATTTCTTTAGAGCTGCCATGTCGTATTTAGTTTGTTGTCCTTAACCCCCTCCACCTCCGATTAGCACGGGTGGCTATGTACGGTGCGAAAGAAGTTCAGCGACTCGCTGCGAACGCATCTCAAATGCGTCGTCTGAGATCCGCTGAATCGGTCGGCATGTTCTTGTTTGTAGGCGCTCAGTAAGTCATCGGCAGGGGGGGGAGGGACGTGAAGGCCTGAGCGTGGCCTGCGACAGGGACAGGGAGTCAACAGCACGGACGGCTTGGAGTGAGGGGGGGGTATGACATGTTCCAGGCTGCGTTTATTTGCCATGTCACCACTCACAATGCTATCACCTACTATCAGAGAAAGCGCCTAACTCTTTACCAATAGGGTTTTCCCCTTTTTTCTGGCAACAAAACTGACACCTTTTGCAAGGAATCATGTCTACATTGACCGCAATACTTGCAGTCAAATGCAAACAAAAACACAATACTCTGGTAATTTATGCATTGTCTTTGAAACTGGTTGGTCCACACCAGAGACAACTTTCTTTGGAAAGACAATGCATAAATTACCAGAGTATTGTGTTTTTGTTTGCATTTGACTGCAAGTATTGCGGTTAATGTAGACATGATTCCTTGCAAAAGGTGTCAGTTTTGTTGCCAGAAAAAAAAGGGGAAAAACCCTATTGGTATATTTTGGTACTGGCAAAGGAGGTCCCATGACGCCGAACTCTTTGTCCCACTGAATATTATGTACGCGCACGCGCTCGCGAGCACAGCTGGCTGCTATATTGCACGCGACTAGAGACCTTCACGCTGACCATCAACACGAGGCCCCATTCCTTTTTGTTTAATACCAGGGGGTTAGTCCTTTGCTTCCCCCACTCTCTCCGGCGCCGGGTTAAAATTTCCACCACCACCACCACCACCACACCTCCCCGTGCAACGCATCGCAGATCTCCCCAGACAAACCACACCACTAAACGCCGAGCAAACTGAACCACAAAGATCCCCCGCATGGCCTCAACAACACAGTCTTGGGGCAAGTGCCTGTGAAGTCTGGAACCGTTTCACGAGAGGGGTGAGTGAAAAACACCACGCCCGGCCGCCTTTGTCTCCCCAGTGGCGATGCTTTTACACTCCGCGCCAGGTGCTCATTTGAGGCTGAGTCGACCTCGGGGAGGCCCACGACCGGTTCAGATCATCGCCACCGTTGTTGATGGTCGTGAGCGGGAATCGAACTCGGGTCGCCGGGTTTCGTAGCGCAGCGTAGCGCTAACCCCCCAGCAAACTAAACCTCCCCCTGTCACTCACCGCCACTACCTCCACCACAAGCCCCCCCCCCACCCACCACGTGGTAGCTCGCACTTGGCGCGTCTCGTTAGGCGAGTTATTGACAGTCACATCTGATGAGACCATTACTGGATCTCGGGTTGCGGGTCTCTTGCGTCACGGTGTCGCGTTGTCATCCGAGCCAGAAAGAGTCTGGTCATTTGTGCTGGTGCGGTTGGGATTTAAATTGCGTGGGGAGGGGGGGGGTGTGCGGGAAACCTTCATTACTGTTGTTTTAAGCTCCTATTATTTGTTTTAACTCTTTGTGGGGGGGGGGGGGAAGAGATCAGATCGTCCGCAGCTCGCATTCTGAGATCGGAGTTCGTGCCAAAACAAGACTCGTTACAAAAAAACCCACCCTCTCTGCTCTCTGTCTGAAATTCTATAGGAAGTGTCCATATGAATCTTGTCTGCGCGTGCTGTGTTTTCCTTCAGGTATTGATAACCGGTGGGGGTCTCGGGGGGCAGGGGGGGGCACGGCTCCACGCAGAGGTATTTGAACCCCAGATTCTATAGTTTCACTGCATGGGGGCTCTCCGATCCCTTTTTCCGGAAATAAATCAGGCCTACGTATTAATTCGATGTGTTACCCTGTAAGCCTCGTGGCTCGCGTCATCGCTGGCAGTCTGCGTTTTGGAGGCGTGCCTCGCTGATGAGGCCCCCCCTAAAAAGGCGAAACGTGCTCGCGTCTCCCGTGATGCTGCCCAGCGGCGCATCAGGGGGCGGAGGGTGAAGGTAGGGGCAGTTGCCCCCCCCCCCTTCTCAAATCGTGACATTTTTAGACGGCCCAATGTATGTCATTAAACGTATTTTTGATGCTTTGATCGTAAAGTTATGTTGCCTGTGTGTGTGTGTGTGTTTGTTGCTGCGTGTGTGTGTGTGTTCGTGGCAACGTTTGCATATCGGGCAGTGGTGGCGCAGTGGATGTATGTACGTTGCACTTCTTTCGCACCGTACGTAACCAATCGTGCGAATCGGAGATGCGGGAGAAGGGATAACAAACTTAACACAAAAGTCAGAGGAATAGTTTATCATTCTATAAAATGAATCCGGTGTATATTCAAATCATAAGCATTCGGTTGCATATTACGTAATATGCAACCGAATAGGCAAGCTAATTTACAACTTAGTAGTACCCTGGTTTGAAAACCATTTGCCACCCTCCCAGATGAATGTGTGTTATACCTGGGGTGCGCGCCACTGGTACTCTGCCCAATTGCCTTGCCTGTGTGGTCTCTGTGTCTGTGTGGTCTCTCTGTGTATATCCGTGTGTCCGTCAGCCTCTCGTTGTCTCTCTACGGTCTGTACACCTGCCTCTCGGTAACCCCGTGCCTCTCTCCATATCTGTCTCCATCCTCGCGTTCGTCCCATTGCCTCGCTCGCTCCCCTCGCTGTGTGTCTGTGCTTCTATGCCTGTCGCTCCGAAAGAGATCGCACCATCCACGTGTTACGAAGTCGCCTTCAGCGCCCAAAAACAAACCTCGATGACAACACTCAGCTCCCCCCTCTCTCCTGCTCCCGATCCTGTCTCAGTCTCCCCGCGTGTCAAACACCACCACGAGGACGCCGTTTGACACGCGTTGCTCGGGACCCTGAAGTCGCGGAGTTTCTCCACTCGGAGTGATCTTCATCGCAATGCCCGCGGGCCACCGGCGAGCCCTGCGGTCCCTGACCTTGCGGCCACGGACAATACACACACTTGTGAAAACACCCCACGTCGTCATCATCATCATCATCATCATCGTCGTCGTGCTGCTGTCAACCCCCCAATGGATTCAAATGTATGGCGGCCCTCCTCACTCACACGGATGATGGTCTTATTGCCCACACACCCACCTCCCCAACCGCCTCTAAACACGAGTGAAGAACCACTGGCTCCACTTGGCTACCGGAGCTGCAATGTCGCGGGACCCTGGGACCGGAGCGCGCCTCGCTGAAAGTTGCCCCCTGAAAGATGAGACGCGGCGCCTCCGAAATCCGCGGCGCCGCGCTATTTCCATCCCGCCGACGCGTCTCGCGGAGAGAGATGCACGCGGGGGTCACTGCGAAACGGACGGTGACACACAAAGACAAATACAAAGATCCCCCGGATAGACTGTGACAGACTGTCGGGGCAAGGGCTGTTAGCGAGCGGCGCCTATGAAGGCCGGAACGGCACACAGAAGGGGTGGGGTGGCCAGCACCGCGCCCGACCGCCTTTGCTTCCCCACTGCATCAGATACTCATTTGAGGCTGATTCGACCTAGGAGAGGCCCAGGAGCGGTTCTGATAATCATCAGCGGTGTTGGCCGTGAGCGGGAATCGAACCCGGGTCGCCAGGTTCGTAGCGCAGCGTGCTAACCGCTACACGACCGCTCCCCACACATACATACAAACATATACACACACACATACACACAAAGGCAAAGGTCACCCGTATAGCCTTCGACAGACCCGTTGGGGCAAGTGGCGTTAGCGAGAAGCGCCTAACGCAGGCCGGCACTGCGGCACGCGAGAAGATGGGTGGCCAGAACCGTGCCCGGCCGCCTTTGTCTCCCCGGTGATGGTGTTTTATACACACCGCAACGGCTACTCATTTAAGGCTGAGTAGAGGGAGGCACAGGACCGGTTCAGATATTCGCCACTATTATTGGCCCTACGCGAGAATCGAACTCGGGCCGCCGGGTTCGTAGCGCAGTGCGCTAACCACTGTGCCACCGCTCCTCACTATATATACACACACTTCTATATATGCGAGCAAGCATAGCAGCGGTGACAGTTATGTCGATGGTGACAAAGACGTATGTGCATGCATTATTGTGTAGGGTATGTACACACGTGGTATATAATTGCGTGTACGTGCATAGATTCCAGTGGTAACCATCATGCCAGTGGCGATATAAATACGGATATGTACGTGGCGTGTACAACAACAGCTGATATTCGCCACTAAGTGGCGGTGACTCCACCTCAGTGCATGTGCCAGGCTAGGTGCACGTTTGAGGCCACGTGAAATGTGGAAGGCTCGTTGCTAGCAGGGGGGTCACGGGACAGATCCAGGTGTTATGGCTTGACTGAGATGACTGGCAGATGCACCAGCTGGGCTTCCTACTGTGCCAGCTTGCTGTGTTTTAACCACCTGCTGCTCTGCCCGTTGTTGTGAGCGTCGCTCCTCTGCCCTGCGTTGTCGTTGTGGAGGACGACTGCCTCCAGCTGCCCAGCAGCGTCCTTCACGAGCCTCCTCCACACAGTCCGATGTTGACGCCGCTGGCAACAGTGGCAAGCCGGCTCAGCTTCAGGAGTTCCTGCACCACATCAACCCATCTCCTACTTAGCCTCTGCCATGTCCGTTTAGTCCCTTCTATCGAGCCAAACAGAAGCTGCCTGGTCATGTGGTGGCTGGGCCTGTGGGCTACTCGCTTGCTAAAGAAGCTCACTGATGGGTTTATGTCCAGATATTTCGAAAACAGTATCTGCGAAGTCCTCAAATTCAGGCAAGACAGCCTGCATGTTTCAAGCTGGCATAGGTGTTCTTTTAAGGGAGTCTACGTTTTGCACGCTTTTAAACTAGAGGTCACGTTTGTCCTGGAGAAGACTCGGAGCTTGGTGTGCACCAACGGGCCAGGCAGCTTCCACGCAAGATGATACAGCCAATGAAAAGAGAATGCCGCTTGGCTGATTCAGCTTGAGACCTCTGCTGTCAACGCAGAGGAACAGGAACTCATCCATGCCCCCATAACCACAGCAATGGTCATGGAGAGGGAGTTGGGTGGGGTGTAGCTAGGCATGAGTGTTGTGTTGGTGGGGTTCATAGTAAGGGACTTTTTTCGTGGTAACTCCAGGTTCAGCAGAAGGAGCACCTCAGATTGTGCAACAATCACCCTGCCATCAGCATGCATGCATGATGTGGTCGATCCGTAGAGAGTCATCCCTTGACCGCATTCAGGAATGAGAAACCCCTCCTATTATATCTGCACCAGATGTAAATTCCACTGGTACAGCCATGGAAGACTTGATTTTTTTTATTACGTGGTCAAAAATTAAACTAAATCGTTTTGGGACCGAGGCGAACAGGGAATGGAATGGCTCAGACTCCTGGTTACCTATCTTTATCCAGGCATGTCCACCGTCATGAAAGTCCTTAATGCTCATGATCAGATACCTCAAGAGGCATACAAATATACCACAATGGGGTCCGTGGAATGACTTTTCCCGGCACGTTGAGGAGGAAGATGCCCCTGTGGTTAGTCCAGTCAGTGCGGCCCCCATTCTTAGAAAAATAACAGATTGTAAATGTTGTTAATGTTGTGGCTTGGTTCTCCAACACGCCGTTGTGCTGTACTAGTGACGAATTGTCCACGTTCTGTTTACGTGACAACCCTTACTAGTTGACTGTGTCGGGTGGTGGCAGGTTTAACGACACATTTATATATTTACGCGATCTAACCCCCCAAAAAACCTCTATTATTCATGATATTGGCCACGAAAGCCTCCTACTATTAAACCATCAGAGCATCATTTAAATGTAGCCCGAGCTTCTACGATGATGTCATGCGAGGCAGCTTGTGCAGAAGCGCCACCTTCCATCCGTCAGCAATTCGCTGCGGAGATCATCCCCCGGCATGCATGAGCATACTTACACACATACCGTCGGTGACATACATACGCACATGCATACATGCCGGTAGCGGACGTGCCTACAGAATTTTGGTGTCAATGCCCTGTAAATCTGTACGGAGTTTCGCACCAAACTATAATGAGTGTAACATTTGGACGGCTCATTTAGCGATTTGTGTGTGCGCGTGTTAGCCCGTGCCACGATGTCGGGATCGGAACTCCGCGGAGGGAATTTGTGAATATCGCGACGGATACTGGGCACGTAGTGGCGGCTTCACTGCAGCTCCACCAGTAGGTCAAAGAACAACGCTCACAACATTGAGCATAGCGATAGGCGGATAAAATGCGTCGAGGCGATGCATCTGCCGGTCACCTCGGTGTGTCGATTCAGAACTCCTGGGACTGTCCTGTGATCTCCTGCCAGTGGGGCTCGTTAAACTTCCACTTGTCCCAAAAGTGCACCTAGTCTGGCACAAGCACCACAATGGGTAATTGGCGACTGGACGCTGTTGCTGCCGTTCCTGTAAGTGCATGGATGCATTCAACTAGAGTTGGTTCATCTTCATGCGCTGTGCGTCGCGTACCACGCAAGAGTGCCGTGCCTTTCAAAATGGATGGGATGTTTTTGTAAAAATAAACAAACTTTAAATAGCCAGGATGAGCTGTGACTCAGCACGCGTCCTCGTGCGGTATCTGTACTGGATTACTAATCGCTTAATCATAAACTGGTGCGCAGTGAAGTGATTGTGGGCAATAGCGGAGCATATTAGGGAAACGCGAGGCAAAATGCAATCGTCAAGAATGAGTTTTACAGCTGTCAAAAAGCACACCACCGTCTCACGCTCCCAACGTGTTACTCAACAGCCGATGTGCAACACCGCAACTTTAATTTCCCTCCGTGTTGCACCAAAAGCTGCACATTTTTTCAATATAAATCAGGGCCCCGTGTCTTTAACCATTAATACGGCACGGGCTCATGACGGGAGGGCAGAGAAAGCGCGCCAAGGATACGCTCAAGGCCGACAACAAATTTGGCGCACCATCGACGCCACCTCACGGGTGACTCTGGCCCAGGATCACCACGCACAGACAGTCACTCTCTCAACGATCCCAAACATCATAGAGGGGTTTTTTTGGAGGGGGGTGGGGGGGGGCGGGATAGATGGCGTAAATATAAAAATGTGTCGTTAAACCCGCCAGCACTCGACACAGCCAACTAGTAAGGGTTGTCACGTAAACAGAACGTGGCCAATTCGTCACTAGTACAGCACTAGTGTATAGTGTATAGTGGTGTAGTGTATAGTGTAGTGTATAGTGTAGTGTATAGTGTAGTAGTGTATAATGTAGTAGTGTATAGTGTATAGTAGTGCAGTGTATAGTGTAGTGTATAGTAGTGTATAGTGTAGTGTATAGTAGTGTATAGTGTAGTGTATAGTGTAGTTTATAGTAGTGTATAGTGTTGTATACTAGTACAGCAACACACCGGTGTGTTGGAGAGCCAAGCCACAACATTTACAATCAGACTACGACGTTTCGCCAGTAATTACAACTAGCTTTATCCCAAAACAAAAACCTCCATTACGGATATTGTTCGCGAGAGCCTACGTGTAAAACTGACCCCACACATGTTTTATTTTTTACTCAACAGGTGGAAACAGGAAGAAGAAGGAAAGAGGGAACGGCCGACTTAGAAATCCAGTTCCACTCAGCCCAGTCTTGCCTCGACACGCGTGTAGTAACAACTCATAACACGTGTGTAGTAGCAGCTCATTACACGTGTGCCCAGGCTGCGGGCAAAAAAATCTGTCAATCCAAGATCGCTCTCTTCGGCCATCTTGGGACCCACAGATAATCCAACTTTTCTACGGAAGGCGATCGTCCTCGATTGCGAGGGATAGCCGATGATGATGATGATGATGACAGGCCACGAAGGCACACAGGTCCAACCTCCTGCCCTCCTGTCTCGTCTAGACAGTCCCGGCCCAAGGAGCTGACCTAAGCCCGGCAGGATCCTGACGGGGAAACGCGCCTGCTGTATTTATGACATTCGATCAAATGTGTCTTCTCGCAATACGTGTTGGCAGGACATGCGTGCGTGATGTGTGTGTCACTATTGTTTTGCATCAAAGCAAAATCAGAAAGGGTAATGTCATGTTTTTGCTCGTACATATATGTACGAGCAAACATTTTATATGGTCGACTTATTCATAATTTTACAGATTTTAGCCCCTTAATTTTAGTTATACTGTGTAACGTTAGTATAGTTAGAGTGTACACCTTTTATATACGTTTTTAAGATTCCTATATGTTAAATGTATGCACCGTCCTGCCACAGTGAATTCCTTGTTTGTGCGGACTTACATGGCGATTAAAACTGTTTCTGATGTTAAGTGGGAGAATTGCTGTTTGTTTTATTCATCCAAGAAGAAAGCCTCACCTACTCTTTGGTTTAGCGAAAGCACAACCGCTTAAGCTTGAGAAGGACGCTTGTGTTGCGCCCGAAATGTCGTGATTTAATGGAGTTGTTTCTATTTATTTTATTTTATTTCTTTTTCCTACGTGACTTTACCAAAAAAAACAAAGAGCATGAATCCTTGCAGTCACGAAAACTTCAAATCTAGAATTAAAGCCTCACCTGTTATCAAAGCTCTTGTTAATCAGAGTTCTGCTTTTGGATGTTTGGTCAATGTCTTAATCTTCTCTTTTTTAATCAAGATTTTTTTATATATAGCGCCTAATTCCAAGGCACTTTACAGCAATTATAAAATTGCACCTAAGATGACAGTGGTTCACATAAAGAGTGGGGGGTTATTACAAGTGGTGGTATAGCGTTACGTCTTACAGTGAGGAGTTGTGATCGGCAACGTGTCTATGCTTCATGTCAAGCTTGGTGAGTGAGCCCGTGGACTGCTGCTGCTGCTGCAGTAGCAGCCTGGTCAACATCTGAAAAGCTGCCGGCGAAAGTTCGGACCGTGCAGTGACGTTACCACAAGGTCCCGTGGTTTGAGATTAAAAGTAAAAAAAACACATTTCATATGTATAGATCAGTAGCCTACGACTTGCTGTTACCTCCCAGGACAGACGTCCTGTTGGGGCCCCCGTAAGTTGGGTCTCTCATGAAGAAGATTATGATCTCTGCATGATCTGCCAAGCTCCCCCACCACCCCCTCCCGCCACCACCGCACTCATCCTCGCCATGCGTAAAAATTGCGCTCTGGGAAGCAGCGCGCGGGGCTGCTAAGTCACCCTGCTTCCCGTAAGGCTTGTTGAATTGAGAAAAGCTATACGGAGTGTTCTGTGACAGTGCACGGAAACACGAAGCTCACTGGATATTTTGCTGCTTCAGTGCTCAATTCACCACGTCGGCACCACCAGCCGGATTCTCATGCCCCCCCCCGCGCCGCCATCCTCGAGCGCCACGGAGCATCTGTGCACGTCTGTCGCGATTCCACAACCGACAACAGACGCCCAAAAGCCTCCCCTAGCAGTCATCAACTGGAGATCTGTGAGTTAGCATTAACTGACTGATGCCCCACGTACGCCTTACAAGCCCTTTGCCCAGTGTACTCCCGGATGAGGACCTGCCCTACGCTGCTTGCGGAGCCGTGGGAGTTGCTAGCCCGGATTTCGCCGGGCGAGCACAGATGCGAGATCATAGAAGTGCGGTACAACGATGGATTTTGCCGCGCTGCTCCCTGTTGTTCGCCACGCAGCTCCACGGTTTGTAGCCTATAAGACCTGCCGTTGCGTGGTGGTCACCCATCCACGCACTATCCAGTTAAATGGTGCTTAGCTTCCAAGATCGAATGGCATTGGTCGTGTGGCCGAGTGGATGAGGCGGTTCACGGTGACTGAGAGCTCAAATCCAGATCCCAGGCAGCTCCCGATGAGTAATATTATAATGCAACACGAGTTCATCTTCTTGGTTCTTTCGGTAAAGTCACGTAGAAAGAAAATAATGCAACACGAGTTCTGAAATGCGGCGAGTTGATGGTCTCGGACTGCTCCACGGAAACTGCACAAACCTTGATCCTCGAATCAACTCGAGTATTCTAACTCTGGGGCGAGAGTGGCAGACATGATTGACACGTGGCGAGGAGCCCGAGCGGCGAATGAGGGAGCCCCCCACCCCTCCCCAAGCCGCCCCCCACCCCTCCCACGCTCCCCACTGGTTTAGTTGGATGCTTAGGATTGGAGCGATTACCCGCGATGCAAAAACACCCATGCACACGGTGTAAACATTCACCGCGATTGACGCAAGGGCATTCCGCCGCCGCCGCCGCCGCCGCGAGCCGGAGAGCCTTCCACGGACGCACGTGGAAATGCGTTGTGAGTGCAGGGCCCAGCCAGGTCACGTTCATAGTATTGAAGCGAAACATTTGTTGCACATGATGACGTATTGGAAGGGGGGGGGCGGGGCTAAAAGAGAGCACGGGGTGCAAGTGTACGTGGACATGCCTGTGCACAAGCACCTGTTGATGCACATGATAGAAAATAACGAAAATGCTCATGTTTATACCAGTGTTGGCTGGCAATAAGGAGAGTACTGTTAAACACTGGGGATGTTAACACTCGGTAAAGTTAAATAGTCACGTAGTGCCTACGTGACTTTACCGAAAGAACTAAGAGTATGAATCCTTGCAGGCACAAAAGCTTCAAATCTAGAATTTGTTGACCGCTCTAAACTAAACTAAACTTTTATTTTATTTTTCCAGGTAAGTGCCCCATTGAGCCTTAGCTCGTTTTATTATTACACGCGTTTTATTAACTCACTCTGTCTGTTATTGTTGTTGTTGAATCCTCAAATCTTCTAACTCGATTTTTACCCACTTCCCAATGTGGTATCGACTGCAAACTTGGTATACTTATGTCATACTGATGACAATACTATATTCTATCGTAAAAACATATTTTAAAACATTATTTTTTCTACGTTATGTTTCGGCTTGGCTCTAATTGTCCACGGTCAACTGACGTTGGCTGTAATTGGCCACGGTCCCTTACGTTATGGCAAGCTTCGGGGCCACTTGCTGGAGTCGTGGAGTTCTTCCATTGCTAGCACGGCACATTGCATTGAAGCGTGTTTTTAAAAAAGTTTTTTAAATATTCCTTATTTTAAGAAGCGATCTAGCGATCGCAATTGAAAGCTGAACGAAGTGGCCCTATCGTCACGCGGAAATGTATAGCTGCCAACAAAAAAACAAACTCGACATGCGTGTTCATGAATGTGGAGGGGGTGGGGGGGGGGGAAAACCGGTGGATCCGAAGAAAATAATCCAGGCAACCAGTGGGAGAACACGCCAACTCCAAAGTATACGGGCATCGTCAGTGTCGGGATGATGATCCCGTTGAGCCAGTGGCCCGGTTTATTTTACACGAGAGATCTGCGGTACTTCGTAAGCACGGCAGCAGCAGCAGCAGCAACACAAAAACATCAACCATCAATGTCGCAGAGGACGAGTACAGCAGGGTCCTTAAGGACTATTGCGCAACTAATACAAATAGATCAGCGACATACTTTCTTTACTGCAACATTACAGACCACTTAGGATTATGGTCGCTGCACAATACACAAAACAGCTCGAATTATTACACACAACACGGACATTTTTTCTCCCACGTGGTCACCGAACGCTCGTTTTACGAAATTAACCGAACGTTCCAATGCATGGATGTTGAACTTCTTTCGCACCGTACGTAGCCAACCGTAATAATCGGAGTATGCGGGGGGGGACAACGAACTGATATGATGCAGTGTGTTGTTGTTGACAGAGACGCAATGCGCAGATAATGATTCTTCTTTCGATTCAAAGCTTTCGTGACTGCAGGGATTCATCTTCGTTCTTTCGGTAAAGTCACGTAGAAGGGAAATAATAAAATAAAAAAGTTGTATTTTTATTATTTTATTATTTCCTTCTACGTGACTTTACCGAAAGAACCAAGAAGATAATGATTCTTCGTCGGCCATACTCAATAGCGTCGTCACCACGACGTTGTCAGCTCACTGGTGCGGCCATCGGTCAGGCGGGCCCCGATATTTGATTTGTCTCGCACGGTCGCACCGAGGGCTGTCGCTTATCGGGGCTCCTCTTGCCTCATCACGGTCTCGAACATTTAACGATGTCGGGGCGACTCCATCGTCGCAAAATGCTCCGTTAGCGCTTTCTTCGCAAAATTACGTGACCGCTCTAATTAAATGGAAACAGAACGTGGGACGTAAATGAAACAAGTTTCGTGAAGTTAAAGAAAGATTAAACCGCGTTTTAAGTAAGTTTTCGTTTTTTTAAACTGTTATTGAAAACATTTCTCACTGTTTTTGTCAAGAGGGCCCCCAACTCGTGGCTTTGGCCATCATGGGGGGAAGGGGGTAGAGGGGGGGCAAGGCACCCCCTGGCCCCCCCCCCCGCCCCCCCCGCTCGTTACGCTACTGACGGAGGCCACTTGGCCGCGTCGTTAAAATGAGACCGCCGTCTCGCAGCCTCCACGGATGCCCTCGAGTCGAGGCTCCGCCCGGCAGAGCCCCGGGATGCCGGAGCGGCCTGAACGGCCCGCGGCAGCTGAGGGCTATGAATAGCAGCCCCGATCAACAGGTGCAGCGGCGCTCTCTCTCTCTCTGTCTCTCTCTGTGTGTCTCTCTCTCTCTGTGTGTCTCTCTGTATCTCTCTGTCTCTCTCTCTCTCTCTCTGAGTCTCTCTCTGTGTCTCTCTGTATCTCTCTCTGGCTTTCTCTCTGTCTCTGTCTCTCTGTGTCTCTCTGTGTCTCTCTGTCTGTCTCTGTCTGTGTCTCTCTGTCTGTCTCTCTCTGTCTCTCTCACTGTGTCTATATATCACACTCTCTCTCTGTCTCTCTCTCTCTGTCCCTCTCTCTGTCTCTCTGTCTCTGTGTGTCTATATAACACACATTATCTCTGTCTCTCTCTTTCTGTCTCTCTGTCTCTCTCACTGTGTCTATATATCACTCTCTCTCTCTCTGTCTCTGTCTCTTTCTCGGTGTGTCTATGTAACACACACTCTCTCTCACCGTGTTTGTCTCTCTCACTCACTCTGTCTCTCTGTTGCTCACTGTCTCACTGTGTCACTCTCACCCTGTTTCTATCTCTCGCTCTGCCTCTCTCCCAGACTGTCTCTCTCACCCCGTTTAAATATCTAACTCGATATCTCTCGCTCACTCATTGCGTTTCTCATTCTCTCATGCATTCTGTCTCTCTCGCTCACTCTGTCTCGTTCTAACTCTCTCAATCTGTCTCTCTCTCGCACACTTTGTCTCTCGCTCTCTCTCGCTATGACGTTAACTATCAGTGACACGCCAATGCAATGTCTCCAACGGGCCTATGGCTCTTTAATCGGCGTATTCCTCCTATTTCCGTCTCGTAAGTGTTATTCCAAAACACATAACTCTCCACGCTTCTTTGCACACTTTTGGCATTTCATTCGGCTCTCTTTGGAGACATCATATTGCCTGGCAGGCGGGCTAGGGCAGAACACTTTGTCAGAAGGAACGATTGCCGGTGGTGAAGACGAATAATGGTTTTGCAGGCCAAAGGTGGGGAAAGAAATTCCCAACAGGACGATCGCCACGGAGATTGCATCGCGAGACCAACGAGAGACGGCAGTGGCTTGGCGAGGCCTTCAGCCAGCAGTGGATAGAACACGGATGATCGCAAGTGCTGTGGTTGGAGCACTCGACTTTACAAAAGGTTGTGAAGTCGAAATTCTGGTCAGGGTGCGGCTCGGCTCCAAAATCGCTCTTAAGTGGAATACCACGTTGAGATGAAGTCCCATCACAGCATGCCCCTCGTGTTCAGGTGCTGGAGTGTGGCGGGGGGGGGTTCAGAGGTCACATCACTTCTGCTGGCACCGCTGAGAAGCTGGGTTCGAATCCCAGCAGCTGACAATGATTTCACCGGGCTCTCAAGTGTCGTGATGGTCTCAGGCTGGTCACCAACGACTGCACAAGACGCCATCGCATTAAATTCGGGTTGCACTTAATTACGCAGACGTACGCTGCTGACCGTTGAAGCGCTATCGGTTCGACCGGCTTGCAACAAGCACGAGTCTCGTCGAAGAGCGTTTGAGAAAGTGCGCCACCTATCGCCTGCAAATACAAGGGCGGCTTGAAGTGTTCAAAAAAACTTTCTGGAGCAGAAAAAAAACCAATTCTGAGCCAGACGTCCTCGGGCACGCGAGATATCGCATTGCTGGTCGAGATTTACAAATGGATTATTTGTCTAGCGACGACGCTGATCGTAGTCTTACCGGGAATACAATGAGGAATAAAACTACCAAATTATATTTCTAAAAAAAGAATGCGGGATTTCCACCACTGGCTCATGGGCCTATGCATATCTCCTTCCCATGCCCTCTGCAAATTCCCTCTCCATCTCGTTCTCTCTCTCTCTCTCTAAACGACTTCCCTTCCTCTCTCGCAATGGTTCCTGGCTGCATACTCTGTAAATACTTACTCTCGCCTTCTTTCCATCTCCCGTCATTCCCATCCAGTCTAAAGTTCCTTTGTAATCCGTCCAAAAACCTCCCCCACCCTTTACACCAGGCACATCACACAGTCATAAAATGACACAGCCCTCCACGCCACTTCTATTCGGCCGTGCATTCATGACGATAGCTTCCACTGCTGAAATTACAGCGTCACCATTGTGATTGGCAAACGCTGCCTTATATGTTGTATACACCCAGTGGTGAATAATATGCACCTTTTCTACTGGCACATCCGAGTCGAGCCAGCACGGGGCCAAGATGGCACGGGTGATTTTCCACTGGCTATTTACTGAGCCAAGCGATAACCAAACCGTGCTACGCTGGCCTCACAATACATCTGAATCTGGCTTGGGGCCAGTTCAGATATCACTCGCCACTAACGTTAGCCACAGCCGGGAATAAACTGCGAAAGTTTGGCAGGATCCTCGTGAAAAAGAGTCATGAGACTCAGTGAGGCTGTCCTGGATAAACAAGGATAATAATTATAATAAAATCAATACATAAACATATATATATAACCTCCAGTTGCCAGGCTCACAGCGCAGTGTGATAACCACTGTTTTGCCAAAGATCTAAGAGTGATACCGGCTCTGATAAGATGCAATGAAAGCGTCTTAAAAAATACGCAGACTATTATATCATTTCGTTTACGTTATTACAAACTGCAATGCATTAGAAGTGCAAACATGAGAATTGACCACATTAGCACGGCTGGCTGTTTACGTTGCGAAAGAAGTTCAACATACATATTTACATAACTGATTGGTTGACCTGATAATACTTGGAGGGGAATATTTAATGGGTCCACACCAACATTTAATTACAAAAAAAAACTAAACTCTTTCATTTTAGCAGCTAAGGCCCACTGAGCTATGTAGCTCTTATTAAGAAGCGACCTGGCCACAAATGATAGCTCAACGAAGTGGCTTATCATGTGAAAATGTATAGCAGCCAAAAACTCGAATCGCATGTTTCTAAATGTGGAGGGGAAACCCGGAGGACCCGGAGAAAAATCCACACGGCCACGGGGAGAGAGACACGCGAACTCCAAATTTAAGGACGTCAGGTTCGGGATCGAACCGACGACCTCCTGGTGGTGCCCCAATAACTTAAAATCGATTAAATTGTTCACAGCTTTAGTCAACGAGACGAAGAGAATGACCGAGTGAAATCCACACACTGAGCCGTGCCTGAAACCCCACGTGCGTTGTCATCGATCAGGCTTCGGCCTCAACCATAAATACATTCTGACTAAAAGAAACACGGGTTCGGACGCGATCGATTACACTGCAGAATCTACACCGCGGTTCGCAAAGCCTATAACCTCGAGGGAGAACATCTCGAGGGGAAAACTGCACGTTGCATCTCACACCGGCAAAGGTGGCATACACACGTGGGATCCCCATTACACTGTCGGCCTTCGAGCACAAAATTCCACAAAATATATATGCACGTATATATTTTTCGGTCTTGCTCTTTCCAAACGCTGTTAATCAGTCCTTCGTTCACAATTCTGAGCCATCCCTCTCTCGCCGCCCCCCACCCCCCCACCGATCCCTGTGTCTCGGGCGGAATGTGACACGTTAGACGTCGAGTGGGGCAGGAACACAGTCACCAAATCCCGTGTCGCGGTGGGGGGTGGTTGGAGGTGGATGGATAGCTGTGGTGGGGGGGGGCGGGGGGCCGCCGGGGGGGGGGGCGCGCGCCCCGCGCGCGGGGGGGGTGAGACCCATAACTCACATCCGATACCAGCAGTCGAGGGCCCATCCCGACCCAGCAGCCTCCAGGACGAGGCTTAGCCGAGCTATATTTAAAAGTCTAAAGCTCCGGCGTGTGTGTGACACCTATACAATATCTAAACAAGTAACTGGACTCGTCTTCTTGGTTCTTTCCGTAAAGTCACGTAGAAGGAAAATAATAAGATAATAAAAATAAAACATAATAAAATAAATAATATTATTTTATTTTATTATTTCCCTTCTACGTGACTTTACCGAAAGAACCAAGAAGATGAATCCCTGCAGTCACGAAAGCTATACATCGAAAAGTAACTGGACCGTCACGGTCATCATCATCATCATCAGTGACGCTCAGTCCACTGCTGGATGAAGGCCTCCCAAAGCCACCGCGATGCTGCGATGTAATGATCCACCTAGCAGCTGGACATGAACTGATTTCATCGCTCCATCTCGTCGATGGACGTCCACTCGGGCTTGTTCCATTCCGTGGCTTGGATAGTCATTTAAAGCCCTCGCTGGCAATCGATCCACTGTCGTGCTGGATGACGCCGCCCCCCCCCCACCCCCCATGGCGCCGGGTCGGTCATTGGGGTTTGAACATACTTCACCATGCTTGTCAGTGCGAATTAGTGAACTTAGGCGTGGTAGGAAACAAAGGACAGGCCACTGATGTTAGTCGTGGCCGGGGAACGAACTCGGGTTGCCATGCAGGTATCGTGGCGCAGTGCTCTAAGAACCACTGCAACTACTGCCCCACCTTGCCACCAACCTGCAACTTAAACTAAAATGTTTTTTTATTTTACCAGGTAAGGCCCACTGGGCTATGTAGCTCTTTTTCAGAAGCGATCTGGCCGCAAACGATATCTCAATGAAGTGCTTTACCATGTGGACATTTATAGGAGCAGCCACATACTCGAAACGCACGCTTCTAAATGTGGAGGGGAAAACCGTAGAACCCGTAATCCACGCGACCGCGGGGAGAACACGCAAACTCCAACTATACAGTCGGCGTCGGGGTCAGGATCGAACGCACGACCTCTTTGCATACCCGGCGCGGTAGTTAACATTCCGCCACTGCGGCGCCCGCTTGAGACGTGGCCCAAAATTAATTCGCTGCGTTCCAAGAACGACTGCTAAATTTATAAACTCCGCTCACGATTCTCTCGTCTCTTAACACTTGCAAAACAATATTTAATCTGCCTTGCGCTCAAAACCTCCATTCGCTCCTGCGTTGTGTGGCGCTGGGCCATTTGATTATTTCGCTGCTCGGAGCGCACGAGTGTCTCTTTGGAGCCCTCGTGTTAGTAAAATAAAAACGGAAAACTTCAAATTTAGAAAGAAAAAAAACCGGTCTAATCTCAACGTGTTTAAAGTTAAAGGTGCAGCCCTGGAATTGCTTGCTCACGCCGCTGCTAGCAGAAGGCTATATCAATAGAGGGTGCTCTACAGAGCCCCCTCCAGAAGAAATGTTGGTCTACTCTTTTACGCTTGGTGAGACGTTTGGGAAGAGATTGTGAGCTCCCCACAGTTTAACCTCACTACGCGCAACGTGCCAAACAACTGTTGCAAATCGATGTTAACTGCCTCGCCTGTTATACAGGAGGTCGTGGGTTCAATCCACTGACTCTTGTATATTTAGAGTGGACATGTTCTCCACCGTAGTGGCGTGTATTTTTCTTCGGGTCCTACGGCTTTTCCCTACACATTTAGAAACACGCGTTTAGAGTATTTGCCTGCTTTAAATGTCCACATGATAAGCCACATTGTTGAGCTATCGTTTGCGGTCAGGTCGCTTCTGAAAAAAAACTATATATGTCTCAGTGGACCTTACCTGGTAAATAAACTAAATGCTTTATAGTTTTAGTTTATATACTCTAATAATACAGTGCAGTAAATACATAACTGTATTCACTATTTCATAACTATAATCTTTATGACCATATCACCCAGAGTGCTCCTGATCTATTCAGATCTCGGAAGCTCAGTAGGGCTGCAAACAAAGGTACTGGCAAGTGTTTTAAATTCCTGAAACATAACGATATTTACGTATGCAATGACGCAAACATTTCTTGATATGGACTGCTAATTTGGCCTCATCATCACGGGCCTTAATTACATTACGACGTGGATATACATCGCTTGTCAATGCGAGCAGATATAGCGACGGTGTTGAGGAACAATGGTGATGATTTATGTCACAGGTCGATAAATAACGGATCACAATTTATTGGAGGCCAACTGTTGGTTGTCGTGTACAATGCGTGGCTCCGTCATGAGAATGTGGAATTGCCCTCCCTCACTCACTCAGGGCCGTGAACGGAGACGAGCAACGCCCCAAACTAGTTTCATATTGAACCGCGTTTGTTGTTTGTGATTTTAGACTGAGTCAATCTTATCGGGGGGGAGGGGGGTGGCGAAGGAGGGGGGTGGGGGTCGATTCAGTACAGCATCAGATACCAAACACATCGTGCCAGTGAAGTTGCTCTTGATCCAGGAATCCAACGCTGGCGACCAGGAATCCAACCCAGGTGACAGGCTGCTGGAGCAAGTGCTGTGAAGATTGGCACGGCGCTTGAAGGCGATGGTGTGGCCAGCACCACGCCCGACCACCTTTGTCTCTTCAGTTCTGATGTTATGTTTTTTTACTCTGCACCGCGTACTCATTTAAGGCTGCGGGGACCTACGGAAAGTCCATGACCGGATCAGATCATCGTCGCAGCTGCTGGTGGCAGTGAGTGGGAATCGAACCCGGGTGGCCGGGTTCGTTGCGCAGCTGCTCCCCAACGCACGAGACGCACAAACCCGAGTTAGATTCCCGCTCACGACCACCAACACCCGCGACGATTAATGATCTGAACCGTTCTTGCGCCCAGTACCTCGTTCGGTGTGTAAACATCCCCATTGGGGAGACAAAGGCGGCCCAGCGTGGTGCTGGCCATCCACACCCTTGTGAGCCGTTCCGGCCTTCATTGGTGCCCGTTAACAGCACTTGCCCCAATAGTCTGGTAAGCCTATACGGAGGGGGGGGGGATCTTTGTCTTTGTAGAGACGCACACTCATTCGCCACGTCATGCACACTCGCTCGCATGCCGACGCGTGCCCGTATTGAAACAACCCACGCATGTTGAAATGCATAACCGCACAGCGCACGCACACGCGCGCGCACGCGACCCCGTTCCTGACTTATAACCAAAAAAAAATCCCCATTTTATTTCCATTAAAAGAATGAGCAAAGCATGGAAGCCTATGGGGACCGCACACAGCCCAGTATTGTCGAGTGTGGCAGTCATCGGGCAGCAGATGCACCCAAGTCGCGTCGCGTGATTCAGATATGAAATGATATCGGATTACTCGCGAACGGGAACGAGAGCCGATTGGGCGACGCGGGTCGAGAATGGGGTTCGCTCCGTTAGACCCGCAACGAGACGCATGCGCAGATATTCACTGACACAACACTCGCTCAGTGAGAACTAGGTACTCGTTTGAGGCTGAGTCGACCTAGGAGAGGCCCAGACATCGTTCAGATGATCATCACTGGCGTTGGTGGCCGTGAGCAGGAATTGAGCTCGGTCGCCAAGACAAAGATCCCCCGTATAGTCTTAACATGCTGTTGGGGCAAGTGCTGGTAACGAGCACCTATGAATGCTGGAACGGCATTCAACGAGGGGTTGCGTAGTCAGCACCAAGCCGGGCCGCCTTTGTCTCCCCAGTGGCGATGGTTACACATCGCACCAGCTACTCATTTGAGGCAGAGTCGACCTAGGGGAGGCCCACAACCGGTTCAGATAATCGTCACTGGTGTTGGCTCGCTGGGTTCGTTGCGCAGCGCGCAAACCGCTACAACCACCGCTTCTCAGTGTGTACAACACCACCAACAAAAGACAAAGATCCCCCGTATAGCCTTAACAGACTATTGGGGCAAGTGCTGTTAGCGAACACCTATGAAGGCCGGCACGGCACACGAGGGGGTGGGTGGCCAGCACCACGCCCGACCGCCTTTGTCTCCCCAGTGGCGATGTTCACTCACCACACCAGGTACTCATTTTAGTCTGAGTCGATCTAGGGGGAGGGGCAGAACCGGTTCGGATTTCCGCTACCGATTGTTGGCCGGGTTCGTAGCGCAGCGTAGCGCTAACCGCTACACGACCGCTCCCCTAACCACCACCACCACCACCACCAAAAAAAGACAAAAATCCCCCGTATAACCTTAACAGACTGTAGGGGCAAGTGCTGTTAGCGAGCACCTATGAAGGCCGGAACGGTACAGGAGGACGTGGGTGGCCAGCACCACGCCCGACCGCCTTTGTCTCCCCAGTGGCGATGCTTACACACCGCACCAGGTTCTCATTTGAGGCTGAGTCGACCTAGGGGAGGCCCATGACCGGTTCAGATAATCGTCACCGGTGTTGGCCGTGAGCGGGAATCGAACCCGGGTCGCCGGGTTCGTAGCGCAGCGTAGCGCTAACCGCTACACCACCGCTCCCCTAACCACCACCACCACCACCACACACATAGACGTCCTTCTCGCGCTCAGGGTGAGGAGGCTGGTGTCACAGCGCCGGTCCATTCGACACACCCCGGGCCCTCCTGTAGCCACCTACACCCCCCCCCTGCGCCCCGTTGTCGGAGCGGTTTCTCCTGCGGCGAAAGTTGATCCGAGAAACTGGCGAGCTGAGGAAAATCGAGGAGGCGAAGGAGGAGGAGGAGGGGAGGAGGAGGAGGAACGTGCTGGCGCGGGGTATGGATGGCACGACCTCCATCACCCAACCCCCGTGTCATGTTTCATTGACAGGCACGACACGTTTTCTTGAAGAAGAGCCATTGTCCGGAACGTCGCCGTTATGTTGATTCCGTATAGGGGCAGTGTTGCAATTACAGCTGTTGTAGGATTCGTTAAGGGGTATTCCGAAATATGTTCGTTCGGTGGGGCGTTGAGATGTCTCCGCGCCTAAAACTTTCCTCTAAAATCTAGACAGCAATCGTTGTATTCCCGAATAACATCAACTGGTAAAAAAAACTGCGTTAAAGTGTTTAGTAATCGATTTGATTGCGATGGCGGCGGCGATGATGATGATGATGGCCAATCTCCCATCACGTGGCAATGCGAATTAACAACGCTTACACACGTGCGTGTGTGTGTACACTAAATCGAGGTTGTAGTCACCTTTCTGCGGAGGCTTGGCGATTGTTCGTGATGGTGATCGTGACATTGGCCGTCGATCAACGCTGGTGCGACGGGGGGGGGGGGGGAGTAGAGTTGAGATCGTAACGATCCCCATATATGGCTCTGGCTATCGTGACCGCAGCAGTCTCTGGGCGGTGACGAAGTTAATGAAGAAGGCGACCTCGTGCCACGACGTCGTTGCTGCTCTTGCAACAGCAACAGCAGCAGGACAGCGATTGTGCTTTTGATAGTTGATAGCGGCGGTGTTGGTGAAGGAGGAGGAGGTTAGTGGCGTTTTGAGGGATGGCTCGGTGGGTGTGGTGGGTATCGTGGGGTGCTCGGGGCTTCGCGAGGTCACGACGGATGAGAGACGTTCGAGCGGGTGGGGTGGGTGGGTGGGTGGTTGGGCATCTCTGGGCGGTGCCGCAAAACGCCGGTGTCCAAAAATAATCAGTGGTTGCCACTGAGCTGTTGAGATGTGGCGATAGCCGGCCTCTACTTGACGCGCACGTGTACGTGTGTGTGTGTGTGTGTATATATATGTTCTCGATTAAATGTTAGAAATGCGGTAGGCATTTGAACGTCGCCAAATCTCATCCGACTTATCGAACAGCTGTCGCGCGGAATGCTGAAGTCCGCCGTCTCCTCTTCTCGTCCAATTCTCGGTTGAAGCACTCCGTTGTTTCAACTCAAGACTCGTTTAATAGTTTATACACCTACGGAGCAGCACACGTACATAGAAGCACACACACACACACACACACGCGCGCACACGGGAGAAGGTCGGAGGAGTTACTCGCCTCTAATAAATGTGCCGCATTGGCACGTGTGCAACGTACCTGTGCTTGCGCTGACATTAACATTACCACCGCTGGTCATCAATCCGCACGTAATCGCGAGGCTCATCGGACTGATTAAGAAGTGACGCTTCGGCCGTCATCGCTCCTGATAAGAAACACGCGAACAAAAGACGAAGAGAAAAAAAAGATATTTGAACAACATCAACAACATCAACAACAACAACTAAGAATCTTTAAAGTGCATAGTTCCTCCACCACCACCGCCGCGTTCCGCCCGCCACCATGGAGCTACTGGACGGGGGCGCCGCCGGACATTTCGTCGCCGAGGCCGAGAACATCATCTACCGTGGCGAGCCGTGCTTCGGCTACGGGGACATCGACTTCCTCGACGACTTTGACCCGCGGCTCGAGAGCCCGGCGGCACCCGGCGGGGCTCACCGCGGCGTGGACGACGACGATCTGATGCCGTCGCCCGTCGGTGACGATCAGCACGTGCGGGCGCCTCTTCACGTGGGGGGCCACCACGGTCCGGGCCCCTGCCTCCTGTGGGCTTGCAAGGCGTGCAAGCGCAAGACGAGCACCACGGACCGTCGCAAAGCCGCCACGATGCGCGAAAGGCGTCGTCTGCGCAAAGTAAACGAAGCGTTCGAGACGCTCAAGAGATGCACCTCCAGCAATCCCAGCCAGAGGCTGCCCAAGGTGGAGATTCTGCGCAACGCCATCCGCTACATCGAGGGGCTCCAGCGGCTACTGCGGCAGCAGGGGGGAGGAGGAGGAGGTGGTGGAGGTGGTGGTGGTGAGCTGGTTGGAGGCAACCACGAGGATGGATACTCGGACGGGGGGATGTCGGGAGGGCGAGACGATGCGAGTGGAACGGTGAGTTGCGTGGTGCGTGTGTGTGTGTTGAGTGTGAGTGTTGAGTTTGTGTTGAGTGTGTGAGTGGGTGCGTGGTGAGTGTGTGAGTGTGTGTGTGTTGAGTGAGTGTTGAGTGTGTGAGTGTGTGTGTGAGTGTGTGAGTGTGAGTGTTGTGAGTTGCGTGGTGCGTGTGTGTGAGTGTGTGAGTGTGTGAGTGAGTGTGTGTATGTTGAGTGTGTGGGGTGTGTGTGTGTGTGTGTGGGGTGAGTGTGTGAGTGTGTTCGTGTTGAGTGTGAGTGTGTGAGTGTGTGTGTGTTGAGTGTGTGTGTGTTGGGTGTGTGAGTGTGAGTGTTTGGTTGTTGAGTGTGTGAGTGTTGAGTGAGTGTTGAGTGTGTGAGTGTGTGCGTGGTGAGTGTGTGAGATTGCGTGGTGAGTGTGTGAGTGTGTGCGTGTTGAGTGTGTGAGAGTGAAAGTGTGTGAGAGTGTGTTGTGAGTGTTGGAGTGTGTGAGTGTGTGTGAGTGTGTGTGAGTGTTATGAGTGCGTGTTGAGTGTGTGAGTGAGAGTGTGTTAGAGTGTGTTGTGAGTGTTGTGAGTGTGTGAGTGTGTTGTGAGTGAGTGTGTGGTGAAAGTGTGTGAGTGAGTGTTGAGTGTGTTTGTGTGTGAGAGTGTTCGCTTGGGGTGTTGGGGAGCGAGTTCGATTCCCGCTCACGGCCAACACCAAGTGACGATTCTTTGAACCGTTCCTGGGCCTCCCCTAGGTCCACTCGGCCTCAAATGAGCACCCGGTGCGGTGTGTAGTAAACATCGCCACTGGGGAAGCAGAGGCGGGCGGGCGGGCGTTGTTCTGGCCACCCACCCCCTCGTGTGCCGTGACGGCCTTCACAGGTGCTGCTACTCGCTAACAGCACTTGCCCCTACAGTCTGTTCTTTGTTGTTGTTGGTGGTAGTGTACCCGGGGCCTCGAGTAGGTCGACTCAGCCTCAAATGAGTACCTGGTGCGGTGTGTAAGCATCGCCACTGGGGAGACAAAGGCGGTCGGGCCTGGTGCTGGCGACCCACCGCCTCGTGTGCCGTGCCGGCCTTCATAGGTGCCCGCTAACAGCACTTGCCCCAATAGTCTGTTAAGGCTATACGGGGGATCTTTTGATATGCGTGTATGTGTGTTAGTTTCTATGTAAGTGTATATATGTGTATGTTTAAATTAGTGTATGTATGTGTGTTGGTGTCTATGCGTCTTGAGTGTATATGTGTCTACTTATATATGTGTGTACTTATATACGTGTGTAAGCAAATACGTGGAATGAAATCACTAACACGAATAAATTCTGACATGCTTCGTGATCAACGTTTAAGAATGTGCGCTCGTGTTTTCCCCACTCCGTCCATGGGGGTGTCAATGAGCAGCAAATCGGAGAGGGATCGAGAAGGTAATGGGGGGGGGGCACCGCGTTAGTCAACATCCAAAGGTGGCCTAGGTAAGCAATGGTGGTGGTGGTGAAGTTGGGGTTGGGAAATGCTGAAGGCGCTGGGCATTTGACATTTCCGACGGTACAGACTGGCAACGAGAAGAAATGAGGACGGGGGAATCGTCGCCATCGCGCACAAAGGCGGACGGGTGGGTCAGGAGCGGCGCTTTCAGATGCGCGCTTCTGCGGCCGTCTGGAACGTTCTCCGAACTGCGATATTGGGAAGGCCGCTGCTGGAGCTATGATGCACTTTTAAATGATGTAGATTGAAAACCAAATTTCATTAGAACTGCTTTTTTTGCGTTTAATTGTGTTCTCCCCCCGCACGCACGGTTGGCTACGTACGGTGCGAAAGAGGTTCAACATACACACAATGTGAAGAGTTTTGATTTACTCAAACGAAGTCAATACATTAACGCAATATAATAATATCGAAAATGTCACTTATTTAACAGGGGATTGATATAATGGTTATCGCGATCAGTCTTAAGATTTCTGCCAGTATATAAATTACGTAAAAATAATATGGGCAAAACAGAAGGCATGCACTGGTTTCAAGGTTTTTGGCGATGATCAGCATGTCACGGCTATGAACTCTTCCCAGTGAATGAACTGCGTGCATATCCTGCTTCGCAGTTAAGGTGAGCACGGTTGGCTACGTACGGTACGAGAGAAGTTCAACATAACATGCATAAGTCAGTGGTCTCTCCTGGTTGTCATTCGCAAGGGCTTAGGGCATTTTGCTGCCTGCGTCAGGGTCCATATTTGACCCCAAAATTACTTATTTGGGATTAAAGACACAACAGCTGTAGCAGCAGCAATCACCCTCCCACTGAGAGCAGGCTCATGGCCCTGGTCACTCTTGCGATTGACACTCATCCTGGTCTCACCTGACCAAAGAAATAAACTTGGATTTTTATTTAAAGAAGTCATATTTTTTTAAAAAGTTTTTTTTTAAACACGCTTTTATGAAATGTACTTGGAATGGAAGAACTCCACGACTCCAGGAAGTGGCCCCGAAGCTTGCCATAACGTAAGGGACCGTGGGGCAATTAGACCCAAGCCGAAACATAACATGTAAAAATATTGTTTAAAAATATGTTTTTTTTTTATGATAGAATATAGTATTGTCATCAGTATGACATAAATATACCAAGTTTGCAGTCGATACCACATTGGGAAGTGGGTTAAAATTGAGTTACAAATTTAAAGATACAACAACAGTGAGTTAAATAAAAGCTGTACGCACTGACATCCGTGTATGAATATGCAATGTTCAACTGAACTTCTTTCGCACCGTACACAACCAACCAGTTCAGGTATGTGTGTAAATATGTGTATGGTCTACGTGGAGCGGTTCGATTCCCACTCACGGCCGACACCAGTGACAATTATCTGGACCGGTGCTGGTCCTCCCCTAGGTCGACTCAGCCTCAAATGAGTATCTGGTGCTGTGTGGAAACATCGTCAATGGGGAGACAAAGGCGGTCGGGCGTGGTCCTAACAGCACTTGCCCCTACAGTCTGCTCAGGCTATACGGGGGATCTTCGTGTCGATTGCCGTGCCGGCCTTCGTTCAATGCTTGCCCCAACAGTCTGTTAAAAAGTCCCCCCACGGGGGGGTCTTTGTCTTTGTGTTGTGTTAATGGGGGGGAGGACAGTTAAACTGCAGTAACACACCGAAATGTGCTTCTCCAATCAACATCAGCTTGGCATTTCAGTCCATTTGCCACGCCGCACGTCCCACACCCTCTCTAATGAATCGCCAATAAATTAACAATAAATTAACAGGTTGGCGAGCAGACGAATTGGTGGTGGGGTGGTTGGTGGGGTGTTGGCGGGGAGTGGATGAATGCCCGCGGGATATTCGCGACAATCGGCGAGTTCGCGTGTGCGAGAGTCTGAACCTCATCCTCCTGCCCACCACGTGAATGCATTGGCAGGACACCGCTAATCGACGCCGGCGGTGTTCGATTGAAGCAGAAACGACGGAGGGGAAAGAGGGGGGCAGGTAGGGAGGTCTGAGGATGTTAAGAAAAAAGAAAGGAAAGACGGACGCGTTTAAAGACAGACATGACAACACAAAGAGACACCACCACCAACAACAACAACACGAAGATGATTGGCGACTCGGAGCGGACTTAATGAAGCCCGCTGGATTTATCTCTCATCCAGAGGTCGTTTTGATCTCCCCCGCTTCCTTCCGTCCAACCAGCAGCGCTTGTCGCGAACCTCCTTCGCACCGTACCTAGCCGACTCGGAGGTGCAGACGAGTACACACGAGTACCAAACAAAGATCCCCCGTGTAGCCTTGACAGACTATAGGGGCAAGTGCTGTTAGCGAGCAGCACCTACGAAGGCCGGCACGGCACACGAAGGGGGTGGGGGTTGGCCAACACCACGCCCGGCCGCCTTTGTCTCACCAAGTGGCGATGTTTCATTTGAGGCCGAGTCGACCTAGCGGGAGGCCCAGGTATCGATTCAGATAATTGTCACTTGGTGTTGGCCCGTGAGCGGGAATCGAACTCGGGTCACCGGGTTCGTAGCGCTACCCGCTACACTACACGAGTACATTACACACACACACATCCACAGGTACTGCTATCGACTGGCTGTGGTGTTACTCGTTTTGCGGTGGGGTAAAGTGCGGGCACTTCCATCTACTTCAAAACGTCCGGTCAGCGTGGAAGAGTAGGCCAAATACCCTCTGGAGCGGCCCTCTAGACTAGGAGGGCCCTTCCGCTAGCAGTGGCGTGAGCAGGAAATTGCGGGGCTTCATGTCCCTTTCACATACAGACACACGCGCGCACACTCTTTACGATATTGTGTCGTGATTGAAACGATGGCGTTATGTGACTTAACAATTTAAAATATAAAATGAAAATGCAATTTCGTGAGGCCCTCTGAAGCTGTGGGCCCTGGACAAATGT
>CM025607.2:17831822-17842354 GCA_014621495.2 Entosphenus tridentatus | reverse complement strand
TAAGTACTCACGGGATTGACAAAACAAATCCAATGCTGGACTCTTTGCAAGTCATTGGATGACATGTGTATATCATCATTGTGACCCGCTCCTACTGGACATCTATGAAAAATAGCTTTATAGCTCATATAATTCCTCCAGGATAAATATATCAATATTTTGATTAATGATTCTGATCATTATCGATCATGTGCGTTGGCCTACACCTGTACCCCAGTGGGTTATGTGCGGGATTGGTGGATCACACAAAGATCACCGTGTACATGCGCTCAACTCCCACGCGTCCGATCGAGTAGAGTTACTGTTCCCAGATTTGTCAAAGCTCCCAAACCCACTGGGCCGAGATGTGACCCAGTTGAGGGAGGGGTTGGGGGGGATGTCTTTCCCCCTCTTGACAGTGTCTCACTAAAAAAAAAAGTGCTTAAGGAAATCTGCAGACCTGATCCCGGGTGTCTAGAGATGATATCGTCTCATTCTTTCCCGTAAGCGTCGCTGCTGTGCCCTTTCTTTCACCGGGAGATGAAACGCGTGAAACAGCATTCGCTTCTTCTGCAAAGGTGACCCGGGACGAACCGACACCGTTTGAAGAACACAATAATTCGACAGTGTTCATAGGGAAGGTGCTGCGTGTCACTTTATCGAGGAGGGCATTTGAGAGTGCTTTGTGATTGCAGTTTCCATCTATTCAGCAACGCTGGCAGTGCCACACGGCTCTGAACCTCCAAAAAAACCTCGTCGTCCCGCAGGTGTGAACCATTGTAGATTTTGCGAATCGTCATGTTGGCTTCTCTCGTTGAGCTGCAACTCTTCCTCCATTATCCAAGGTCCCTTGGGAGGTCTGGACTGAGTCGCAGCACAGCTTTAAGCAGCTGCGCGAGCCACCGTCCTGTCACTCGTTTCTCACTTACGACGTTCAGCGGCTAGCTATGGTGGCGTTGAATTGGATCCGATGTCGATGACTGCTGTCACAGTCGTAGGAATGGCAGATGCGCCTTGCAGATGACCAGCCAATGCTGAGTGAACAGATGAGCTCCAATGGTAGGCTCTGGTGTCAAGAGCATGGGCTCGCATTTGAGGTTCTGCCACTACTTAGCTCAGATGTTCTTGCTTGGATCGGACGTGTATCTAAGATGATGCTTCACATTGACAGAACAGCTCAGGGTGTTTACAAGCCCACGGACTGCATACAAGTATAATCGTCTCCTACTGTCATCGTTGAGCTGATCTGGCCCATACTTTCCAATCACTCTCATCCAAGTGCTAACGTCATAACCCACTCGGGCATTAATGCCATCTAATAATATAACTCGATCCCAAGGGACCACTTTAGCCAATACCTGGCACACGAGGTCACAGAAGGCATCTTTCTCGTTTGCTTTGCCCGCATCCCTCCACGGATGTTTACCTTCAGTGAGGGCATAGGCAACCACCACCGCCACTCTTCCACAGCTCACGTTGATTGACAGGCAGGCCTCCAACTGCCTCCCACCACATCTCACCACCACTCCTCTGGGACGCGTTAACTCCTTTATTTTGAGCAAGAATGGAGCCGAATCCCAACGCTATAAATGGACCCTCGGCCTGGATTCGAGATCCGCACCACCGTTTCAAAGGGCAACAACGGAAAGTACAAATCGAATCCCAACTCCGGTAGGCCATCAATTGCCACACCGCATACAAGACAAAGGAGTATGTTCGCGTATCGTCTGGCATTGTGACTCCTTAGAGCCTGTGTAGATTCGGATTCTAAATCATTGGATCGGAAACTAAATCATTGGATCAGCAAATGAGGACGTGATCGGATCTTGATTTGAAGATTTCGTGACTGCAGGCCCCCATGCGCTTTGGTTCTTTCGGTAAAGTCACGTAGGTAGATATAAAATCAAACAAATCACGACGTTTCGATCGTAACACAAGGCCTATTTCGGCATTTTCTTGCTTTGGTTGTTCCACCTGATGAAGATTGCTTGTGTTGCGATCGAAACGTCGTGATTTGTTTGATTTTATTTCTACCTACGTGACTTTACCGAAGAACCAAATAGTACGTGATCGGATGTTTAGGGTTTTTTTTGTTACACGGATGCTCCCGCCTATCACTAAGCCGTACGGTGAATCATCTTCTTGGTTCTTTCGGTAAAGTCACGTAGAATGGAAATAATAAAATAATAATTGTATTATGTTTTATTTTCTTTTATTTCCATTCTACGTGACTTTACCGAAAGAACCAAGAAGATGAATTCCTGCAGTCACGAAAGCTTTAAATAGAATCAGTACGGTGAAGTATGCTCAATCAGCCCCATGACGAGAAGTCTTCATCCAGCAGTGGCTTGAACAAAAGGAATGTAAATTTTTTTTCCTTGTTATTATTACTATTACTGTTATGGCAATTATGTAGGCAACGTAGCAGCTGCGTCGCTGTGTGGGCACGGTATGCGGCTGTCCACGTGTGCGACAGCTGTTCTTGATGTCCAGGAGAATGTGTGTGTGTGTGGGGGGGGGTGTAATAGGGTTTCAAAGACGACAGCGATAACATGGCCTATAATACAGATATAAACACGTTCGGGAAAAAGAAAGAAACATGCGTAGGCATGGATTATGTGACGCTTTCCAGCAGGCCCGTTGTCTTCGGAAGTGTTGAATTAGCCGCACGAAAGCCGGTGGATAGCTGTAGGGGCAATTCGCGTTTGAATATTTGCGAATACAAGAGTCGTTGTTTTTTGTGTTCCCCTCCCCAGGTTTGGGTTCTCCAAAATATTGGGGAAATTCTTCGATCCATGTTGGGCGGCTTTCAATCGGCGACGTCTCTAATGGGTAGATACGTCTCTACTTGAGTCTAGCGTCGTCCCGTTCGTCTCGGATCGTCTCGACGAGAGTGAACGTTCCTCCCTCGCCCCCTACAGACGGACAGAGCAAATGCGTGGACGATTTCAATCGTACGAAAATTGGAAAGCTTTTTGAATGTCTGGATATAATACGTTCAATATCGAGCAAAGCAACGGTATACATAGATGCCTTTATGCACTTGTAGAAGTACGTATTGTATATTTCCCGGGAATTCTGTCAGTCATAGCGCTTGAGTAATTCCCGAGTTTTTTGCCGAGTTTATGGGCTCATTCTGGCTGGAAGGAGCCATGTGGAAAGTTTGGTATGAATTATGACTTCCTACCACCTGCTGCTATTCCCGTAAACTTCACTCGTTCTTACACCCATGTTGCGCACTTGCTCTACCAGGCGAACTGTGTCGTCTCATCCACGCTGCGTCCCACCACCATCCACCACCACCACCACCACCACACTGCATGCAGGTCACGATAACACCCTCACCTACTCACTCACCCACCAAAACACTTCCCTGCATGATTCTTCCCTCGCACTGCTCAATTTTCGTAATTCCCTCCCATCGTCTGTCCTGTACCGTATTCCCACGGCATTATCATCTTGCGCAGAATTCAAGACGCGTGCAAACTCTTTATCTATCGCAAATTCGATCGTACTGTGTTGTCACTGACCGCTTGAGCCTTCAAGCCTGTGAAAGAATGACCCACGAAACATTAACTATGATGTCCGGTGGCTTAGATCGGAAGAAAAAAAGCCAGTGACCAAAAAGTTTTGCCAATCGCGACGATGAGCGTGGGGGGCGCCCCCTGGCGGACTCAGCGGGGGACAACGCCAAACAAGTGTGGAGTGTTCTTCTTGGTTCTTTCGGTAAAGTCACGTAGAATGGAAACAATAAAAATAATAAAATAAAACATAATAAAATAATTCTCACGACGTTTCGGCCACAACGCAAGCAGCCGTCAGGTCTGTCGGGGAGACGCTGGTCTTCACCTGATGACGGCTGCTTGCAAGAAGATGAATCCCTGCAGTCACGAAGGCTTTAAATCGAAATTTAAGTGTGGAGTGAACAGGAAAGGTTTTAATAACCATACGGTTTAGAATATCTATATTTTTGTAAATATTAGCTTGTCACATAGGGCGGGCTGGCTTGCTTGGTAATGGCTTGCGCTTATATTGAATCATTTATATACCCGTGGCCACAATGCGTGTTTGCGTGACGAAAGCTTCGCTTGCTCCACAAATGAGCAAGGATTGTAAATTGTGGTCGACTGGCAGCCAATCCTGGTGGCATTGCAAAGGGGTTAAAGCGACACAGTGAGATGTTTATGACCCGAGACATTTCGAGGAATAACACAATTTAATTGAGAATTTGTGGTTTAAACAGATATCGAAGGTTCCCTGTAAGTTACTCAAGTGTTTTTTTACAATATAGCAACCATAATCCCCAACTGCAAAAAATTAACTTTGCAGGAGCTGAATGATAATAGAGTATGGCACTGTATATATATATGTTTTAAAGTCACGGTGCTTTGTTTTGTCAGACGGAGTGTGGACGAGTAGCGTTTGGAAGATCAGACACGGACTACGGTGGCCAGTACAACTCTCCCGTGCTCGGTAAGGCTGATAGACACGCAGGCACGCGTTAGAGTAACAAAGACATGCGCTCATTGGAAACACACAAACACACACACACAGTGCCCGTTGCACGCGCACGTTGTGTTGTTATTATTACTGCTACTATATATGTTTACCCAGGAAAGACTCATTGGGCATCACGACTCGTTTAAAGGAGAGTCCTGTAAAAAAAATGACAGTAGAGGAGCAATGATTGTTGCGTCGATTTTAATCGAGTAATTTACGTAAAAAATTTGGCAAATTTAGACCACGTGCTCCTCGTTCTGCTTATGAATATCGTAAACACATGCACCTCTCCTTGCTGTGTTCGGAATACTTTTCAGCTTTATTTCATTTGTTTCTGTTAATGTCTATTTCTCCTGAACCATATGTCATAGGCAGGTAGTAAACACTAATTTGAAAACTGGCTTTTGTCGGCACATTGGCACGTATGTCAATGGGACCCTTTTTGGCAGTATCAAGATGATGAGAAACAAGAATCGGGGATTTACCTTCTCCGGAAATAATACAAGAGGTGTCAGGATGTTGAAACACCAAATGGACACCTACTGAAAGGCATTACGGCTGCATTAATAATCAGTTTCAAGAACAATGGAAATTGTATTATCAAAGGAAGTTTTTTTCAACGTCTTTTCACAAGCATGTGTGATGAATGCAGACTTGATGCCTTCCAATCGGTGTCTATTTTGTTGTTTGATCATCTTAACACCGCCTGCATTATTGCCGTAAATGGTAAAGCCTCTTATTTTAGTTTCTCACCGCATTGTATGTATGTACGTATAACTTATTTCGCACCGTACGTAGCCAGCCGTGTGGTATGGGGGAAGCACAACAAACTAAACACAAAACGTAATTCTAAGGACATGCGTTTTCAATCTAGATTAAAAAGTGTATAGATTCCGTCTTTATTAGATGGCCGGCCAAAAGATGGCTAGCATCGGTACGTTACTTCGGACGAGATAGGGCTCCACCGATGAGCACATTTGTTTACGTACGATGCGAAAGAAGTTCAGCATACACATGCACAACACAGCACGTGCGTTCCAAATCCGTCCCCTTGCGCACAGAGGCCGCCGGAGTCAAGGGTGCACTCGTGGTGTCCAGCCTTGACTGCCTGTCCAGCATCGTGGAGAGAATCTCCAGCGAGCAGAACCCCGGACCCACCTGCCCGCCCGGCGGTGGCGCCCCCCACGGCGGGGGGCCCCCCAGTGGGCCGGCCTACGGCCACATCCCCTCTGACGGGGGCCCGGATCCCAGCCACGGTGGAGGGACCCTCGGGGATCAGGGACCACAGTTGTGTTCCATTGGCCGAGACAACTCGATCGCCCCTACCCCAGTGTACGAGGTGTTATAACTGAAGCAAGCGAATCGGTGGGGTTGGTAGTGGGATGGGGTGGGGGGGGAACCTATGGCCCTGGGGTCAGTCAGATACTGCCCATGACTTCATTGTTGTGGCTCTCGGCCACGCGAGGTCCACCACTTCCAAACTTGCAGGCATCTTGTACTAGAAGGGAGGGGGAGGGGGTTACGTTCAACCTGGCAACATCACTGCATTTCCAAGGTTCGTGCCGTCAGTCACTTGTGTCACTGCTCGAGAACCTTGCCGTGACGGAAGTGACTGAGGTGGGGACTGTATTGGTACGGTTTCCTACATGTAGTTGTCTTTTTTTACTCCTGTTCAGCTCTCAGCAAGGAAAAGGTTCCCCAACCCTGCACTAGAGTGTGTGGGCGCCCGTCTATTTGTCTGTGTGTGTGTGTGTGTGGACATATAAACGAGTTGCAATTGTAAGTCGATTGGTAGTTGGGTTTAAGTTGACTCACTAAATGAAGCGAGTCTTCTTCTCGTTCTAGTCACATGGCCTTTTTGCGCAATTGGAGGCACAACCCTTTCCTTCAGAGATAATCTCCTTGCAGTGTTTTTCCCCATTCTCTCCGTCCGTCACTCCGTCATCACAACCGATATCGCTGCCATCCCGTCCAGCGCTTGCTGTTTTATGACTAACAGCCAAATCAAAGTTCAAAGTTCATTTATTAGGTATAACCCTGTGAGCCATTCGGCTCTTGAATCGGGTGCAACCACAACAAACAAAAAACAAAAACATGAACAAGAAAACATCTTAAAGTGATTATGTGCAAACAGAAAATCCAAGAAAAGACAGCAAAATATTGCAGAAAAATCACTGTACACCAACCCTGTGCAAATATCCCAGTGGGATGCAAGTCAAACAACAACAACCACAAGACAACTTAGATTAAGGCCATCAGTCTAACTCTGTACTACAACAAACAAACATGGCCAACCAAAAAACTTTTCGAAAATCACCCAAATAAAGCCATAAAAGCAATGAAACAGTGGTCATAGGAATTGTGACCGAATTTTCACAATAAACGACGTGAACATGTACTACCAAACTCTGCAACCATAGCTGGCTGCATGAGTCACTCCACAACAGTAGGAGCATCAGTCGTAGTATCAAATAGTGGTGTTCATCCACCCCCCCCCTGTCCCCAGCACTTTCCATGCTTGGCAGTCGACCACATTACATCCTGGCCACTTGTTACTAATGCAGTGCCGCAGTTTGCCGTGCTAGACCCAACTTGGTTGCCTATGTCTGTCCAGCTGTCTTGTTTCTCGCACGTTCTGAAAAACAAAACAATCAAGAATTATATGCAGGAGGCTTTCGGTTCAGAGGCACCGATTCTCCGTCGTTACTAGGGTTTTCACACCTCGCTGTTGAGTACACCGAGGAGATCAACGGCTTCTTCTTTGACGTGACTAAGATTTCTCTACTTTTTACAGATTTCATCCGGTTTGCCTTAAGCGGCACTTGCGGAGCCGAGTCTCGTGTTTGCGTCGTTTTTACTCGTGGCACGTGCTGTCACGATGTTGCCAAAATATTTTTACTTCCAGTGGCTGTCCATCTGACAATGATGGTGATCCCTTACTTTCCAGCAGTTCCTTTTTTTACCATTAATGTTTATTGTTGCAAATATTACTCATCCTATTGTGAAAAATTGTATCGATATCATCTGCGAGCCAGCAGGTTACGTAGCCTTCACTCTGTTCCTCCTCAAGTGCCTCTCACGTAATGTACTCCAACACGCATGTACTCCAACACACATGTTGGAGTACCGTGCGGGAGGGAGACAGCGCACAACCCTGTCGCACTCCGAGCACGATTCTAAACCATTTCGTCAATAGCGCATCCCATGCATCGCCCATTGTGTAGCCTGCCTTTGTGTTTATATGGGTGAATTATCCAACAATCGGCTGCATCACGTCGAGTAGAAACGCAGCAAGTCAAGGTGAATTGTGTTGTATACCGTATTTGGACATGGGATCGTGGTTGGATTGTGGACAGAAGCTCACATGATTCTGGACCAGCTTTGTCTCATCTGACATAGGACCCAACATAAATACATACATACAATAAAAAAAACGAATCCTTATTTTTATTCTTAGGTTTTTTCCGTAAAGTCACGTAACTTTACCGGATAAAACCTAAAAAAACCTACAAAAAAAACCTAAAAAAAACCTAAGAATATGAATCCTTGCAGTCACGAAAGCTTCAAATCTAGAATGAATCCTTATTTTATCTGTTACAGAACCCCGGATTCATCTAATACAGAACCCTTGACTTATACGATTAAAGAACCGTCAACCCATCGAATAGAGAATTCTGGGGTCAATTTAGTCTATTAGTTCAGCTTGTAGGTGTTGATGAATTTCACTCACTTCAGTAGCCAAACTGTAAATCTTTTCATCGATTGATATATTCACTACAGCTAAGCTTGACTCGATTATGAAATTCAGTCTTGGTTGCAACTCGATTATATATGTGTATACACGCACACAACCTCGCCAACACAAATCTTCATGAAATATTCCGTGCCTTATTCTGTTACATCAAAATCGCGTGTGAAGCCAAACTAATTTGTACAAGAGCCTGTTGTGTTATTGCTGTTATTACTGTACAGTATTTTTTCTTATTATTGTGTTCTTGGTTTTTTTTCAATATTAGTTTAGCACTCTCAAAGTCTCAATTGTTTAAAGCTATTTCCTTTTTCTTCGTTTTTTTGTTTCATTTGTCGTTTGTTTGGCTCTTCGTGATTCTTCCTAGTAACTTTGTATTTTTCAAGGTGAGCCAAAATAATTGATACGGACCATATAAGTTTAATTTTTTTCACGGTATCTGTGTGATTGCTCACCTGTTCTGTATTATCACGATTATTATTGTGACTGTTATTGCAAAAACCCAAGAACCAGGCCCTCGGTGCCAATAAAAAAACACAAACAATAGTGCGTTTATGCGAACGCCCGTTCATTTATAAATCGTGGCATAATACTGTGGTTGCTGAATGTATTTATGTTTGTAATTTTTTTAATTTATTTCTTACACGCAAAAAAAGAAAGTATGACATTTTTTTTTTGGATCGCGGCCCCAAATTTGTGTACTGTATGTCAAAATAAAAATACGAATACCAAAGTGCCAAAGCTTGTTAATAAAATATATAAAAATGTCTAAATATTTCATGCAAAGTGGATTTTTTTTGTATGCGCATGTGGACGACATGACGACATAACGATTTTGACTTCCTTTTATTCGGGACCCCGGGTCCCGCCATAAGGTTCATTAGCGAACCATTACAATTGGTCGTTACGGTCGTGAATAGAGTTGGAATTCCTTGCTGCGCGATTTGACAGCGTAACAAACAGCGGCGGCTTTAAAGTAGAATACAAATCGACGAATTCATGAATCGTTACACCTCGAGAAATCCGCCTCGCTCCCAGCAAATGTAGATCATGAACGTGACGTATCAACGTAATTTGGCGATTGCTGCTGCGTTGGCAGTGGCGCACAAGCACACATGACACTGATTCGACAATTAAACGGAATCAGAATATTTATACTGGAGGGAAAAAAATCGGATGAGCGATAAATGTCTTTTTCCACAGATGTCCAGGAGGGGCACGGGGTCAAAACGTTACAACAACGAACAGGACAAAATACAACAGGAGTGCAAAGTATACGAAATGTAAACAAATCACTTAAAATAGATAATCTTTGGTTCTTTCGGTAAAGTCACGTAGGTATAAAAAATAATACTGGTAGGATCATCCTGGTTACACCAGCCCACAGGGGATTATTGTGTCCGTCCGTCGTGCAGGGAGGGGCTGGGTGGGGAGGGAGGGGCTGGGTGGGGAGGGGAGGGGCTCGGTGGGGAGGGTGGGGAGGGGCTGGGTGGGGAGGGTGGGGAGGGGCTGGGTGAGGAGGGTGGGGCTAGGTGGGGGGTGGGAGAGGTGAGGCTGGGTGGGGAGGGGCTGGTCACAGCGTGGTGCCCTTATAAAACTCAACGTTTAACCTACTCACGCTGGCTTGTGCCCGCACTCACAGTCGGGCATATTTGCGGAATACACCACGCCGCCGATGACCCTGGCCATTGACCGAACAACCCAACGTTCCTACCAGCTCCCTCCGCAGGAATGTGTTAGATCACGACGTTTCGATCACAACACAAGCGAGGAAACTGTGGATGTCTCACCTGATGACGATTGCTTGTGTTGCGATCGAAAGAGTATGGATTCCTGCAGTCACGAAAGCTTCGAATCAAGATTAAAATATATGCACAAATAAAAACTATATTTTTTATCTCACCGGGCTAAGCCCATTGAACTATTTTTCAGTAGCGACTTGGCCACAAATGATCGCTGAACGAATTGGGCTATCACGTGGAAATACATTCGTCAATAATACGGTGGCCTTAATATAAATATAAAGTCATGAATCTCCTTCGCGCATGTCCTGTGAGGAAGGGCCATTGCCTGAAACGTCGCCTATTTTACGTTGTTGACGGGTGTGACAGATTACAACACCCATCCCCAGCGTTTAACAGTACTCTCCTTTTTGTATTTGGGTTGTGACCTTTAGCATGTGACCTGTTGTTCTCTTTTAGCCCCGCCCCCCCCAATACGTTCCATTCATTGGGTACCACACTCAGATAAAAGCCCCCCCCCCCTCCTCCCCCCCCCTTAACTTGTATTTAAGAACTTGTATCTT
>CM025607.2:17819514-17831722 GCA_014621495.2 Entosphenus tridentatus | reverse complement strand
CCCCCTCCCCCCCTTAACTTGTATTTAAGAACTTGTATCTTGGAATTGTTTGACTCACTTGATACAGTAAATCTAGCTGTGACAGTCCCGCCTGATGACGGAGACTTGTGTTGCCTCCGAAACGTCGTGATTTATTATTTTGTTTTATTTCTATTATTACTTTTATTAATTTTAGTTTTGTTTTTTACCTCAGTGACTTTACCGAAAAAACCTAAGAGTAGATTACAACACCGACCAATCGCCGCACACGCGGGCGTGTACATTAACATATCTCTATTAACATATTTAAATCGGCCGCGGGTGGAGGACGGGTTATATTAACATAATATATAATAATTAACATACATTATTGAGATAAGCCAATCAAGTCGCGCCTCGCGCACGCGGAAGTCGGGGGGGGCAGAGGGCGCTCCCGTCGTGCCCCGCGCTTCCGCCCGCCATTTAGCACGCGTGGAGCGCGCGCGCTTATCAGCGGTACTTAACACAATTTTTTGGTTTAATATACGTCAAGTGTATTCATATTTAGATTATTTTCTTCAGCTCTCGAGCAGCAAGAACACCCCGCGTGCGACCATGGCGTACCGCGGGCAGCCCAAGGTGCAGAAGGTGATGGTGCAGCCGATCGTATCCTCTTCGTTTTGGCACGCCCGCGCAAGGCGAACGCAGGCTTCGGCGGGAGGGACCAGGCCTCCGCGGCGTTTTCGACCGAATTTTCCGTCTTTGTGTCACCAAGTTGTGGTGCTGTTGCCGCGTCTAGAGTGCGCGTTTCGTGCGAGAAGTCGGGGATCCATCGTTGGGTTTTGTTGTTGGTAGATGCGCTCGCCTGCCCGTTCGGTGCGCCGGGAGTTGCGCGTTAACAATGCCCGTTCGGTGCGCCGGGAGTTGCGCGTTAACAATGGGAAGAGAGTCTTCTTGGTTTTTTCGGTAAAGTCACGTAGAAGGGAAGTAATAAAATAATAAAACATAATAAAATAATATAATAAAAATTATTATATTATTTTATAATAAAACATAATAAAATAAAAATTATATTATTTTATTATGTTTTATTATTTTCATTATTTTATTACTTCCCTTCTACGTGACTTTACCGAAAAAACCAAGAAGATGAATTCCTGCAGTCACGAAAGCTTTAAATCGAAATTTAATGGGAAGAGAGGTTGACGCGGGGGTTATCGCAACGGGCTCATGCCACAGGCTAACTAACATCGGCGGTGCGTGTGTACAACGCTGTGCACTTTCGAGACCCGAAACGTCGCGCCTCGTGACTTAGACGTGTGTCGAAGTACCAGCAACCGCATCTAGAACATCGACAGACCCGACTGCGCGTATCTCCGTAACTGGAATGGCAAAGACGAGTTGCAGTGGGACTGTCCACGCAACACAAACTGGACCTTGTGAACCAATTTACGGTGGGACGTTTTTGTAGTGTTTGCATGTACGTGTGGTTAATGCAGACTTGATCATTGCAACAGGTAGATATCTGGTGTTTGAACATCTTATCTGTTTTGTTGTCAGAAGGGTAAAACCTATTTTAAAATTTAAATTAGATTGCACTCCTTCCAAAGGAAGAGCAAAACTAAACGAACAACCCTCCTGAATCGCTCGCAAGCTTTGGCATTTGGCTTCTGAACACATTGCTTTACGCAATACAATATACTGGTCGCGAGTATTAAAACCTCCGACCCCTCATCGCCTTTACCAACCAAGCCGTAATCTCACGACCTACGGCGTGGGAAGGTCTTTCACCGGCATTGGGTTGCCAAGCGTGATTACAACGCACCGACTGAATGTCATTTCTCGTCGCTCCAGCAGCGTGGCTTGTGTTACTGGGTTGCCGATGCAGTTGGTACCGTTTCTTGTACAAACAGCTTCGATAATGGGTATAGTCAAAACAAAGACGTTATGTGGGCAATGCATTTTATTGAATATTTTATTTATTTTGAAATGCCGCCGTTTCGTATGATCCCATATCCCCCATGACCAAGCAGCACGTGAGGAAATCCTCATTCACCAGTGGCTTGACAAGAGCTGTACATAGGCACACGGAAGTAGTACTTGATGACCAGCATTAAGCATTTTCTTACTGGATTAAAGGTTAAGTCTCCCGGTTCAAATGATCGTGGGGCAGTGCTCAGATGTGTTGGTGGTTAAGCGGTGGAATTTTGGGCGACGTTACTGAAGTTCGGTTTTCCAACCCGGGAGAGTTGACGAATATAATCTAAACCCTAGAAACATTAACAGTTACAAACGTCATCTGAACTCAGATATTTCGTGAAATGTCATTTGTTTAGCTGTAAAGGATTTGTTTTAAATATGATACCAATAATCTTGTTTATGGTTTAATTAAGCCCTAATTTTGGTGTTTTGAGATGATTCCTTGACTCCCAGCTCTTCGCAGAATTTGATCTTCAGATATCTACAAAACGTAAGTAATTCCATTCCAGTGTTGTTTTCATTCATGGCGTGGGGCTGTCACGTTTGTCACGTGATCACCACCCTTACCTTTGTTGAGATCTATTGTTAAAGCATCTCATATTGACTTTGATAGAGGTGTGTTGATGTCGGTGCTATTCATTATAATCGGTCTCCATCGGCCATAATCCCTGCTAGAGGCAGATCCTGGCCACGATTTAAAACTATGAATCTAGCTTGCGTATGCACAATAATCTATCTCTTCCTGTTTCACTATAATTCCACACACGCTTCTATCCCCATGTTACTTTGTGCACGTTTTAGCTTTTGTTGATTGTCATTGTCCATGTTTTTCATGCGTATGTCACGGCCAGTATTGCATACGACCACAGTGTCTGCTCCTGGAGCACCGTCTAACTTGTCTCTCATGTTTTGCACGGCAGAGGTCCCGGATACAGATCTGGCTGTACGAGCAGGTCAACATGAGGATCGAGGGCTGCATTATTGTAAGAGGGAACTGCTTTACGGGCTTATTCTGATAAAATATATCCCTTAAGCAAATGCTTGTGAGCATGACACATATAACATGAACAATTAGAAGTACATGCAGAAGTGTCTCATCATTTCAGCTGGTGGTCCTGAGTCTTTGGTGTAAATTCAACATGCCTGTGGTGTTGGTCAGGCTCTATGGGATAGCCACATTTGACTCCCACAGTGGCAATAATTTAATTATTTGAGCCGATACATTCTTAACTTGGGTTCCATTACCAGCTCGTTTAAATAGTTTTTACTTTAAAGTTCCATTCATGTTAATAAAATGAATACAGGTTTATGAGCTAAAAACACTTAACTGTTATGTAGCTGACCACTGCTTTAACATTAACACCCGGCTAGGTAAAGTAAAACGTTACTATTTACGTATCACATGGTTAAAGGAAAAAATGCAACATCTATGCCTGCACATAAGAGTGCAAGGCAATGCTCATTTCAACTGGAAGCTGAGAGGCTGTGGTAGAAATTCCATATTTGTATTGCACCTGCTAAGGCTTAAGATAAAGGACTTGGCTTTATAATTTAAGGTAACCGGAACCCTAAAAGCAATCGCTACAAAACTTACCATACAGCCTCAGTTACCATACAGCTTCAGTTTGGTGTTTTAACATCTTAACACCTAAATTTTGATTTAAAGATTTCTTGTCTGCAGGGATTCATATTCTTGGTTCTTTCGGTAAAGTCACACGTTACCGAAAGAACCAAGAATATATATCTTAACACCTGTTTTGTTGCCACAAAGGGTAAAACCTATTATATTTTGATACTAGTAAGGGAGGTCCCCTGATGTTCCATATTGCAATTAGCACACTACATTACAACGTGTATATGTGTGTGTAAACGTACACCTAACGTCATGTGACTGAGACGTCCACCCCACAACTTGCGGTCGTATCGAAACGGGAAAGGGGTTAACTGGTTTGCCTGCCTGTGTGTTTTTCGGGCGCGCTGCTGACGGAGGTGTGCCGTGTCGCACAGGGCTTTGACGAGTACATGAACCTGGTGCTGGATGACGCCGAGGAGATCCACATGAAGACGAAAGCACGCAAACCCCTCGGTCTGTCGCCCCCTCCGCCTTCGAGCTGTTTTCTGTTCCTAGCGCTCCCGTCGTCTTCGTTTTCTCATCATCGTTGTCGTCCTCCTGCTACCTGTGCGGTGCTCGATATTTTATCACCGTCATTCTATCCTGAAATTCCTCATTACCATTGTCACGTTTTCTTATCAGATACTCTCATTGACCTGTCCGTTATCTTTTCGTCCGCTGTGTATTGTACTTGTTCTTCTTTGCATGACCACCTCTTCCTTTCTCGTGCTGTTTTACTCCTGTTATTTTTATCCACGGTCAACATTAACATTTTCTTGCCAATCTGGCTTTTCACTGACTTTGCTTTGTCTCTCAATATTGTGTGTATGCTTTTTGTTTTATTTGTTAACCTATTCCTTGCTACGTGATCTCAACAATTTTATTGTACTAATTTTCCTCTTCATCTTCCTTGTATCTTTCATAAAATTCCTCTTTGTTACCCAATCCATCTTGACACTATCTTTTGACAAACAGGATGTCGGTGCGCTCCGCTATGTTCGTTTGTGTTACAGGCACATTTCAAATGTAACTTGTAGTTGTACGCGGAAGTTGGTTGGTGATGCGTGCATTGCTTACATGCGTGCGCTCTGTGTCGTTGCTGTGTTTCAGGGCGCCTAATGCTGAAAGGAGACAACATAACGCTGATCCAGAGCGTGTCTGGATGAAATTCGGCGCTACTGAAACCACCATGCATCCACGCACATCGCACCCACCCACTCCATGCCCACCGCCACAACACCTCTCGCCACATCCACAATCGCCGCACACCCACCCACCTATTACGCATCTTAAACTCGCCAATTTTACGCACTGATTACGCATCCCTCGGCACACCTGCATCACTCTCGCCAAACGAACCTTTGCGCTGCTCGCCTCCAAAATGTAAAATCCACCCTCGCTGTACTAAATCCATGCCTACTTTCAGACTACATCTAAGTTGCTCATCCTCACTACATCAAATCTCGCCGTGCGGTCACAAGTCGGCCTCGACTGCAACTGCAATCAACCTCATCACGTGCTCCGAGCTCACTGAGCATGCCGCTCGTCATTTTTTCCACAGTGCACCCACCATTGCCAAACACCACATCGCGCATTCCTCTCACTGAGAGCCGGCTCGCCCCATTCCCACACGCCCCACGACCCTATTTTGAGTTTTACATCCACCGCGAATCTGCGTTTCCGTTAGATGGATTTTGTACACGTTCTGTCAGTCCTTGTGTGTATGCGAGCCACTGGTGTGCGTTTGGAATTCCACAGTTCACCAGGCGGTGCGTTTTCAATTAAACTTTCATTTTTAGGGTTGTGTTACATGCGTGTCGTGATGTTCCCATTGATGGTTGAGAGGTCGAAGGGACGGAGTTGCAGTCAAAGGAGGGAACGTCTTGAGCATGCGTCGCCTTAGACATTTCGAGGGATGGTGACCACAGCAGTGGATAGGTCATGCCTGATGAATAGATCGTGGCGTTCACTTGTTGACATGTATGTACACATCGGACATTTGTCGCTGCATCGAGTATCGTGGCAGGGTTGCAAATCCTGACGGCGCTATTTGAATCTATTGGCCCCTTTTAGATTAACGTTGCAGTATTGAGATGGTGAATGTTTTGTTGACAGCCCATAGGTGAACATGGCAGTACAATATTGAATACCATGATTGTGAAGTCCGGACTGCTTGTACAATACCATGGCATTGCATGCAAACATTTGCGATCACATTTCACAATCTGCTATGCTACCCTTGAAGTTCTCTCTTACACGGGGCTGATCGGGTGGCACATTGGCCAGCACCAGACAGTGATCTCAACTTGTTCGGGCCCCGCTTTTGGCCCGCGTGGTGAAATGGTCCCCTCCATGGCTGGCATGGTGTGGGGATACTTGTCAGCGGTAGGTTGAAAAGGCTGTAAATTATACATTGCTGTTGAAATCTGAAACGCCAGCAATAGGGTGGATGTGCGACATCTCGCGGGGACATCGCTGCCGAATGCCGTACACAAAACTGGTGGTTTCAGAATGCTTCGGAAAATGCTGTGACCTTGTCAATACGTATACAATACGTAAATTGACTTAACTCGCCCGCCCTGCTAATGCAGCGGATGAAGTGCCTGGCTCGCAGTCGGGTTCAAATTTTTGTCAGAGGACCGCTCGCTTTCTACTCGTCACCATGCCCGCATCATCACAACCAGCCTGAACTACCAGGCTCCAATGAAAACGTTTATCAGTGTTCAAATTGTCCCACACCATTTGCAATGTGTGCACGTCAATCCAGGGTTTTGGGTGGGTGCGCAAATTTTAATTGTTTGGTTCCACGTACCAAGAATATTTTACAACTCCCATTAGCACGGTTGGTCACATACGGTGCGAGCTAAGTTTTACATGTAACTGACCGAACCAGAGTGAATTCTTAGCGGCATATCGCCATTACAGTGACTGATGCACGCCTCTTGTTCTTGCAGGTGGTGCTTAGGTGTGGGTGGGGGTGCGGGCGATCCCTCCCATTAACTCCACAGTAACAAGGGGAGTCTCGTCCGTGACAAATTTGCTCCGTTAACCATTGTGTGGCCCCGAGCCCTAAATCCGTTGCTGCTGCCATGTGGCCACACGCCTCGCTCCCTGCGCGTCTCTGATAAAGCCCCTGAGCGATTTGCCCGCCGCGTCACGTTTTGTTCCGTCCCAGAGCGAGGCAATTTGACAGCAGGACGTGGCGCGCGATGTCGAGTGGTTGGTTGGTTGATTGATCGCGTCTCCGCCGAGGCTGCGGGCCAAGAGGTGTCACAGGCGGCGGTGGTGGTGGAGAAATTATTTTGTTACGCTGCAGAGAACCAAAAAATGAAAAAAACAAGGTTCTGCACTGAAGGTGTCATGTCAGAAACAGGTATCCACTTGCTCCGGGCAAAGGGCCCAAACGCGCCCCTATCCACTGGTCGAACTGTGAATGTAGATGTCCCGGCTACGAAACCTATTCGTCCTGCTTGTTGCCCATGTTGGCTGCCGTCTGCCCTCTGGAAACGTAGCGTAGGTATAGGAAGTGGCCTATACACTTTATTTTACCAGGTATAGCCCACTGAGCCTAGATAGCTCTTTTTCAGAAGCGACCTGGCCACAAATGATAGCTCAACAAAGTGCCTTATGTGGACATTTATAGCAGCTAAATACTCATAAACGCACGTTGCTTCTAAATGTTGAGGAAAAAACCCGAGGACCCGGAGATGAATCCACAGGGAGAAGAATGCAAACCAACAATGCAGTGGGCAGCGCATGCACGCGGTGGAAGAGGACCATCTACCGTGGAGATGGAGTGATGAATTGGGCCCTTGTGCAGGTCGCCATGCGGATTGTTACAAGGCCCCCGACAGAACGGGCGAGGGGCTCGGAGAGGCCTTCAACCAGCAGTGGAGTAATCGTGCCTGATGATGGTTAATTCGTAAAAATAAATATTGTTTGATTTCACACGTTCGTCCAAGAGGTGTGCATGACTTGGGGAGTTTGAATGTTGTGATCACTAGAGGGTTCAGCACGTTCTACGGATGTTGGTGGTTTTGTGTCAAACTCCAATCGTTTATAACCACTGACACTGCTCAGCGGATATCATCCCCCCCCCTCCCAAACACTCATCACGCTCACCTGACACTCACCTGACATCACACGGGGGGTGACGTGGGCCGAGCGAGGAGCGCGTTCGCCGCTTGTTGCAGAGGTTCACGGTTCGGAGTGCAGCTGCTGCCCTGGTCACCACCAGTGGACGTTAAAGAGTAGGCCATCGTGTGGCCGCCGTCAGGGTCGAAATTTGGCAAATTCGTAATTATTCAGTTTGGGTTAATCATACAGCAACAATAACCCCCCCTCCCTCCTGGCAGACTAATGCCCTCAGGTCATCCTGAAAGAGTTCTCACGTGGTTGAACAGAATAAACTTGAAAATTCACCAGGCACCAGAGACGCTTTACATCACCAACCACCACCCATGAGACGCCAGTCGTCATTCACCCGACACTTTCCACTCGCCTGACACGTTCATCGAACTCATAAGAGAGGTACACACTCGACATCCCCCCCTCCCACCCCCCACTAAGAGACCAAGCCACTCCGCCCACGGTGTGTCTCTGACGGATGTCCCCTCACTCACTGTCATCAGCGGTGTGGCTCTCACAGTTGTAAACCCAACCGGCCCGCGCACACGTGCACAAAAGTTTGTGCCACACGTTCGTCCCGTCCTGCCGCCGCTGTCAAACGTTGTCACGACGTTGCGCGCGCGAGAGAATGTGTGTGGGTGTATTTGGGCATCAATAAAACATAAACTTGTCTTTTTTTTATGTTTATATAATTAAAAAAAAAAAATTTGTCTCGTCCCCGAAATTCGTTCCCGATTTGTGATATAATGCCACGGGCAGAAGTGGCCATTCAAATCTCTCTCGCAGAGGAGTGCAGCCCTTCGTGGTTTGAAGGGAATGACCCGCAGAACAAGATATCAGAGAGCTACCACTGATGTCCCGAGAAGTGACCGCGGCGTCCAAGAAGCAGGTGGCAAAGCTCTTTGTCCCCACTCCGCCACCCCGTTCTGCCACTGAGAGTCATGTTCATCGCACACGACAAGACAATTCCCCATTCTCGGAGCTTAATCACAAACGGCTGCCTTATTTCAAACCCAGGATTTCAAGCGGTGCCAGCTCTCTTTGTGTTCGGGCAGCCGAGTCACCTGGACACCTCAGAGAGATCGGCTAAGAATAATAAACAAGAACTAATTCACGAGCTCACCTCTCACTCGAAGAAACAACTCGCATGCGAGATGAAATGTTTAATTGAAAACAGCTTTTTTTTTGCTTTACATTATTAACACGTACCGTCTTCTCAGGTCTGCCTAGCATATGTTACACAGTGTAGGATTGGATGTCCGTCCGTGTTTGCACCTTACCAATTACCATAGACCATGTAGGGGTGGCCAAACTTCCTACCCCGATGATCCGCAAAGCGACATCCACGTTCACATGGCCGGGAGCCGCGAGATTGAGCGGGTAATGCGGAGCGGTCACACGAATGGGTGGCTGTGGAGTTTAGAAATCTGCGGGAGCACCCCGGCCGAGTACGGGACTCGTGTCTGGCTGCCATGCCAGGGCCGAGTGCACTACGACCGCTTCCGCCGATTTTTTTATTGTTTAAAATAAAGTCGCTTTCATGGCACCCCCTGTGCCCAAGGAGTTGTCTCCCTGCATTAACGAGTTTTGGAGTGGCATCTTTTTAAATTGACAGCTCAGAGTCAGTTGAGGAAATGCCACATTCCCATGGCAAGGGAGAGTTTATAGATAGGACTGTTGATATCTCACAAAGTGGTACTAATCTTATTCACTCCGGAGTAATGATGGATTGTGACGGTATCTGAACGGAACTTGAACTTGTTATCTTCTTTATACAGCAATAAATAAGCAACGAAATGTTACCGCCCATTACCAATCCGCTTGCTGAGTGGATTGCCTCGCCGTGTCAGTCATGCGGTTTGTTTGGGCCACGTTTCACCACTCTGGGTAATGTAGATTGGTGCAGGAGTGGGGGCGAAGACTGGCTCAGATATCACTCGCCACTGATGTTAGCCGTGACCAGAAATGAAACTGAGACGACGAATAGTGTAGTCCGCTAACCACTGCACCACCGCTCCACCCCAACAATCAATTATTCACAGGTTTCTATAAGTCATGACCTGGGGTTAACTCAGCCACCACCACCATCACCATCATCCCTTTGGGGTGAATAATTTTTTTAAAATCTTCACTGTAAACTACTTAAATTAATTAATAAAGGTGCCCAGTTTTGGAAGGGTGTTGCCCCCCCCCTTGCCCCCTCCCGCAAACTCCGCCCATGGCAAGAGTAATTGTTCTCTGGAGACATCGGCTGCTCCTTGCCATATGAACGTGGAGTTTACACCATTGGCCCAGTACTGGCAACACAGATGAGCACTGCCCTAGTGCTCTCCTTGAAGAAAGAGAGACGGTTGACATTTTGACTGACCAGCTTTTGTGGTTTTCTTTTATCACGACGATTTCTGTCAGCACGATCATACAAAAGAAATAACTTGAAGTCTAACAATGGCTGAATCACAAATGAGATTTAAGGCGCTTTTTTTTCCCTCTCTCGTCATTATCAGTGAGTTAACGCCGCTTTGGCGAGATGCATAATACGCAGGTGCTGACGAATGCCGTTCAAGCTTAAAAACTCAACGAGATTGACAGCGCTGGGAGACGTGGGAGCGTTTCGCTCTCATACAGACACATCGGCAGGTACACCTCAGCTAATTAAACAAACTAAACAAACTTTTGCTTCTATATTTTACTCGGTAAGGCCCACTGAGCTATGCAGAAACATTTTTCAGAAGCGACCTGGCCACAATTGATTGCACAACCAATTGGCTTAACCGCGTTGACATTTATAGCAGCCAAAATACTCTAAACGCGTGATGTTCATTCTAAATGTGAAGGGGGAAAACCCGGAGGACCCGAAGAAAAATCCACGCCAACCACGGGGTTCGGGATTGAACCCACGACCCTCCTGTGCGACAGGCCGAGGTCGTTAGCATCTCGCCACGGTGGCGCCCCAATCTGCTGCTGCCACTTTCAGGGTCTCCTCACTCATGAACGCTTGAGACTTCTTCTTCGTCGTCTGCAGACTTCTTAGCATTCTGTAGTTGAGTTTAGTTCACCGCTCTTCTATCCCTGCTGTTCGGCAATTTGTTCGGGAGCTAAGTGACAATGTGGAGGGTCTGCTAGCCAAGTCGAGAGGACTGCAGGAGAGAGTTCGTGTCGTTTTGCTATTCCTCCTCCTCCGTTGAAGGAGCGCAGACTGCAAGTGGGTTCACTGCGTGGTCCAAAGTTTCTGTTGCATGCTCACAATCGCACTGCTGCGGCTTGTGCCTTTCACTTACCATTTTAACTCACCGATCAGCCAAAATTGTTATGAAGACCCATGTAAATACTCTGGGCATGGCTGTAGCTGGGCACGGCTTGCTGATGAGTCCTAATGAGGGTGAATGTAAGTGAATTGCGGCCACATCTCCCATGCTGCAGAACGTTCGTCAAAAGCTTGGCGGCCGAAACGTTGAACAGGATTCGCCAGCGAATAAAACCGAACATTAACATCTGAAAGTTCGTTTTCATGTGTTTGTTATTCTCGCCTAAGCAGCATTAACACAATTGATCAAACAGTATTTACATATTCACATTGACACGTGTAAATATATATATACAGACACATGCGCACACATTCAGCTTTACAGCCTATTATACCCCCTTTTTCCCACTGGCGCATCCGAGCCAAACTAGTGCAGGTCCATCATGGTATGGGGTGCTTTTCCACTGGTCAGTCCGTGAGCCGAGCCAGAAGCAAACGGTGATATCCCAGCCTCACGAGACGTTTCAATCGGGCTCTAGGTAAAAACTTGGCCACGGGGAGAGGGGACTAACGTCGGGTTCATCGCGTGTGGCGACATCAGGCCAGCACGTTGACCAAGTTGAGTTGCGGTTGCACCCGAGTCAAGAGCCGCATGGCTCACAGGGCTCCACCTAATAAATGGAATGAAACTGAAACCACAAGTGCGTGTGGTTAATGCAGACATGGTTCCTTGCAAAAGGTTTCTGTTTGGTGGTTTAACATCTTAACACAACTGTTTTGTTGGCAGAAATGGTAAAACCTATTCTTCAAAGTCAGCATGCTGTGTTTAGTTTTGTTGTCCTTCCCATGCACCTACGATTAGAACGGCTGGATACGTACGGTGCAAAAGAAGTTCAACATCCGTACACACACACACAGGGCCACCGCGCCATGTACACGCGTCCCGGCTGGTTTGTTTGCGAGCGAGACGTCACCGGCACGGCACGGCTCGGCTTCTGCAGTGGAAAAATCAACACGGCGCCTTTCCGTGCCGTTCCGGACTGGGTTGGTTCGGCACGACCCTGGCACGGCTCAGTTTAGTGCAGTGGAAAAGGGATATAAGGCGCACGTACTCACACACGCTCACCCATCATGCGCCATGCATTATTACCCCTCAATGCACAACTCTATAATTTCAAAAGTGGGGTCAGGCAAAAATATGTCACAACAAGGTGTATGATGGGTCAGGGGTCATGACGAGGGCAGGTGAGTGGGAGGAGTCAGGGGGAGCTGCCCCAGGTGACAGA
>CM025607.2:17702187-17737227 GCA_014621495.2 Entosphenus tridentatus | reverse complement strand
CCACGTGTCAACGCGGCCATCTTGGTAAAGGAGGTTTTTTTTTACTTAATATTTATCCTGGTGGAATCCGATGAGCTATAAAGCTCTTCTCCCCCTACCCCACACAGATAAAGATATATTTCTGTGTTCTGGTTCAAATTTTCCATTGAGGTGGTGCTCGTGCCCTGTCTAACAGCCATCGGCCAGTGGTGGAAAGTCCGCATATGGTAAGGGCGGGTACAGTACAGTACATTTATATATTTTATAAAACAGCATTCATCAACATTTCGTAAAAAAAGGAAAATATATAATGGGCGACGTTTCGGCCGATGTCCCTTCATAGCACATTGGTAAGATAATTATATCCGAAAGGCTACCAATGTTTGACTCCCTCACCAAGTGGATACATTATTTCAATTATTTATGTTTACCTACGTGACTTTACCGAAAAAACCTATGAGTATGAATCCTTGCAGTCACGAAAGCTTCAAATGTAGAATATTCTTGGTTCTTTTGGTAAAGTCACGTTGAAGGGAAATAATAAAAATAAAACAATAAAATTATCACGACGTTTTGATTGCAACACAAGCAATATTTATCATCAGGTGTTGGAAACCACAGCAAGAAAATGTTTTTGCTGTGGTTTTGTGAAAACATTTTCTTTCTGTGGTTTTCACACCTGATGATGATTTGCTTGTGTTGCAGTCGAAACGTCGTGAGAATTTTATTGTTTTATTATTATTTATTATTTCCCTTTAAGAACCAATAATATGACTCCCTGCAGTCACGAAAGCTTTAAACCACTTAGAACATTTACAATTCAGAGTGTACGGCTCCGTTGGCATCCAGGCGATGGCCACGAGGATGCCTTGCACAGAACAATATTAGCTGACTTCATCTCCGCAATTGGCTAACAGCAGTTGTTTGACCGGTTTATGGTGGTGAAAAGGTTATTTTAAAAAAATAATCATATTCTTTGGGTCTTTTTGGTAAAGTCACGTAGATAGGTTCAAATAAAATAAAATAAAACTACGACGTTTCGATCGCAACACAAGCGTTCGTCATCAGGAAGAAAAAAGAGGGGGAAAAGCTGCTGATGCAGTCCGTTTTAAAGGTTTAAAATGTGTGCAGCCCAAGGGTCATAAACGCAATCACCATCATGAAGATCGTTGTGGTTAATGATTATGCAGTTTTGCCGTGGCGTGTTATCTACGGTCCGTGCAAATAATATGACAAGTAAACACCCATTGCATCAAGTATAACGTGTTGCCGATCCAGAACAGTAACTTTATCTGTGTAACTCACCATGCCAATGAAGGAAAATCAAACAGAAACAATTCCATTTAATTCAATTACTTGAATGTGAGAGCAAATCTACAACATCTCCACAACATTGTGGTATTTGCTCTCCAACACACCGGTGTGCTGTACTAGTCACGAATTGGCATGTTCTGTTCACGTGGCAAACCTTACTAATTAGCTGTGTCGGGTGGTGGCGGGTTTAACGACACATATTTACGCGATCTAACCAAAAAAAACCCTACATGGAATGCAGTTTTTGTTTACTAAACTTGACTGCCAAAGGGACACTGACGGTTGGAAACTATTCAGAGTTATGTTGCTTAAACAAGTGTTGCTTGACAACGCTCCAGTAGACCAAGAGACTGATGGACCAAAGCATAAAATATATGATTTTAAATGCCCCTCTACAGCACGTAGTAATAATAACTTACTGTGGGATAGCTCTGTATTGGAATGTAATTTCGTAAATGTCAGCACCGCCCTAAGAAGGCCACCTTCATGTGCGATGCCTCTACTTAAATTCGACGATGTTACCCATCATAATTTAAGACCCCCCCCTCCCTTAGCAAACATCCTACTATAGGAAAGCTCCCATTGGATGTGGTGTCATTAATCAACTCCCATAACTTAAGCAGGCAATCTCACTGTGGGACACCTGTGCGTTTGAACTTTACAATCCGTCCAACGTGTGTGTGTGTGACGCGACATGGGTTGACGTGTCTGTGTGTGTGTGCGCGTGCAGTGACCGTCGCGGACTTCGCCAACACAGACCCTGCAGTGGTAAAGTCCGGGCGGGTGAAGAAGGCCATGGTGAACGCCATACACAAAGAAGGTGAGAACACCGCGGTTGAGGTGTGGTCTCTTCAGCAGTCGTCTGTAGCTATGTGTGGCTGGCTCTCTTGTCGTCTAGGACTCCCCGTTACCCCAGACATTCGAGTTGTCACTCTCTTACCCCTCTTCAATTCCAAGCTCAAGACCTTCCTCTGCTCTATGTTATGACCGAGTCTCTCTCTTGCCATGAATTAAATGGTGTGCCTCCTCTCCCCAGAATACAAATGACCCGATACAAATGCGTTGTACCATGTTCTCAGATGCAGCTGCATTTGCAATGTTGTAATATTACGCTTCCATGCCGCGGAATGACTTTTGGAAAGTCCATTCAGCCAAATGATTCTGCAGAATTTATCAACGATTAAAGTCTGCGTGAATATCTTGAAACAGGTCTCTAACAGTCAGACATTAAGAATGAACCCTGAGAATCTTGAAAATGTCTGGAAAGTTATCGTACATTTTCTAGGAACCCTGTGACTACACGGCGTGAGCTTGTGCTTGTAATAGACTTGGCACGTTCGTTACGTCTGCATTGCTGAGCAAAGGGAAGCTATTGCATCATTCGGTGTGTGTTTATAGGGAGCAGTCGAGGAGCGTAGCTGCAATGATGATTTGCATGCACTGCTATGAATGTAGCGATTTGAATTTGATTCCTGGCCACTGCTATCTTTAGTGACGGGTGGTATCGGAACCACTTTCTAGGCCTCTCCCACGTCAAATCGTATTCGCTATCTGTGTCAATCGACACCCTGGATGCCCTTCGTAAGGAGATGTTCCATCTCAAGTGATATTAAAGGTGAAATATGGTAATATATGTCGGCCATAAATGAGCATCTGGTGTGGTGTATGCCCCTTTCTTTAGAACTGCTTTTTGTGTTGAGTTTGTTATCCTTTCCCCGGATCCTCCGATTGGCACAGTTGGCTATGTACGGTGCGAAAGAAGTTTAACATGCATACACATGCGTATAAATATCAGCACTGGAGAGATGAAGGCGGCCATGTTTGGTACGGGCCAAACCATCGCCCCTTGTGCTGTTCTGGTCTTCATAGGTGCTTGCTATAACCATGGGTGGGAAAAACCCGATTTTTCCAGCGGCAGGCATCGGGTTTTATTTTTAGAACCAATTAAACCGGATTTCTCCCAATCTCAGATGATCGGGTTTAATATAAAAGACAATTAAACCCGATTGTAAAAAACCCGACTGTGCCACCCTTGGCTATAACAGCCCTCGTCCCAATAGCCTGTGTAGGTTACACAGGAGATGTTTGTCTTTGTGCGTGGTTTGTGTCCCAGCAAAGCTGCTGTGTGGCTTGGAGGCGTCGATGGTGCCTGTGACGGGGGTTGGCGTGCAGCTGGGCGATGCCGGCCTCTGTGACTCGGACGACACGGACTGTGCCGACTTCGGGGAGGAGGAGTTGTCGCAGTCCCAGCATCACGCCAACGCCAAGAGCCGCAAGAAGAGAAGCAAGCCGGCCAGCAGTGAGCCCCTTCAGTTTCTTCCTGCGCGATGGCTCACGAGCCGTTTACATTAAGGGCTGCTGTGGTACGACCATGATGTTGCGATATAGCGTGCGATGTAAGGTCTACGGCGATAATCGTATTGTCTGCTTTGCAAGACATCTTCATATCATGGCTCCATTAGATGCCTTTTATTTTCTGGCAAAATATTTTTGCGAAATGACAAACGCAATAATTCGATATAAACAGACAGCTTAGTGCGTCGCAACTAAACAACGCTTTCTTTTTACAATGTTCCCGCTGTGTAGAGGCAAAGGACGATGGTGACGAGGGAGGGCAGGAGTTCCCCATGGATCTCTGGCTGCTGCTGGCCGCGTACATCCGGCCCGAAGACGTGGGCCGCTTCGCGCTCATCTCCAAGCGAGCGTGGTTCGTCACGTGCACCACGGTCTTCTGGGCTCGCCTCTACCGCAGGTGGGGCCTGGCTGGAGGGCTTCGCGTGTGATGTCAAGGGGGTGTCACAGTGGCGAGATGTTGAACTACCTCGCCTCGTGTGCAGGAGGTCGTGGGCTCCATCCCCAGCCTTTTGACGCCTGTTGTATATTTGGAGTTTGCGTGTTTTTTTCTCCCCGTGGTCACGTGTATTTTTCTACGGGTCCTCTGGTTTTTTTCTTTCACATTCAGAAACTTGAGTTTATATTATTCGCCTGCTATAAATTTCAAATTTTTACACTCATGTGGGTTAAATGCAATATTAAATATTGTACGTGTTAATGCTAACTTATGGAGCATGCATTAACTGCATAATATTTTAACTGCAGTGTGAATATGAACTACGGTACAAAAAAGTATTGCTACTGTACACTGGGAGTTGTTTATACATTGAATAATTTTTATTCCAAAACAAACGAGAACTTAAAACCGTAGTTTAGTGGGAAACGTTACCAAACGCCCCCCTACTGGTTCCACTCCTTGACTGCACATAGGTCAAGTTTCTTTTTGTCATGCGAACTCAAGCTGTGCAGCAAAACTGCTTTGCCTATGTTCAATATTTTCATGCATAAGTCTTGTATATGTGTGAAACGCTTATTGTGCAGTTCATCGTGAATGCTGGTAGTCATCCACGTGAAATTGGCTGTATGGTGAAGGATGTAATCTTCGATTTAAAGCTTTCGTGACTGCAGGGATTCATCTTCTTGGTTCTTTCGGTAAAGTCACGTAGAAGGGAAATAATCAAATAATAAAAATTTTACATAATAAAATACAATTTTATTATGTTTTATTTTTATTATTTGATTATGTTTTATTTTTATTATTTTATTATTTCCCTTCTACGTGACTTTACCGAAAGAACCAAGAAGATGGATGTAATTTTGTTTACCCCCTGCATAAAGAACTGGGGTTGGTTGCAGAGTTGCCCATCAATCGCTAAGGTTTTTCTAATGTCAATTTCTGACAAAGGGGCAATTTGTGCACTGCACCGGCCCTCTTGGGTGCATGCTAACAGCGCCCACCCCGACAGCCTGTGCAGGTTTCACGCGGGACGTTTGCATTCTGTGAGCGCGCAGATACTATCACCGTGGTGCGGAGCTGCCCGCACGCCTTCAGCTGGAGGAGGTGGTACGGTGCCAGCGCGGCCTCAAGGCCAACGTCGTGCGCTCGCTGTGCCACCTCTACGAGCCGTTCCGCAGCCGCGTGCAGGACCTGCCCCCACTGCCCGACAGCACGCCCGACACCCTGCAGCAAGCCACAGTACGATAGTACACAAGCATGCCCCGACACCCTGCAGAAAGCCACAGTGCGATAGAATATGAAATCAAAAGTGCATGTTGTTTGGATGTCCACTGGGTCAGTAATTTGCCCTTTCAGTCCCCATATGCTGTATGAAAGTCATCCTCCTGGTTACACCAGCCCACAGGGGATTTTTGTATCCGTCCGTCGTGCAGGGAGGGGCTGGGTGGGGAGGGTGGGGAGGGGCTGGGTGGGGAGGGTGGGGAGGGGCTGGGTGGGGAGGGTGGGGCTGGGTGGGGGGGGGAGGGGTGGGGCTGGGTGGGGAGGGGCTGGTCACCCCGTGGTGCCCTTATAAAACTCAACGTTTAACCTACTCACGCCGGCTTGTGCCCGCCCTCACAGTCGGGCATATTTGCGGAATACACCACGCCGCCGTTGACCCTGGCCATTGACCGAGCAACCCAACGTTCCTACCAGCTCCCTCCGCAGGAATGTATTTATAACTTGGCTGTCAAATGGACACAACTCAAATGAAATTCGTTGCTTCGTCTGGGAGTGACATTGCACGTTGGTTTCCTGTGCTCTTGTTCTGCTGTCTGCCCAAGTGCCTCATGTCATGGCACAAAAGGGTGAACTGCAGCACACACAGCCAGGAGCAGCACAAGTGGGAGTTCAACTTCAAATTTAGAAAACAGGTGAGATCCAGAACTCTGCAGCACTGGCTTCCAAGAGGCTGAATTTTCACCAACTCGCTCACGAGTGACATTCCTGAGGTGCGAGTGATGTACAGCGTGGATTTAGTCCTTCAGGATTTTTCTTGTGTAGTTATCGCAGATTTATAAAGCCAAATGACTCAACCACATGATTGCCACGTCGTTGACATTGAAATGTACATGTAGCTTGTGAGTTCAAGTCCTGGATGTGGGTTGACTGCTTGTTCATCCCTTTGGGAAATGAGCAATGATCAACCTATGGGGAGATAAAGCCCTCACCACCAAGGGAATGGGGAATTTCCCCCCAATGGATCTGAGCTGCCAATGCACCACCACCTTTCTCAACTATGCAGTGCGGATTGAAACTAGAAACATTACTCTCAGTAATTTGATAGTAGTGATGGTTAAGAGGTTCGTACACTGCACTGTACTCTGACCTGAGTTTTATTACTGTCCATGGATAAAATCAGTGGCGAGTGGTATTTGAACTCGTCCTGTCACCCCCCCCCCCAGCCCCCCTCATCAACCCACATTGCCAAGTGTAGGTGAAATCAAACGACCCCCACCCATGTTTCAAGACAGTGAGCGGATGCCATCATCAAGCAGTGGATTAACAAATGGCATTTAAATTGCTATTCTTTGGGGAAAAATAAAATAACAAAAAACTACGACGTTTCGATCGCAACGCAAGCGGTCGTCATCAGCCTGATGCGATTGAAACGTCGTAGGTTTTTGTTTTTTTCTTTGAACCTATCTACGTGACTTTACCGAAAGACCAAAAGAATATGAATTCCTGCAGTCACGAAAGCTTTTAAGTCACGGCATTTAAATGACATTGCTAAATATAACATCTACATCCAAGCAAAATGTGTCGTGCGTGCGTATGCAATCGTGACGATTCATCGAATCGCAGAGGCGGCGGTGGAATGACGCATGCGTGCGGTGGTCGGTGTTGTGCTCTGACGCAGGGGGGGACGGGGCCGACGCCCAGGGGGGTGGCACGGCCAGCGCTGGCAGTGCCGCGCGAGTACCAGGGGGTGAGCGAGAACGCTGACGGCGACTGCTGCCTGCTGCAGGTGACGGTGCTCAACTTCATCCTCGTGCCCGTCGTCATGGGCATGACGCTCTCGCAGGTAAGGGGAGAGGGGGGTGGGGAGCACCCTTATTTTATTGTCTATTTGTGTTGCGCACTACAATTGTAGTAAGCATTGGGCTTGCATTGTTTATTGTGCTTAAATTGTGCATGTGTATTGGATTTACATTGTACATGTACTCTACATGTGCTTGGATTGTTTGTGCGTTTTATTGCTATTGTGCGTGTTGACTTATAAAGTTTTCGTGACTGCAGGAAGTCATACTCTTTGGGTCTTTCAGTAAAGTCATGTAGATAGAAAAAAAATTATATCTGCGTGAGTTTACCGAAAGACCCAGAGTATTGTGCATGTACTTGTTGTTTGCGTTGTGCCGCGTGTCGTATTCCGCACATGTTGACAATGCGCACGTTCAGCGCGTGCCACGTATCCTGCTTGCGTCACGCGGTGTGCTCGTGCCGTTTGCCCGTTGCGTGCGCAGCTGATGATCTCCGTGAGCACCGACATGCGGCACCACCGCGTCAAGCTGGCGTTTGCCGACTCGCCAGCTCCGCGCGGGCGGACGCGCCGGCGTATGGACGCCGGTCCCCTCGTCGTGCTCGACCCCGTGTGCAGCGTGCGCATCCTGCCCTGGTGGCACCCGCTCTACCCCTACTGACAGGGTCGCGCGCGGGAGGGAGGGAAGGGATGGCAGGGGGAGAGGCAAGGAAGGCGACGAAGGATAGAGGCGAGGCAGAGTAGAACGGGCACCACCAGGGCAGCGTGCGCATCCTGCCCTGGTGGCACCCCCTCTACCCCTACTGACAGGGTTGCACGGGGAAGGAACGGGATGACGTGGTGGGGGCAGGGGGGTACCTATAGAGGAGGAAGGATTGACAGGCAAGGAAAGATAGTCCAGAAAGGCCAGAGGGGTATAAGAGGACTGAGATAGGGAGATTGAAGACATAATTGGGGAGAAAACTAGAAATAGGGGATGATTCTGTGGGAGAGGAAGGAATGGCGTTTTGGAAGCCCTATATGCCATCCACATGTTTTGTTTATTTCCATCGCATGGTTTGCACTCATTAATAGTGAGTGTGCCCTTTTTTCCCCCCAAGTGTGAAACGGTACCTCTACTTTGCCTTGAGGCCCCACCATTAACTACAACAGACTCGGCCGTAATATCTCATTGCCTGTGCATTCACCCAATCTGACTGGGTAGAGGTGTGTACACGTGTAGATTTTTGTTTGCAAAACAGTTACTGTTAGTTTTAACTAGAACACAGGAATGAAGATGTCCCAAACGATCTTTGATGAGGTTGATTGTGCGGTATAGGTTGGCCCAAGCCAGGATGTGGAAGCTGCCTTAATATTATGGATTGAACAATTTAATCGGATGGGTCAACTGTGTTACTCAGAATGTCATAACACACAAAGGTCATGCGCTGTTCAAGTCTTGTTGATTCTTGTCTTGGTCTCGGAAAAACCATAACTTTGTTCAACACTCTTGGTGGTATTGTTAAGTTGTAAAAAATTAACCCGTAAAAACAAAAGTTTTTCACTATAAATCCTTTATATGCGTGGCGGCTAGAGTCATCTCGTCCTCTGGCTTGAGATGGCTGCCACCTATGGGTCAGATGATTGCAGCGCAAGCATTAAGCAATTGGTAATTAAATATAATATTTGTCCTAAAAAGTGTAAAATTTAGGGAAAATTTTTTCACGAACATTAATTGTCACGCACAACGAGTCTGTGTGGAAAATGTCAGCTCGATTGGATCACGGGAAGTGGGTTAAAAAACGACCGAAAGATTTGCACGGTCGTAAGCAAGCAAGCGCGCAAGTGAACTTAATATAAAGGATTTAAAAATAATTCTACATGTGTACATACCCCAAGACTTGATTTGCATTGAAGACTTTTATATAAAAATATATATATCGTGGACGTCTTCCTCCATTTTTGAAGAGGTGGTTCAGGAGCGATGCAAATCACAAACCAGTAATAGTTCACACGTAGGATCTCGCGACCAATATCCATGAGGTTTTTTGGGTTAGATTGCGTACATATAAATGTCGTTAAACCCGTCACAATCTGTCGCCTGATGATGCCGGTTGTAATTACTGGGGAAAGGTTGTACTCGAATTGTACATTTTGTGTATTTACTCTCAACACACCGGTGTGCTGTACTAGTAACGAATTGGCACGTTTTGTTAATGTGACCAAACCTTACCGATTGGCCGTGTCGAGTGGTGGCGGGTTTAACATTTTTTTCATGCGATCTCACCAAAAAAACCTATGGACAGTATCAATTGTCTGTTGCAAAGCCCTACATCACTTTTCTTTGCAGAATATCGCTTGCTGGGTCCACACAATGACCGGAGCAAGAGACTTTTTATTGATTCTGCCACTTGCCACACTTGAGTTGGAAGTGAGTTGTATAGTGGGAGGCTCCACTGCTAATTAAATTGGGGAAGCATTGTTTACCACGTTGAATTCACTTTGTAATGTAAATTGGAAGGAGTACAAGGTTAAATGTGGTCCGGAAAATCCAGTTATCGTTAATATGGGAAAATTGCTACTGGAAAGTACATTTAATCAAAGCGTTGTTCGTATTGCAAACACATGCGGCACTTGAAATTCATTATTTGACCAAACCCATTTTACGCCTTCTCGTGCACATTATTTGTATGAGATTTAAGGCCTTCGCCTAAAGTGAAGCACTTAAAATGTGGATGAAACGAAGCCACCGAGGCACTTTTACAGTTGGAGCTGGGGGCTTTTAAGGCATTAACGCTGCTGCTTGAGACAGTGTCCCCTTGCCGATACATTAAGGGTACTATTAAACACTTTCAGGAATCCCCCGTCAGTAGAAATTCCACATTCCTAGTGGGGCCAAGTTTCAATGCAAATCGTGGTACCAGATTTCTCAAACCAGCCCTTAACAATGCACTTATTGTATAATATGTACATAAAGGATGGTCTTAAGAGATAAATCAAACATTGATCATTGATTTGACACGTTCCCAAGCCTCTATAACCACTTGTATATATTACATTATGGCTGCAGTGAGCTGTGGTAAATCACTGGGCTCATTTTTTTTAACGTCAAATTCAATTACATTTGACTTGGCCTGTTAACGTGCAGTCTGATTTTATAGGATGTTGATCAGGTCTCGTCATCACAGAAGTTATACACATTCATACATTACTCACACGAGTGTTGGATAATGTTAATCTCCCAATTTTATGGCAGGGATTTCTGTAAACACACTTTTCAAAGTGGCATTCATATCCACCTCGGAGGGGTAATGTTTACCCCAACGGGGATTTGAACTCTTCTGAATAGTTGGCTATGTATGGTATGAAAATGTTTCAACATACGTGCCACCCAGCTAACCATGACCACTTCGATACTGCAGGAAACTTTGCAGATCCACTTATAATTCATCCACGCAAAGCAGCACAGTTCAGTGCATATGAAATGTTTATTACTAAAGAGTTAATCGGGTTTGCGGTTGTGGATAATTGAATGAGTAATCGACTACGTTTACACAAGCACCGACAATGTTGCAAGTTTCAGGTTATACTACACTTGTGTAAGTCTGGAGATTCGGGTTATGCATTGCAAGGGTACTATTTTAGGATGAGTTGCATTCTCCTGGCACTTTTCTAATTAGGCATGCAATGATTAAGATGTTTTCCAATGCATTAAAGTGTACATTCATCGATTACTATGTATCAATCATTTACATGAATGGTATTGAAGCAGAGGTGAGAAAATGGAAATATTTTAACCAAATTGTGACATTTGGCAGTCAGTCCTGAGCTATATTAAGACGTTTTTAGGGCAGATCGTACTGGAAGTTTAGCAAACTCCCATTTTTCACAAGCACATTGGAGCAGTCTGGTTTTCTGGGCACCAGATTGACCCATTTGTTTAGTGGAAAAAGGGTATTTGCAGCGCATGAAGTTATGTCAAAAGTGCTAAAAAAATCCACAAGTTTGAGGTGACAATTCCAAAAGCTGTATCCGTTGGCAGCCTAAACTTAGAACTTAATGAGATTAAATGAGTTTTAACTGGTAAATATTTTCACTGCAGAGGGTTTTGGGTTAGATCGCATAAATAGTCAACTAGTAAGGGTTATCACGTAAACAGAACATGACAATTCGTCACTAGTACAGCACACCAGTGTGTTGGAGAGCCAAGCCACATTTACTAACAGAGTACGACGTTGGTTTTAATGACATATTTGTATGCCATCTAACCCAAAAATCTCTGTAAAACTGTAATACTAGACATAGCTTTTCCTTTTTTAAATAAAACCCATGGAACACTGCCTTTTGAACTTTTAATAATCAAGTGAACATTGTCCATGAAAACACATTTAAACGGGAAAGTGGGGTACAAAATACAATCTACATTACATTCAGTGCAGAAAACCTTTACAAAGTAAAATAACCCCAAACATGTATACATCCAGTGTAAAACAATTTTGCTCTTTGTAGCAGCAGCCTGCAAAAAGGTTGCAAATACATTTCCATGGTTCAGAATAAAGATAAGGCAATATAAACTTGGCGCCTAATGTAGCAGTTCTGGACATCTTAACACTAAGAGCTCTTTTTGCTCGGTCAATCTTTTACAGCAAATCAAATTAAGATGTTCCTCGTACATTCCTGCATCAGTCGTTCTTGACATCCATTTTCTCCACGACAAATGTAACGTTGAACTACATCCGTCAGGTAAAGTTGCATCCCGACAAATGCTTGCTCAAGACATTTCTGGCAAAAGGGCCTCCACGAAAGGGCGCTATTGGGTACTTTGGCCTAATCTTCCTTTCAGGATTACAATATCACCTTTAAACTCGGTACGAGCGTTTTTCTTACTCCGTTATTTTAGTATTTTTCACTACATTTTCTACGTTTCCATTTTCCTTCCTTTCAGCATTTTTACTCCGGAATTTCTATTCATTGGCAGCTCCATTAAATACTACACTATACATTAGAGTAAACAGTACAGTAGTTCAAACTTGATTTGAAGCTTTCGTGACTGCCGGAATTACTCTGGTTCTTTCGGTAAAGTCGCTAAGAAAATAAATTAAATAATAGAATACGACGTTTCGATTGCAACACAAGCAATCACCAGGTAGAACTAAATTTGAGAGACAAAGACAGTGGTCTCTGTGCATCTCGGTAGCTCTTTACCGAGTTAAAAAATGGCCCATTTCATACTTCATCTATATCTTCCACGACACAAAACAAACACGAATCTTGTGAGCATCTCCGGATATATTGTTGAGCTGGAATGGCTCTTTCTCCAGTCAAAGCCACCAACAGCCTGAAATGATACACAGTACAAACGAGTTTAGAATCTCGACAATTAAGCAATTTAGACCGGTCTTTCGCAAATCATGCAGTATCCATGGTTTCAACTCAGCCCTTGGTAGATACACAGCCCAGTCTCAGGTACAATAGTCCATTAGATCACACGGCACCGAAGCTCGTCAGATTTGCGCAGTGTTTGTCATCACGGACTGGGCTGGGCTCTCATCTCGAGCTCAATTTTTGTTCCATTCACGAACTGCGTGTATGGGGGGGGGGGTTGTTGATGTGTGAAATGTGCGTTGTGGGTAATTACGTTCGTATGTGTGTGCGCATGTGAGGAGCCATCGCACAGGGTACCCCACGTCTCCACGGGTCCTGTCGGCAGATTCCTCTCCCCTTTCACGGGTGTTTCTCTCCGTGGCCACACGCATGCCAGACCCCACGGTTCAGTCGGGGCCAGGCGAGTAGCGAGAGCCACGGGTAACACAGCTCACGACGTTACAGGCGTACTGCTGCTACCAGTAGCCAACACGGGCAGAGAACACTTATCGTAGCGAGTTTAAATACTGCACACGAGGTAACGTTTTTATTTCGATAAACATTCTCTGACAAACATACCGCAGCGCTATTATTTGAAGCACGCTTCCCCAAAATACATGTCCACCGCTACCTTGCCGTCGTATATATTTGTGATAAAACAAAATGCTCCTTACAATCAAAAGGCTGAAATTACAGATTCCTATGGATAGTACCGCGACTAAAACTTCCACGAATGAAACTTAAGTGCAAACATGAACGGACTATAGTTTGTATAAACACAGTGTAGATGCGACGTGTAAATATATCGCTAGACAACAAACGTAATGTTCCACTTTTAACGTTGAACATTTTCACCGGAAAATACGCGGCCTAGTCAGAAAGGCCTCCGTTGGATAACACAAACCAAACGCCGGGTAATAAAGTTAAGACCACTTTAACCAACGCGCTACGCAACGCATTACAAAGTTAGCACGATCGACGGCATGTATGCACGCGGTGACAACAACGGGGTAACGTGGATGTAGTTAAACAGCAACGCGAGCGGAATAATCCTCCACGCCTCACCGTGCAGCCCGCGCGCCATCACGAAATGGAAAACGGAGCGGGTCTTGGTGGACCGTGACGTCTTCTTAAAGTGCGACAGTTTAATAGGGGCGGCCATCTTGCACAGGGACCTCGTGGGCAATGGCCGGCCATCTTGCAAAGGGACCTCCTGGGTAATGGACGGCCATCTTGCAAAGGGGACCTCGTGGGTAATAGGCGGCCATCTTGCACAGGGACCTCATGGGTAACGGACGGCCATCTTGCACAGGGACCTCGTGGGTAATGAGCGGCCATCTTGCACAGGGGACTCGTGGGTAATATAAGCCATCTTGCACAGGGAACTCGTAGGTAATGGGCGGCCATCTTGCACAGGGACCTCATGGTAATGGAGGCCATCTTGCAAAAGGACCTTCTGGGTAATGGGCGGCCACCTTCGTAAAGGACACCCAATGCGATTGTTAGTGATTCAGATTCCCTGGGTTTAGATCGTCAACGAAGCTCACGGTCCACCCGAAAGTGCATCCACTGCACACACACCATGGCAGACGCGGACACCATGGCAGCTGCGAAAAAAAAATCCTCCGACTGTGGTCATCCAGAACACACCATGCAGCAAATAACGATGCAATGATGCGTTTGCCTGCCTTGACCGCATGAATGTAAAATTGTAGTTGTTGCTCTGTATCTAAATCAGCCATACTTAAGAAAGTTAAAGGGAATCCTGATATTTAACTTCTTGTAGGTGGCCATCTTGGTTAAGAGAAACCTGATATTACACTTGCGGTTGGTGACCATCTTGGATAAGGGAATCCTGATATTACACTTCCGGTTAGTGACCATCTTGGTTAAGGGAATCCTGATTTTTTTACTTCCAATGGGTGGCCATCTTGGCTCAGGGAAGACGACAGCCAATTACGTTTCAGGCCCCTCACCATCACAATATAATTTGCATGATTCGAAGACTAAAAATATGTATTCTTACACACGTTAACTGTATTACTGTATCTACCGTTACCATGACTCATGTATGCACATTCCGTTTGCAAATCCACTGCCGAGGGCCTCCCCACACATCGTGCAAGCGGAGTGAGTTTAATTTAACCATACTTCACCAAACTGGCCATTACAGGTTGGTGAAGTTGGGAACAACACAGTACAGTTCAGAAAATCAATGGATTTTGCTTGCACTGCCCTCTACTGCCCAACAATGCCGATTACACATGCTTTTATAGTCACCAATACAAGCATTTTCTAGGCTCAGGACTAATTAGCTTCAGGCGACGGGATGTTGGATTTAAGAATATTTATGAATCTTAATTCATAGCTCCACCTGCAAAATGATTAGTTGCCTCCACCACTGGCAAAGTGGATATTCATAATTAAGTCAGCTATATAGCTTTGGGGGATATCGTCCATGATCAATCCACTGCTGGATGAAGGCCTCCCCAAGCCATTGGACCATGCCTCAGTTCAGAAATGCAGCAATCCCTCCAGATGTGGCACATGGCTCCATCGCTGCACGGCTGTCTTTCTTTCTTCCAATAGCAGCGGCAGCCTCCGATTACGAACACACCACCAGTGTATGGAAATATGATTAGTCACACGTTACTCCAGAAGCCTACCTAACCCTTGCAGCCACGCGTCTGCACAGATCGCCAACACACACATTTTGGTGTAAGGTTTTAATGAAAGTGAAAATGCTCGAACGACAACGGCACATCATCCCGTTTCAACAGACGTAAATGATACAAAACTAGTGTATTTGCGGTAGAGATCTAACTAATGAACCTAAGATTATACATTTTAGTGTTCGCAAATTACTTGCGAGGTTTGGGTCCAAACCTCATTCCCCATCAGACTTTTGCTAGAGATGTCTACATTGTCTGCACGGTTGTCTTTTAAGGGGCTCATAATGGGCAGTGTCTGAGTACTAACCAGTCACGAAACTCATCACTTTGCTTGCTTACGCTCTCGGAATAAATTACGTGCTGAAGCTCAGGATTCAAATGTAGGATTTCAAACGGTGCTAATCAGTAAATGAAATAAATGAAAACTACTAAATTAAATCACGACGTTTCGGGCGCAACGTACGCTTGTGTTGTGCCCAAAACGTCGTGATTTAATTTAGTTTTCATTTATTTCATTTATTTTTTACCTACGTGACTTTACCGAAAAAACCAAAGAGTATGAATCCTTGCAGTCCCGAAAACTTCAAATCTAGAATTAGGTGCCAATCAGGTCAATGCCCTATGGCCAGGGTCCCCAAAACCCACCGAGTTGCATCATCCACGGCGCTTCGGAACAAGGGGCAACTGCTGTACGGACATGCTTAGGAACAAGTGAACTACTCTACAGATTTTTCATGGAATATTAAAGGTCCTTCAGCTCATCTGGCCGCAACCCCCAGAAATTGTACAGTTCGACATTCAACGGCAATGTGGAAACAACTTGTGGAATGTAAACGATCCTGCGAGATAAAAAAAAAGAAAATGGAACAAATCAAAGCGCCGTGTTTCCATTGTCTCACATTGACCAAACTTGCAAGTAAGTAGATGCAGCATTTTTTAGTTTTACAATCATCTGCAAAGTTATGAAATAATATACGTATATTTATCGAATACCGACAATGGACTTTACTTAGTACTTTATTATAGTTGAAAATATATATTTGAAAGTGTTTCCCTACAGTAACATACATGGGGGGGGGGGGGGTATTCGAATCTTCATGTACGATTCTGATCCAGTGGTGGAAATTACACGTTATTGTGGCTGGGGGCAGTCTCAGAAAATGCATCCTATGTTAGTATCGTCATAATCATCAGCAGCCATGATCAACTGTTGGATGAAGGCCTCTCCAAGTCATCCTGCAACGTAACGATTGTAATGCTTAAGCATAGTATAAAACAAACATATTGAATATTATATTCTTGGTTCTTTCGGTAAAGTCACGTAGAAGGGAAACAATAAAATAATAAAAATATAAAACAATACACTTCTCACTAGAATTTTTTTGTTTTATATTATATAATTTTATTGTTTTATTTTTTATTATTTACCGAAAGAACCAAGAATATGAATCCCTGCAGTCACGAAAGCTTTAAATCTAAATATTGAATATTATAAAGCTATATTATATAATGGTTGTATTTCGATTTTTGCTTTCAATGTAAAATCGGCTGTTATAATTATTTCAGGATTAAGCAACCGAAGCTTTGACAAATATTGTTAACCCATGCTGGACTCACGCAATGCTGCACTACTTGAGAAGTCGTAAGCTAACAATCTTCAGACACTAACATGTGCCAGTGGACATTCATCACCACAGCATAACACGGTAATCGCATGCGTATGGTGAGCGTGATAGCCAAAGAACATTGTCTCCCCAACTCATCAAGAAGCAAGTCATGTGCAAGCCTGCGGTCAGTTAAATTTATGAGGCCGTGAGAATGTGGTTCTGGGTTGCCAGGTTGCTGTGGAGGGGGGGGGTATCGTGAGGTGCTTTGTAACTCGGTGCGCCGTTCTAATAAACGGGCTCTTGCTGGAATCTGAAAGGCTGTTATGGTTCGTGCGATACAACATGTTAGGAGCACTTAAGGATGTTTTGGAAGATTTAGTCGGATGTTGTTGGGATTTCGCAAGTTATTGAATGCAATTTAAATTTAGCACAGGTAAAGGTGCAGGCCTGCAATCGCTTGTTCATGCCACAGTTGGCAGAGAGGCCTCCACTGCTGGCTCTCTAGGGAGTTCCTCTCGAGGGTGTTTGGCCTACTCGTCCATGCTGACCAGACATCTTGGAAGAGGTGGGAGTGCCCACTGAATATACAAAAACTATATAATTATTCAGGAAAAGTTCAATTCAGCGTGAAGGCACTCTTTTTCCCAGCAGCGTTGTTTGTCTTGATTTCTCAACACAAGCAAATAAGAGTTATTCTAAAAGCTCTATATGCAGATTGGTCAGCAACCTACTTGCTCTACTGCCCTTTTAATAACCACCTTCACAGCGGAGCAATTTAGGAGTCTCAAACACACTTATCTACCTTGCCTGTATGATCATCTTTGGATTGCATGTGTACACGTGCAAGCAGTAGATAATCTTACAGGTTGCTCTGGGGCCTAAGAGGCTTTTGTCGGATTATTGAAAATCATTAACACAGTTTGAGGAACCCCCAAAGTAATGTTATAGGCCCCAATAATACACGCTGTATTCGTCGTCCTTCTCCGAGTGCCGATGTGTCAATTTGCACTCCCCCAACATACGTGGACACGCGAGGAAGAATGTGGGACGTCGCTGCCGACGACGAGGTGGGGGCGAAGGGGAGTGGCGAAAGAAGGGCCTGGTGTCAGCCCTCGCCCACCGCTGGATTTTTTTCCGGAGCGATGGTGGGAACGGCGGCTCCTGCGTCCGCGAGAAACGGGGGGGTCGCCCACGCGTCACTGCGCGTGGGCCAACGCTCCCGCTCCTTGTCCGAAGCCAAAGCCTTTGGGGCCAAAGTTCTTGGCGTAGCACGCTGTGGGGAGGCGGCGGGAGAAAGGGCGGGGAGCAAAGTGGAACGAGTGGGTTGGGATGACGAGACGGGAGGAACAGCCGACAAAAATAAAAACAGTCGAAGCTTTAGCTTCTGTTTTTCATAGATTCACACTACTTTTGCCAATCCACAGCTGGATGAGGTACTCTCCGTGCTCTTCAGGTTATGAGGTTGTTTGAGAGCACTTCACCACGCTGATCATTGCGGTTTGAAGGCAAGGAACATAGATGTGGGAGTATAACTTATTTGGGTACTGCCCTCTGCTAACCACAGGGTAGACCCACAGCCTATGACATCCAATTGTCTACGTGGTGCTCCATCCGAGCACTTTCCAAGCACAACCCTGCTTAGCTTGGTCAGAGGCTTATATAAACTTTAATGGTACATTTTTCCAAATCTCCTTTATTTTGTTATTATACTATGTTTTAATATCTAACGAGACCGATCAGGTAAATTGGTCAAAGGTTCAACATTACACAGAATATAACCCAACTCGAGATCACAGCTCGTCACCCCTCGCAATACGGCCTCTGTTTAATAACCGTGACTTGAGAGAAAACATACTCTTGCCGTGCAGGTTGGAACTTCATGCACACGGTGACTGCTACGTGACCCATCGAGAGATGGCGAGGAAGTTGACTTGCGTCTAAGCACAGTGCCACCTGGCGAGATACGATGGCAGAGGGCCTCGTGGGCAGCGAACGCCGTGCTTACCCTTGCAGTAAATCTCGCCGTCCTTGTCCGTCACCGTCGTGGACTCCAACCCCTTGCCACACTTGGCGCATCGAAAGCACTGCTTGTGCCACGGCTGGGGGAACACAGAGAATCGGAATATTAATTTATACTGGAGGAATCCGATGAGCTAGAAAGCTCTTTTTCACAGATGTCTAGTCGAGGCGGGGCAGGTCAGAAAGTGACAACAACAACAAAACCAAAACACGATAGTAGTGCAAAATATAGGAAAGGTAAGCAAATCACGACAAATAAAAATAAAACGATTATTATTTGACCAGCTAAAGGCCACTGAGCTTTCAGCTTCCTTTTCAGAAGCGACCTGGCCACAAACAATAGTTCAATGAAGTGGCATATCATGTTGACATTTATAGCGGCCAAATAATCTAAAAACGCATTATTTTTTGGAGGCTCAACCTGGATAAGTGGTGACCTGGTGTGGCCCACTGGTGTGGCCCCTTTCCCTCCATCAGCTCCGCCTACTTTTGCCATAGCCAAGCCCACCCAACCACTAGCCCCGCCCACTACTCAGGTAGCTCTGCCTACTACCAAGGTAGCCACGCCCACTACTCAGGTAGCTCTGCCCACTACCAAGGTAGCCCCGCCCACTACTCAGGTAGCTCTGCCCACTACCAAGGTAGCCCCGCCCACTACTCAGGTAGCTCTGCCAACTACCAAGGTAGCCCCACCCACTGCCTACATAGCTCCACCCACTGGTAAGGAAGCCCCGCCCACTGCTCAGGGAGCTCCACTTTTTAGTCCCTGCATGATGAGTCAAGCACGATGCCGGAACAAAAAAAATTATCCGGTTTTTGTGTTTGCAAATGCTTCGCGATACCGAAACTAGACAGTGTCGGCCAAACCGGGTCGTTTGGTTGCTTTAGCCAAGGTGCGTGGGAGAAGGGGGGGGGAGGCTTGGAGGAGAACCCACAGAAGGGCGGGAAGTGGAGTGATTGGGTTTGTGAGAGGGGAAGCGATGGTTGATGCTTTTGCAAGGCTTTTCCTTCCCCCTCCTGATGAGACTCAAAACCTCATTTGTTTTTTTTTCTTCTTCCAAAACCTTGTTTGGTTATATCCTCATACTCGTTGCTGGGAGATGAACGCTTACAGAGTCACGAGTTTACAATTGCTGATGACTGAAGGATGTAGAATAATTGGGTCATAGGAGCCGGCGTACGTTTTACTTATTCTGTCAGTCAGTAGTGCCCCCCTATGTTTATTTGTTCACATCAAGTATATAAATATTTTTTGAACAGCTTTTGTGCTTTTTGTGTAAAGTTTGTTGTCCTTTCCAGCACCTCTGATTACCACGGTTGGCTATGTATGGTGCGAAAGAAGTTCAATTAACATACATTATTTAGCAAGGAAGATTTGACGTGCAACGCTTGTATGATAAAACAAAAAAAACTTTGCAGGAAAAAAAGGTGTTGTCCACGGAGATAAACTATGCCAAAATAAGCGATGAATAACAATGTAATATTTGCGCGTGTGTGTGTGTCCAGTCATTGGTGAGAAGGGCCGAGATCGTCACCGCACTTCTGCACTTGAGAACCCAGTTGAATCACGGGGGTGGTCGGAGCCCACGTTCTAAACCGCGGCGTCTCAGCGACGTCGGCTCAGTGTCTCTCGCATGAAGGGGGGTGGTGGGGGGGGCGTCACTAGCCCTCTCGAGAGCACAGCGAGCCACCGCTTCGCACAGATTCCTCCCGTGGAGAACATGCACGCGGTGCCTTCGAGCGCACGCAACGTCATCGAGCGGCGCAAGGAGAAGACACGAACCTTCCCGCCCCCGATGACGCGCTCGGCCGCGTACACGGACTTGTCGCAGCGCGAGCACTTCTCGGCTCCGCCGAACTTCCCCGCCCCCTTGGAGGCTCCGGACTCCCCACTGCCGCCTCCCCAGCCGCCGGGCCGTGCCCTGTGAGGAGCGAGGGGATTGAACCGCGCCGGTCAGAGGTGATCCGCCAGGGGAGAGGGGGCAAACAACCGCTGCGTCATCAAAATTTCTCAAAACACTGGCCCCTTTCATTGGTCAACATGAATTGGGATTTAACCGGTTTAGAGGCACCGATTTGACAAAATCTTGTAAAATCTGCTCAAATGGTTTTTCAAAATATGGCCCATTATAACCCATGTTAAAAGGCGGTGTTTTCGTTTTACGTTTCACATTTCGGTCCAAACCATTGCGTCAAATGGATGCGTAATCATCCCTAAATGGCGAATGCCATCCCAGCGTTTCCACGCTGAAATGAGCACCGGGTTCTGCTCATCTCCACTGGCTGCCCCGACTCGCGGCGCATCACGCGAGGGGTACGCTGTGCGCATTCGTGGGTGATCGCTAACAGCACTCGCCCGAACAGTCTGTTGAGTCTATTTCGGGGGATCTTTGTCTTTGGTGTGTGCATCGCTCACTCGTCGGGCTTGATGCCAAGGTGCTGGCCCGAGTCCATGCTGAGCGTCCCCGCGCCCTGCCCGTAGCCGTAGCCCTTGGGGCCATGCTTCTTGGCATAGCAGGACTTGCAGAAGATCTCCGAGCCGTGCGACGCCACCGTCGTGCTGTCCAGGTTCTTACGGCAAACCTCTGCGTGATGGGGATTGGGGAGGTCGGTGGGTGGGGGGGGGAGTAGCTCATGTTGCACATCACAATCCTCTGCAGTTGCCACTCCAAGCCGGATGAGTGAATTTCACCACCTCGATTTAATGTTCAACCCCTCCCTCTCTCTCTCTCTACCTATCCTTTGCCTATGTCGCACCTCTGATGATCACGGTTGGCTGCGTATGGTGAGAAAGAAGTTCAACATACATATAAACACATGCCACATAACAAAGGAGTACATGACCCAAATCCCATGGACTGTGAGTAGGATGGTGATGACACCCAACTGTCTGAAAAGCCGTGATCAGGTCAGCACTAAACATGACGTGCCATCTTCGCACTGTTTCCAAAAGCTACACAGCTACACCACGTAACTGGTGATGGTGGTGGTTATGATGATGATGATGGTTGTGGCAGCGGTGGTCGTGATGATGATAGTAGTACTGGAAATAATAACGATGGTGGTGGTGATGATAGTGGCAATTATGATGGTGGTGGCAGTGGTAATTATGACATTCTACGTGACTTTACCGAAAGAACCAAGAAGAAAAATATGACAGTGATGTTTCTGGTGATGATGATGATGATGGCGGCGGTGATGAAGATAATAGCGATGCTGGCGGTGATGACGATATTGGCAGCAGTTTTGATTATGAAAGTAATGGTGGTGGTAAAGATGAAGATGGTGGTTTTGACCGAGCGCGTGTGAATGATCGTCACTTACGGCACAGAAAGCAGGACTTGTGGAAGCTGCCGCCCGCGCACTGCACCTCCTCCGCGTGGTACACGCGCTGGTTGCACACGCCACACGCGGCGCCACCGCCCCACTGCGACATTGCGGACACCCGGGTCTCTGCACAAAGACAAAGATCCCCCGTATAGCCTTAACAGACTGTTGGGGCAAGTGCTGTTAGTGAGCAGCACCTATGAAGACCGGCACGGCACACGAGGGGGTGGGTGGCTAGCACCACGCCCGGCCGCTTTTGTCTCCCCAGTGGCGATGTTAACACACCGCACCAGGTCCTCATCTGAGGCCGAGTCTACCTAGGGGAGGCCCAGGACCGGTCCAGATTATCGTCACTGGTATTGCCTGTGAGCGGGAATCGAAACTCGGTACACTGGGTTCGTAGCACAACACGCTAACCACTGCATTACCGCACACGCACACAGAGACACAGAGACAGAGATCCTGTGGGTGTTTCCATGGGCTCTGTGTTATCATGGTGTGGTCTGGGACTGTTTGTTTTAGTTGTTGTTTTTCTGCCTTACCCAAGCTTGCATTTCGTGTTGAAAAGTTTGGCAGGAATTAACGTATGCAAGTTGTACTTATACTGTATCTTTTATTTATATTCAGTGACTTTCTTACATTTTCTCTCTTTTGCACTTTAATCGTTTTTTTGGTATTTGTTGTTGTAACTTTCTGGCCGGCCCCTACTAGACATCTGTGAACAGAGTTTCATAGCCCATCGGATTCATCCAAATGCTGAAGACGCTGATTCTAATGTAAGTGATCAGATATTCAGGCCAGCAAGCTACACTTATTATTGGGGAATTAAGGGTATGGATAAAAATCCTTTTTTGGGGGAGTTCGTCTCACTTTTCGACAGACTGGGCACTGCCATAGGAACGTGTAGTTTTCACAACTCACTCAGGACTGCTCCCACAATGGATGAGCAAAACTGTCCAGCGCCTGTTATCGCTTTCTTGACTCAAGAGCACACGAGGCATTCGAGTGGTTGGCATCACACTCGCTCACCTGTTGCATCTACATATGTTCTACATGTATGTTGAACTTCTTTCGCACCGTACGTAGCCAACCATCGGAGGTGCGTGGGAGAGAACAAAACACTAAGCAGTTCTAAAGAAATGGGCGTACACCACACCAGGTGCTCATTTATATGGCCGGAGTTAGCATGACGGTTTACGCTCCTCGATGAGATAAGCAAGGTACAGTATTGTGGTTCATTTGTGGCAAACACTTCGTGTGTGTGTGTGGCGAGTGCGACCTGGCAGACCACCGACTTTACTGACCCGCACTGACCAGCAGGGTTAAGCGGGAGCTAAATGATGCCCGCGGCCGACACTTTGTAAGGAGGCCTTTGTCCAGCAGTCGACTGACGCATGGCTGTACATTCGTGCCCCGCAGAGTTAGCGTGGCCAAAAGTTTTTGAAAGAAGTCACAAATTAATTTCGCCTGCCTCAGAATCTCCTCCCAATCCCATCGAGTTGTTGAGACGTGGGTGTCTGGACATGGTGATGTGGCTGAAGGAGTCTTGCGCCCATTTCCATGGGATTTAGTTCACGGGAAGACAAAGTCTTGATTTTTATCGGCAAGGGTTCCGCTTTTCTTCCGATTGTCACAGACACAAATTTCGTAGCCAAGAAATCGGTCCCGGGCCACGGGATGAGACGCTTACCCACCGGCACTGTCACCCGCCGAGCGGTTTAACGCCCCGTCGTTATTTGTGCTGAATATTCGTCAAAGCACAAGGTTTGTATTGAAACATTGACGTGAATGCTACAGTACTTGCAACATCACAACCACTCTGGGTTTCACCTTCGATTGGAAGTTGAAACCTCGTCGTTTTCGACAACTCTGTGCAACAGAAAACAGTTTTAACTACCGTGTTTAAACAACGTCCACGGCGTGGAATTTTGTGGTTGCGCAGCGTGGCTGGATTTGCCAACGTGGCAATGGACCAAGCCCACGCGTCATTCTCGATCCGTCAAGGTGTACTTATCAAAATCTTGGCAATAAAGTGGAACACGAGCAGCGGATCGCTGGCACAAAACAATTCCTGACAGCCGATGTCCGGGTCAAATCTGGCAGGTGGCAAGCCGAGGTGTTTGGCTGTCCTATGATGGGTCTTCGTGTGGTGCCGCACCTCGTTACGGATTATGCCTGACCAAGCCCGGCATTGATCCGTTGTCATTGGTTATCAATAAAGTTGGCCGATAAATTGGCATTTCGCCAGAAGGGGCTCTCGGGAAATGACACCACGACGTTAAGTACTGTACTGTACTTCTTGTAAGTGCACTTCAATCGGTCGCTTACACAACACGAGAGGATGTTTCTTCATGCCATGTAAGAGTTGCTATATCATATGCATGTATGTTGAATCTTCTTTCGCGCTGTACATAGCCAAACGTGCTAAATCGGAGGTGTTGCATGTCAAACCAAAAATATGTAGTCCTCAGAGCTGGAATGTGTTGAACTAAAGTGCAATTCAGTCATCAGGCTGCACAACAATTCATAATGATATTATTGGTTCTTTCGGTAAAGTTACGTAGAAGGGAAATAATAAAATAATAATAAAAATACAACAATATTGTTATTTTCCTTCTACGTGATTTTCCCGAAAGAACCGAAAGAACCAAGAATACGAATCCCTGCAGTCACGAAAGCTTTAAATCGAAATGCATAATGAGTTTGTGTACGATGTTGCTTTTGTGTTGAACGGGGTCCTGTCGTTTACATGAAGTGCTCTTGCCAATAATACCTGGCAGCATTCGATTAACAAGCACGACTGTGCTGATGAGACCTCTAAGGTCGAAACCGGTCCACAGTTTGCTTGCTTAAATAAATGCTGCTGGATAACATTGCTCTGGAAAGCCTAGAGGCTGATGGACTAAACATTAATTTTATTTACATGTGGAGGTACAAAACGAATTTCTCATATATGGTTTTCACATGTATGGTGTGGTCATTGTCACTGGGCTGAGATCATAAATTTGCTACGTAACTTGTGGCTAGAGCCCAAGGTTTAAAGCCAGATCTCAAATGTTGCCTCATTGTTCCGACAAAGCTGTTATGAGCCTCCAGAGAGCCTGTGAGTCAACTCTGTCGACCATTACTTACAAAAAAAAGCTTGTGATGTATTTTTTCCATTAAAATTTTCCTAACGTCGTTTGTACCCATGTGTTTAACCAGAAGATGAAATAAGACAAATATTCCCCCCCCCCGATAGCCTGAACAGTCTGCTGGGGCAAGTGCTGTTAGCGAGCACCTATGAAGGCCGGCATGGCACACGAGGGGGTGGGTGACCAACACCACGCCCGGCCGCCTTTGTCTCCCCAGTGGCGATGTTTACACACCGCACCAGGTCCTCATTTTAGGCAGAGTCTTTCTCTTCAAGTTGAAATGGTACAACTTTAATTATTATTAATCACACTCCAAAAATCTATTTAATTAATTTATGAGCACTTGTTCTTTTAAAAAAAAACAACAACTTAAAACTGTTTTTCAGGAAGTTCCTGTTTTGGATCTGAGACCATTACCTTATTAAGTGTTTTTGCAGGCTTCAGGAAACTGCCTTTTCCACAACATCCCGCAATGGGTACCCGTCTCTCTGTGGTCCACCGACCCTAACTCCGTGTCCCCAGACGAAGGGCATGCATCGCAGCCACAATGCCACCACGCCAACAAGGGCCTTATTGTAAATACGTTTACAATGAGAGTCTCTTCCTAGGCCCAACATCAATTGTCTCTTTCAACTGTAAAAAAAACTCGATTAATTTATATATTTACGTATTTAAAAGACAGATCCAGATTAACTTGTAAACCCCCATTGAGACAAAGGTCGTGGTGAGGATGGTTTGTCGGAAAGAAAGCATTCCATTGAATGTCAAACGAACCCAACACAATCGTAAATTGCACTGTGGGTGGACGCGTGTGCAGTGTATGTATCGTGTGTGGAAGATGTGTGCCTAGATGTGTGATGGATTGTTTGTTGTGTGTGTGTGAACGTGTGTTTGTGGTTGTTTCGTGTCCAAATCTGGCTGTCGCCTGGTGAAGCTAGTTGTAATTACTGGCGAAACGTCGTACTCAGATTGTAAATGTTGTGGCTTGGCTCTCCAACACACCGGTGTGGTGCTGTACTAGTATACTACACTATACACTACACTATACACTCGTGCTGTACTAGTGACGAATTGGCCACGTTACGTGACAACCCTTACTAGTTGGCTGTGTCGGGTGGTGGCGGTTTTAACGACACATTTATATATTCATATATCTAACCCCAAAAAAAGGCTTATGTCCACTGTTGGTTTTAGTGTGTGTGTGTGGTGTGTATGATGGGTGTGTGAATTCGTGGTTATGATTCTGCACGGTCGTTGTGTGTGTGTGTGTGCGTGGAGTTGTAGATTGTGCGTCTAAAGTTTTTGTTGGTATCCGCCAAGGTTTCATAGGTGCTCGCCAACAGCACCTGCCCCAAAAGTCGGTTGAGACTATACGGCTGATCTTTATCTTTGCTCCGTGTGAGTGAGCACGGTTTGACGTTGCTGTCTTGTGTTGTTTCGCGTGCGCGCGTGTGTGGTGATGAATGGGGGCGTTAATACGGCCATCTGTGAGCGTAATAAAACAACACAAGCATTGTATGTTGAACTTCTATCGCACCGCACGTAGCCAATCGGAGGTGGGTGACTACATGCACGAAGCCGACAATTTTCATAGCTTTTTGTGTGTGTGAATTCAAAGTCTCCTCTTCGCCAGAGCAACGCGGGCTTTGAACATTGCCAGGCAGAACGCGCGCGCGTGTTTACAGTGCGCATATACACAGGGTGATTCAAAAACATGTTAACGCTTATACTATCGCTTTTAACGGATGATACACTGCAACGCGTTAACAAAATGTATGTTGGCAGCTTCAAAAAGTCAGTTAGCCTCCACTTGTTCGCCCTCGTTGTCAACGCGTGCCCGGAATCCTCCCGAGGTGATCCCCAGAGCCCCGATGCCTCGTTCCGTGTTGCGTTGTCGCAAATTCTCGCAAGTGTCAACATTTTTTTGAAGCGCCCTCTGTGTGTGCGTGCGCGTGTATATATTTAAACACAAAAAAAACCCGCCCAACGTTCAAATGTGACATTCGTGTTGAGGACGGCGTTACACTCCCCACTCCTCTTCCTATGGCGAGTGTGACGGGCGATGTCGCACCTGGGCCAGGGCACAGGAACACTTACTTGACTGCCGCCGCGGTGTGACGAGACGCGTCACCCTGTGTGTGACACGAGGGAGGGGTGGTTGTTGGTGGTGGTGGTGGGAGACGATGCCGAGCCCTGGAGGCGAGTGGTCTGTCTGGACGGCTCTGGGAGGAGGCTTATATGGGGGGTGGAGGAGGAGGGAGCGGTGGTGCCGGATGAGCGTCGAGAAAATGCAGGGGAGGGACTTCCAGCAGCACACGCGGACTGACACAATTGCCTTCAATAGGCGATTGGTGCAAGTGCTGTTTGCGAGCGCCTATGAAGGCCGGTACAGCGCGCCAGAGGGGTGGGTGGCCAGCACCACGCCCGGCCTGCCTTTGTCTCCCGAGTAACGATGTTTACACACGGCTGAGTCGACCTAGGGAATGGTTCTGGCCGTGAGCGGCAATCAAACTCGGGTGTCTACAGGGTTCATAACGCGGTGCGTTAACCACTGCGCCACCGCTCCCCATACAAAGACAAACACACAGTGACAGGCAGTGGCACCCACGTAGTGGACCAAAAGCCCAAGACACACACACACACGCCACAATGGCACACACATACACACTGATATATACACAATGACCCACGAGGATATACACACGCTGACATGTGGATATATACACACACTCACACGTACATGCATACACACACTCTAAGTGCAACAATCCTCCAAACGAGATTATCTCATCCCCCATACATACACGCGCGTGCACAAATGTGACATGCAGACACACTGACACACCTACTACACACTCGTGATGCAACGATGGTCGCATGACAGAAGAGATTATCTCATCGTGGTCATCTTCACGGAGACAAAGAGACACGCGCGCATGTTCTCAGTCACACGCGCACCATTACCTTGCTGAGCCTCCCCCCCCCCTCCTGGACAAATGTGAAAAAGAGCTTCATGGCTCATCGGATTCTCTCCAGTCTAGATAAAGATGCTGATTCTGTTGGAACCTCATTTGCCAGGAGAAAAAAGATGATAATTGTTTTTTACCCTTTTATCTGGCAACAAAACTGACACCTTTTTTACAAGGAGTCATGTTTGCATAGACCACAATACCTGCAGTCAGATAAAAGGGTAAAAAAGCAATTATGCTGATTCTGGTTACGAAGACGAATGTGCCCATTGGCTGGTGTACAGCCTGTGACAGACCGCGTGGGGCAAGTGCTGTTTGCGAGCACCTGTTAAGGGCTGGCACACGGCCTCCAAAGGGATGATGTTTACACAAAGACAAAGATCCCCATTATAGCCTTAACAGGCTGTTAAGGGGCATACGCTGCTAGCGAGCACCTATGAAGGTCAACGCAACCTTCATAGATCACACACACACATGCAGAGTTCAGACGTGGATGCATATACATGCATGTAAAACACGTACTACGGTAACGATGTCAGTTTTATATTGCGTCATTCATGCCAATTGCATCTCACAACGCTGCACACAATAATTATATGCATAGTTGATAGCAAATGTAAAGTAAATGTTGCCGTCAGAAAATTTAAATGAATGAAACAAATCGATAAATGGTCTAAAATCAAAAGGAATAAACTACATATATCATACAGACAGACAGATACATACACAGGCATAGACACAACACGTACATATACAGATATACAGGGTGTCCCATAAGTCTGGAATCATAGGGGAAAATAACTAATTCATATTTCAATCTTGATTTGAAGCTTTCGTGACTGCAGGGATCCATACTCTTTGGTTCTTTCGGTAAAGTCACGTAGGTAGAAAAATAAAAAAATAGCAGGTTAAATAAAAACATTGTTTAGTTTTATTTAGATTATCTTTTTTTTAAGTGATTAGTTTACCTTTCCAATACTTTGCACTCCTATCGTATTTTTTTTGTTTGTTGTTGTAACGTTTCGGACCCGTCCCTACTGGACGTCTGCGAAAAAGCGCTTTATAGCTCATCGGATTCGTAGGTATAAAATATAAATAAATAATAATTCATATTTCCCTGGTCATTGGATCAGGCGTCGAGGGCCTGTGTAATGGCCAGCGAGAAGCTCCGATCTCCGATCTCCGATCTCACACCCCTGGATGTTTACGTCTCTGGGGTCACCTGAAGGCGCTGGGTCAACGCAGAGAAATTTCAGTGTTAAACATTTGCGCACGCGACACCGTTACCACTGATACCATTTACCGCGTGCTTGCTGACTGGGCATTTCGTCTGGAGTTGTGTATCAGGAACAATGGTGGACACATTGAGCGCGTTCTGTGAGTAAAAGCGTTATTATTGTCTTTTGTTGTATTAGAAGACGATCACAAATACAAAGATAAAGATCCCCATATGGAATTTGACAGACTGTTAGGACAAGTGCTGTTAGTGAGCAACTGTGAAGGCCGGCACGGCACACGAGGGGGTGGGTGGTCACCACCACGTCCGGCCGTCTTTGTCTCCCCAGTGCCGATGTTTACAACACACCGCACCGCGTACTCGTTTGAGAATGAGTCGACCTAGGGGAGGCCCATGACGGGTTTAAATAATCGTCACTGGTGTTGGCCGTGAGCGGGAATCGAACTCGGATCGCCGGGTTGGTAATGCAGCGCGCTAACCACCGCGCCACCACTCCCCACTATGCACATGCGACAGACATGCAAGGGGTCCATACTTACAGACATAGACAACAATCGAAGAGACAACCTACTAACATTTCTCTTGGGTCTGAGTGCAGAGAGAGGAGACAGGCAGGACAGCTTCTGAAGGTGCCTCTTGGAGAGTAAAGAGTCTGTTCTCTGCCGTGGTCTTCAGATCTGTGGCTCCTAAATCCATGGGGTCCCGAGGACCGCGTAGGTCCCCAAAGCCGTGGGAAATGATCCGCGGAATGTATGGGGATAAAACTACGATTCAGAGGACTGTAGTTTAAATTGAGAAAATACATTAGTTGGTTGCATGATTATCCGTGGAAATATTTGAGGGTTGACGGTGAGTGATCCGCAAGTCCAGAGAGGATGGGAAACGCTGCACTAAGCAGTGACGAACAGACCAATCCCTGATGTGGTCACTCGACAAATGCCAGACCAATCCTTGATGTGGTCACTCGACAATGCCAGACCAGTCTCTTATGGTGCCTCTAGACACTGAACAAACAGGACTCGAGGAATATAGATTGGCAGAATGGTCTCGAGTATCAGCAATGACAGCAATAATTTGAGAGCCAGGTAGGCATGTAGCTACTCGACTAAATCGAAAACTCTACTCTGCTCATGATGCGTGCAATAAATCATGCGTATTAGAACCGATTACTGGATTTTCGAGGCGTCCATATTTCGCGTGCTAAGTTCATATAAACTCACCGCCACTTCGATGTTTTGTTACGTGACCACAGTAATCAAACCATATAACGGATTTTAGTTGTTTTAAAAAATCGCATTGCAATCGGAATATCGTGACACTTAATCGAATCGTTAACGGGGGGGGGGGTGGGGATTGAGCTGTTGAATGCCAAATAGGTATGGTCAGGTTAGGGGCACAGAGTGGGTGTGAGGAACGCGGGATTATCTGGCGCTGACGACGACGACGACGCTGAGACGTGACGCGCATTCCTTGCCGAACAGCAGCCCCAAAATCGGAAAGGAATTCAGTCCGAAGACACCCCCCCCCCTTCCCCGCTCCCCCCCCACCACACCCATCATTCGCACGCCGAAGTTTCTACAGACGCGACCTTCCCTTATTAGGGTAGCCAGCCCAGCGAGCCCCGCTCAAGGAGGAGAGTGTTTACATTGGTGTCGCCAGAAGATGGGGGAGGGGGGGATGTGTGTGTGTGTGCGCGTGTTTGCGTGGGTGTGTGCGCGCGTTGTGGGGAGCGGTGTAGTAGTGGATAGCGCGCTGCGCTATGAACCCAACGACCCGGGTTCGATTCCCGCTCACGGCCAATACCAGTGACGATTATCTGAACCGGTTTTGGAACTCCCCTAGGTCGACTCAGCCTTAAATGAGTACCTTGTACGGTGTGTAAACATCGCCACTGGGGAGACAAAGGCGGTGGGGCGTGGTGCTGGCCACCCACCCCCTCGTGTACCGTTACGGCCTTCATTGGTGCTCGCTAACAGCACTTGCCCCTACAGTCTGTTAAGGCTACACGGGGGATCTTTGTGTGCGCGCGTGTGTTTTAACGCACGGGGCGTCTCTTGAGTTTGATTCCAGGTCACGGTGGCTGTTGCCGGTTGAGGATTTTTTTTTATCGCAGCCTGTGTTGGTCCTCCGCTCGGTCGACTCAGCCTTGGTGCGATGTGCGCAGACGTTGGCACTTGGGGAGACATTCGGTGGCCCGGGTGTGGTCCTGGTCACCCCTCCTCTTCTCTCGTACGGCCGATGTAGATGCAGAGCAATCAACTACGACTTCACATTCAGGTGCTCAAGCCGGACAACGGCGTCGGAAGTAGCAGAGTGAATCGCTTGCGATGTCTCCGTATGGTCTGTTCTGCACGACCACAGTCGTACACTGGATAGTTCGTTTTTTAATTTTCCATTTGTGCATCAGGGTATCCGCATCTGCTGCCACGGTTTGTGCGGATGCGGTTTCGGGTGGCCCATGAGCTTCGTGGAAGATCAAAGCCAGGGATTACACCATCACTCCCGTTGCAAGTCTTAACGAGTGCTCAATAACAAGCACTTGCCACACGAGCCTGTATGTCTACACAGGGAGATATTTATCTTTGTGTGTCATGGGATAGGTGGCACAGTGGTTATAGCAGGGAGATTTGTTTTTTATCACGTGGGTTCCGTTCCATCGCCGAGTTTTAGGAATACATTATTAATAATACCTCGGTGTTCTCTGAATATATAACATATTAAAGAGGCGACTACGGTGCTTGTTGAAAGCCACGTGCTGTGTTTTACTTGCTACTGTTTCATTCGGTCATTGTTTTATCCTGGGTAATCCGGGCTCTCACCTGTTCATACATCAATTATTGAAAACGTTGTTCATACATCAATTATTGAAAACGCCGCGTGCGTTATTTAGCCCGCGGTCTTGAGTTTGTGATGTTTTAAATTACGTGTAGCATTAATTTTTAATCCACTGAATTGATCTTCCTTTATTTTTTACTCAAATAAATGACATTCAGATCCGCAAAATAGGGGGCAAACTGGAACCACAATCTGAGACTCGTCTCAGCCTCCCGTGAGTCGATTCTGCCCTAAATGAGTACAGTACTTGGGGCGGTATTCATTTGGCGGCAATTGATGGACATATATGGAAACTGGTAGACATATATGGCAACTAACTGATGGCTGTGTGTTGGCCTTAGCAGGTTGTTTGCTAACAGCATTTGCTGCTATGATCTATCGCATTGTCTTTAAATGTATGTACAGAATGTATGTTGAACTTCTTTCGCACCGTACGTAGCTAACCGTGTTAATCGGAGGTTGTTGATAAATGTATTTGGTAATTAGGAAAGGTTGCGAATTCCGATCCGGGTTGGGGAGTCGACTAAAACAATTATTCCATGGAAATTGATTAAAAATAAAGGTGTAGCATTTCGTGGGAATTTAGCAGTGGTTGTCCCATAGTCCTTGCCATAGGAATGTGGAATTTCCATTCCTGGTTCAGAGCCTCCAACAGATACGAGTGCATGGGAGGTAAACGGGGACACGCGTGACTATGGGTTTCAGTGTGACCTCATAGCTACCACCAACGCAGACACTATAAACATGCATTGTGCCGGTTGGGATTCAGACTGAATATCTAAACAGTCATCGGTTAATGAAAGATCTCAGCAAGAAGATGAATCTCCAACCGTAGTGGTTTTATCTCAAGACGTTCTGACAGCCTCGCGCGTGCATCGTTGAGACCTCCAGAGCAGCTCGCTCAACTTGTCCGGAGATTAAATTCGTCCGGTTGTTAAATCATCTTGTTGGTGAGATCTTTGCTTACCCAATAATCGTTTAGATAATAAATACACACACTGTACACAGTCTTCGTGGTTCTTTCGGTAAAGTCACGTAGAAGGGAAATCATAAAATAATACAAATAAAACATAATACAATAATTCTCACGATGTTTCGGCCACAACGCAAGCAGCCGTCCTCATTTATTATGTTTTGTGTCTTCCCGACAGACCTGTTCTTCACCTGAGGACGGCTGCTTGCGTTGTGGCCGAAACGTCGTGAGAATTATTTGATTATGTTTTATTTTTTTATTTTATTATTTCCCTTCTACGTGGCTTTACCGAAAGAACCAAGAAGATGAATTCCTGCAGTCACGAAAGCTTTAAATCGAAACTGTACACAGTTTTTTGCTGTTGCGATATTTTAAAGGTGCCTTTACGCTTCATACAGACGCCAGTTCTGCTAAACATTTACAAACAACTCTCGTTTTAAATATTTACTGGGAACATCAAACATCGGCATTGCCATATGAACCTTATGGCGGGACCCCGGGGTCCCATAAGCCCCCGGCTCTCGCATAAACATTATATTATAACGTGGCTTTGGCTCTCCGATTTCACATTAACAGGTTGAATTTCTCGCGCCAACGTGGCCACCTCCAGACGCCGAGAGATTAGCATTAACATGCCAAATTCAAAAGAGTCTGCATTCAGCAGACTCACAACCACCAACGCCATCACTACCGTCAACAGTACCACCATCAACCAGGTTCCATATTCTCTGGTCTCTACTGAAACGAATTTGGAATGTCCAACCACTGGCTACTGCTTTTTGTTTGATCTACAAAGTTACATTGACTTGAGCTTTGACGAGCGTCTCTCATCGGCCAGTGCAGATGTCAGCAAGACCCATCTTTAAGACTTTTACAGGAGGGACGGATGGGTCTGACTTTGAAATATTTCAGCATATTTATTTGCAATCACGAATTCCAATACACTGCATTTATACTAATAGGGGTTTTCCCCTTTTTTCTGGCAACAAAACTGACACCTTTTGAAAGGAATCATGCTTACATTAACCACAATACCTGCAGTCAAATGCAAAAAAAACAATACTCTGATAATTTATGCATTGTCTTTGAAACTGATTGGTCCACACCAGAGACAGCTTTCTTTGGAGCATAGTCTCATATGGTGTTCGACCAGATGACGCCTTTTGGCGCCTTTTGGCGTCATCTGGTCGACTGCATTTATACTTTACATTATATTGCAATTGTGCCCTTGCCATCATGGCAAGGGATCAATGATTTTTCATCTAAACGCCACGCCGAGAATTGTAACATCGGCCTCGAGCGCGACGACGTCACAATACACTTCAATGAGATTCTAATATCCGACGCTTAGATTTGGTTTAATTCAGCAGGGAGGGCCCAATGAAGCTGTTCGGCTCTGTTTGATGGGAGTCCTGCGACGATCCAGATGGCATGACGCAGTACAGACCTCTGTTACAATCATGGTTACATAGGTCGGAATGCAAACTGACTTTGTTTAATGTTTAGCAACTACGTCTGGACTATGCCAAATTCAGTGACCTTTTAAATTAAGCCGTGGCTTATTCATTATGCAATTGGTGACTGGGCTGCGACGATGACATCGATGCATGACGTCATTAAGGCCATCAAACCTCCTGGACATTTGTGAAAAAGAGCTTCATACTCATCGGATTCCTCCAGTATAGATACATATTCTGATTTTGAACCCGCTTCGTGTAAGTCAAGGAACATTTTCCCATAAGGGGCCGTCCATAAATGACGTCACGCACCTAGGGGGGGGGGGGGTCAGACATTTGTGACGATGTGTGACGAGGGGGGGGG
>CM025607.2:17686567-17697187 GCA_014621495.2 Entosphenus tridentatus | reverse complement strand
TCCCCGACGACGGTGTCAGTTCTTTTGTTTGACTGATGGTTGCGCCGCACCCACTTTTTTTTTGATGACGGTAATGGTGTTAACAATGCGCAATGACGATGTTGCATTCACCATCATTGGGAACGGTGTCACCGCATGACGGCTGGCGACGGTGACGGGTGTCGCGTTACCATTGTTAGCGATGACTTCACCGCGTGACGGTTGGCGACGGTGTTGTGTGACCATCGTTTGGACGGCGGTGACGGCGCTCGCGGTGTGCGATGAGCAGCTGGCGCTGGCCGACGATGGGGGGCTGCGCGTGGACGAGCAGATGCGGACGTCCGTGCCGTGCGTCTACGCCGCTGGGGACGCGTGCTCCGCTGCCTGGGAGCCCCGGCCGCACTGGTTCCAGGTAGAGTCCACAAAGACAAAGGGTCCCCCACCCCCAGTATAGCCTTTTAACAGACACTTGGGGGGCGAAGTGCTGTTGGCGAGTAGCAATTTATGGAGGCCGGAAACGGGATGAGCTGGTGGGCGGACAGCACCACACCTCACCTCACCATGTCGTTGTTTAACGTTGAGTCAACCTAGGGGAGGCCCAGAGTGGGAATGGGGCACGGGTCGCCGGGTTCACGCGCGCAGACGTACGGAGGAAACCAACTCGGATCTCCGAACTGTCGACGACCCTTAAATATCCCGGGTAATGGGTGCCGGGAGGAGTGGTCTGTGTGAAACAAAAACACGGACATTCCAAAACATATATACATTACCAATATTGCGATTCTTAAATAGTTTATCTTGGTTAGATCAAGTAGTTATAATGTAACTTAGAGCTAAAACGCTCCACCATCCGATACAATTGCCAAAACTCTGCTTTATTTTTCAACATGAGCACTCATTAACCGGCTGAAAACACCTGAATATATAGAGGACCTCAGAGCTTTGGCAACTGTGGGCAGTGTCGGCTTACCTGCCGGTTGTTGCTGTTGCTGCCTTCCAGCTCGTCCTGTGTGCTCAATTTGCAAGAACGAAATGTAATAAGATAACCCGTAAAAACAAAGTTTTTCACTATAAATCCTTTATATGCGTGGCGGCTAGAGTCCTCTCGTCCTCTGGCTTGAGATGGCTGCCACCTATGGGTCAGATGATTGCATGGCAGCATTAAGCAATTGGTAATTAAATATAATATTTTTGTCCTAAAAAGTGTAACATTTTTGAAAAAAATTGTCACGAACATTAATTGTCACGCACAACGAGTCTGTGTGCAAAATGTCAGCTCGATTGGATCACGGGAAGTGGGTTAAAAAACGACCGAAATATTTGCACGGTCGTAAGCAAGCAAGTTAACTTAATATAAAGGATTTAAAGAAAGACACAAAGCAATTATTTCACGTTCCCCGGGTTGCTGAAAAAAACCTCAATTGGTCACTTCTCCGGGTGACATCTTGATGATGTGTTTGCCAGTGTCGGTTAGTGGAGGGTGCAAAGCTCTGATTGACATCCCACCCACACTATCGACCCCTACCCCTAGATCAGTGTTCTTCATTGCAAGGACCGCGGGCCATTGGCGGACCTTAGTGCGGCCCCTGGCAGTACACACATGTGAAAACACCGCTTGCGGGCGGTTTGGTGACCCTCACACTGACGTCTTATAGGCGAAAGTAGGCCCCCCTCTGAAAGTTAGTGAAGATCACTGCTCTAGATTGAAGGCTCATTTTCTTTAGAACTCTTTGTTGTCTTTCCCCCTGCACCTCCGATTTGAACGGTTGGCTACGCACGGTGCGAAAGAAATTCAACATACATACGTACCATCTTCTTGGTTCTTTCGGTAAAGTCACGTAGAAGGGAAGTAATAAAATAATAAAAATAAAACAGACGCTGTCGCCTCGACAGACCTGGTTTCACCTGAGGACGGCTGCTTGCGTTGTGGCCGAAACTTCGTGAGAATTATTTTATTACGTTTTATTTTTTTTATTTTATTATTTTATTACTTCCCAAGAAGATGAATCCCTGCAGTCACGAAAGCTTTAAATTAAAAATACATACGTACGTAACCCAAAGCGCCCAATGATCACGATTAGTCATTGTTGTCGTTGCTGCAGATGAGGCTGTGGACCCAGGCGCGCCAGATGGGCGCCCACGCGGCTCGCTCCATGGCGGCGCACGCGGACGGGCGGCACGCCGAGCTCGACCTCTGCTTCGACCTCTTCACCCACGTCACCAGCTTTTTCGGCTACAAGGTGAGGTGGGGGGCGGCCACGTGTGACGTCGCTCCCCCACGCAAGGTCCTTACGCTGGCCCCCCTCGGCACGCGAGCCGGGAAGCGAGCCCCGAGCCCGGTGATACCACGGCCATCGTCGTCCTTGTGAGCCCTGGGCCGTGCCTCTACTTCCTCCCTGCCTCTCTCGCTCAATCCATGTTTCTCCGTGACCCCCTCTTTGCCTGCGTTCTGCACGTACAGGTGATACTGCTGGGACGCTTCAACGGGCAGGGCCTGGCCACGCGGCTAAATACAGACGGAGGCGGCGGCAGCAGCGGCGACGCCGGCACCGGTGGCGGTGGTGGTGGTGGTGGTGACGCAAAGGTGGATGGCGATGACGGTGGCAATGGGAACGGCGGCGGGAACGGCGGTGGCGATGGAAGCGACGCCGGCGCTGAAGTTGGTGGCCGCAGCGGCAGCGGCCAGGAGCTGCTGGTGCGCAGCAGCGGCACGCTGGAGTACGTGAAGGTGGTGCTGTTGGACGGGCGCATGGCGGGCGCCGTGCTCGTGGGCGACACGGACCTGGAGGAGACGTTCCACAACCTCATCCTCAACGGCACCGACCTCTCGCCCTACGGCGAGGATCTCCTGCACCCCGACGTAGATATCGAGGACTACTTTGACTGAACGGCGCGGGGGGGTGGGGGGGGGTCCGCAGGAGGAAGGGGGGATGGAGTTGGGCTCGGAAATTTCGGACCAGCTGGCCACAATCGATCGACTACTAGACGAAGGCCTCGCGAAGCCTTCGCCACGCTCGTGGTCTTGCGACGTGTGTGTGTGTGTGTGTCTGTACGTTGAACTTATTTCGCACCGTACGTGACCGACCGCGCTAATCGGAGGTGCGGGGAGACGTGCGCACGGCGCCTAGCAGGCGAGAGGCGCCTTCGTCGCATCACCCGGCACGGGATGTCAGGTGACGAGTTCGGGGCGCCGTGTTGACGGTGAAGGAAAGCGAGCGGGCTCGGGCAGGGCTAGAAGGCATTGGTCTCGGAGCTGCGGTTGAGACTCAACAATGGAGCGGAAGCCAAAGCTGGGAGCACTCCCCAAGAGGGGGCGCCCAAAGCTCGCGCCGTGCTGTTTCGGCGCATCGCCAAGTCGGCACGAGGCGGTGAAACTCGCGTCCGCGTCCCCCGCGCAGCGACTGTGTTTTAGTGAGCGACCCACAGAAGCTGGCGTCACAGAACTACCTCTCGATGCACCTTCACCCCGGGCCCTTTGCCCAACACTGGACCGGTGCCCCTTTTGGCTCCGTCCAGGTCGTTTTGCCACACGGCTCTCGTGCCATCGTTTTCGCATCTCGGTGCGGGCACATGCTCACTCCGGCGATAAACTCAAATGTTTACGCATTGGATTTTGTGCGGAGGCATTGCTGATTGGGTCGGAATGATCGACCTGCTCAGCACCGCGATCTCGAGTGGCTGAAGTCCGAATGCGAACCCAGTTCACCAGGCAAATAAAACGCGTGCTTACAAATTGGTGTAAATAGAATTCTTGTTTCGTGTCTTTTAAAAACAAATTTGGGGGGGGGGGGGAGGTGAGTGGAGCGGTGGCGTAGTGGTTAACGCAGCACGCTATGAACCCGTGACCAGAGTTCGATTTCAGGCCACGGCTGACATCAGTGGCGAGTGTTCATCTGAAAACCGTTGCCGTGGTCAGGTATCAGTCAAATAAACCCCATGACCGACAAAAGGGCTGTGAATTTTTTTGAGCCGTTGACTACGTGTGTGTGAGTGTTGACTGCGTTGATGCGTGTGGAGCAGACGGCATTGCGTAGTGGGGCATTGCGTGGCGGGGCATTGCGTGGCGGGGCATTGCGTGGCGGGGCATTGCGTGGCGGGGCATTGCGTGGCGGGGCATTGCGTGGCAGGGCATTGTGATATTGGTCGCACCCGGTCACTCTTGCAAGTGAGACTCATCCCGGTCTAATGCAAATTATTTTGTCAAAGCGCCCTTCCCCCCCCTTCCAACCCAGCTTAAATATACGCTCCAAACATGGTGCTGTTTTATTCAGACGCTGTCTCCCCGACAGACCTGGTCTTCACCTGAGGGCGGCTGCTTGCGTTGTGGCCGAAACGTCGTGAGAATTATTTTATTATGTTTTCTTTTATTATTTTCCTATTTCCATTCTACGTGACTTTACCGAAAGAACCAAGAAGATCATCCCGTTCTCTTCGAGTTCTCCACCCGCAGGATACTTGGGCATCAAAAGCCAATGTGTGGAAAGCGTTGGGCAGACAGGATTTATGAGCGAGTATACGCTCACAAGCTCTGTGCCGGAGAGAGAGGGGGGAATTGTCTTAAGGGTTGTAGAATTTTAAATGCGAGTGAAAGTGATGAGAGAGTTGGGGGTACGACGCCACAGGGGAACCGTTCTGGCCAAACGTGTGACTAAAGTGGCCATCGATTTCATATGATCCGCTTATCCAATTGTGGCCACCCGGTCTATCTGGAGTCACTGGAGGGCGTTGTGGCGTTACAGTGGAAATCTCTGCGCGTCGACAAAGTGCGCGCACCCTGGTGTTGGACGGCTGATAACAACACACAGACCCGGCTGCTCGCTTTCCATCTTTAAATACCGCAGAAGAGGATCATTCTGTGTGCGCAATTTTGTAGCGTTATATATTGTACAGTGTTTGGTACTGTACTGGAGTTTATAATAATAATAATCCGTGCATTCTTGGCTTGGAATAGTCTGCGTGTACAGATGCATCGATTCACAAAAATGTTTTCCACGCTCGGTTGTTGATGCTTTACTTGCGTATGATGACATCGATATCAAACTAAACTAAACTTTTTATTTTACCAGGTAGCGCCCATTGAGCTATTTCGCTCTTTTTCAGAAGCGACCTGGCCACGTGGCTTATGATGTGGACAATTATAGCAGCCAAATACTCTAAACGCACGTTATTTGTAAATGTGGAGGGGAAAACCGGAGGACCCGGAGAAAAAAAAAATCAACGCGACCATGGGGAGAGAGAGAGAGAGAGACGCAAACTCCAAATCTACAGGCGCCAGGGTCGGGATGGAACACACGACCTCCTGCGTACCGGGCGAAGGAGGTAACATCCCACCACGGTGGTACCCGAAGAGGGCTTCAGGAGAGAGGGACTAGAGTATAGAGGGGTTTACAATAGGTTTGGATTGCATGACGGCTACACAGTCACACTAACGTGGCTTTTGCTTTAATTTCCCAATTATGAAGGGAATGCCTGAGATGTGTCGATGTGCAAGTACCAGGTATGGGCATTTGACTGCTGCGTGTCCAGTTCATCGCGATGCCATCAAGGCACAAACCGCATCCTCCTCGCGCAGTGCAAACTCATGTGTACGATCACTCTGGTAACATACTCTTAGTTGTTTCGGTAAAGTCACGTAGGTAAAAATTAAATTAAAATTTATAAAAATAAAATAATAAAATCACTGGTAACAGTCGTTTGTTTACCTTTCCTCTCCTTTGCACTCCAATCGGGTTGTTTTTTTTATTGTTTGTTATTTTTACTTTCTGACCCGCCCCCTACTGGACATATGTGAAAAAGAGCTTTCATATGTTGACGAAATATTCGGATTGTGAGATTACAGTATGTATTATTGTTATTGTTTTTACTACTGCTACAGCAGACATGACCATGCTGCTAGGTTTTTACGGTCGGGGCGATGATTGTTGAATCGGAAAAAATGTGGACCATGGACCCCGTGACGCTGGCACAAAGAACAAAGATCCCCCGTGTAGCCTTAACAGACAGTAGGGGCAAGTGCTGTTAGCGAGCACCTATGAAGGCCGGCACGGCACACGAGGGGGTGGGTGGCCAGCACCACGCCCGGCCGCCTTTGTCTCCCCAGTGGCGATGTTTACACACCGCACCAAACTACTCATTTGAGGCCGAGTCGACTTAGGGGAGGCCCCAGGACCGGTTCATATAATCGTCACCGGTGTTGGCCGTGAGCGGGAATCGAACCCGGGTCGTCAGGTTCGTAGCGCAGCGTACACACTGGCACGCACACAGTGGCCCATGCTCTCGTGATGATCGTCACGGGATCGTTTACGGTCACCGTGAGGTGCAGAGCGGCGTACACGTGTTTTGTTATGCAGCGTGCAGGCAGAGACGGCAGGCTGTGTTATTATACAGGTAGGAACAATGTTCCACACTGCCCACCAGGGATTAATTGTCTGTCTGTCTGTCGTGCATAAATAAATATATAATACACACAGCTCTTTGATTGGTGGAGACCTTACAAACAGCTTTTTGATTGGTGGAGACCTACTGCCGGTTACGAAGAGGGGAGGTGCCTAAGGGAGGAGGGTCAGGGGAGGGGCCTAAGGATATGGGGGGTTGGTCAGGGGAGGGGCCTAAGGGAGGAGGGTCAGGGGAGGGGCCTAAGGATATGGGGGGTTGGTCAGGGGAGGGGCCTAATGGAGGGGGGTAATGGGAGGGGCCTAAGCAAGGGGAGGGGGCTGGGTGGGTCACCCCGTGGTGCCCTTATAAAACTCAACGTTTAACCTACACACTACACTATACACGACACGATACACTACACTTATACAGGTAGTAACAGCTTCCACACTGCCCACCAGGTATGAGTTGTCTGGCTGTCGTGCACGAATGCGCTGTCCAACCATGTTCCTACCTGCCCACTCCGAAGGAACGTGTTTGTCCCATGTCCACAAATTGGGCAACTTTGCCAGGGTTGCCACGAGGTCCGGTTTTTTTGTTCCACCCCAAAGAGTTGAACCCTGCCTGGCCGGGGATTGTCAACTGTGTTCTGGCGGCACGAATTGATGCACCGTGTACCGAGGTCTGGTTACTTGGGGCTGTGTTGTGGTGGACTTTACTGCAGTACACGGACACAGTTGTAAAAGGGCGAGGTTGGCTGAGGCATAATACATCCGGTGTTAGGCTGCGGACAAGGTGGCAACCCGAAACCACGCAGTCAACGATTCAGAATCGTCCAAAGACATTACGGGGTGTCGTTTTGAAGGCAATTGCGTATAGCCGTATGATAATATGGGTTACTTATGGATTAAGCCCACGGTTTCACAGAGACAACGATTCTCCCTGCGTGGACGAAAGGAGCAAGTCCGTCCTGAGTGCCACTACTGCTGGCCGTGACGTGCTCATGATGGACGATGTTACAGATCGCCCACGTCTGTTATCTGTGGAATGGAAATCTGAAATTGCGGCGACCATTCCCCAATGTGGTTCTCACGCCGAAATGCAATCCGTGGGTTCAATTCAGACGCAACAGCCACGAGTGGCGAGTGAAACCTGTATCCGAGGTCAACTCGGCCATAGACTAGAGCCTGCTTGCCTGCGTGTTGTATAGATTCGAATTTTGGGGCGTCTTCAATTCACTGTTCGCACCGTACGCTAGCCAACCGTGCTTGATCGGTGGCCGCGCGAGGCACTGGCCACCATCAGCACTGTTGTGTATCATGAATTGCGTTAATAGGCGCTCGCTAACAGCATTGTCCCCCTACTGTCTGTTAAACGAGTGATGCGCGATGGAGAGAGATAGAGAATTGGTCGCTATGGCATCGAGTGTTAGCAACGCATTGCTATCCAAGGACATTTGTATCTGATCCTGGTCTGGGGCTGCCCAGGATCGACTTGCCCTAAAGTGGATGTGTCATCAGTAATTGGGAGACAAAGGCAGTTGGGGTACGCGTGTGGTATTGATCACAAAAGCCCCCTTTATGTTTAAATTAATCTCTTAGGTTGACTGAGTTCCTCTGGTGTCGTTGTGTAAACATCGCCACTCGGGAGACAAAGGCGGCCGGGCGTGGTGCTGGCCAGCCACCCCCTCATGTGCCATGCCAGCCTTCATAGGTGCTGCTCGCTAACAGCACCTGCCCCAAACGTATTTTAAGGCTATAAGGGGGATCTTTTGTCTTTATTACTTTGTTTCTCAGGTAGGAAATTGAACCCGTCCATCCGAAAGGCACAGACACCCCCCCCCCCCCCCCCATTTGAATTTTCGACAAAATGTTCGAACATTTCGTTGTATTTCTAGACATTCTGTCTCTGGCTGCGCTGCGAGATTCCATCAAAATAAATGCTGTACCGTAGGATGGTTATGATCGTAGATAACATACAGATATGACAGCTCAGTACACTGACGCACGCATGCTCACCAAAAGTGCACATGCCCCCTCCCTGCAAACAAAGATGAAGACAAAGATATTTGGTACAGACCACGGCTCGGCAAACTGCCACTCTTTAAGGACTGCTTCGTGACGTCATTTATTAAGGGAAACCGCCTGTTATTCGCGTGCATCGCGGCTCTCGAAAAATTGAGTTCTTTTTATTTTACGAATTCGAAAAACATGGCTCTTCTTGTTATGAGTTACCATGGGAGTCCAGTTAACAATGGACGTCCAGTTTACCATGGGAGTCCAGTTTACCATGGGAGTCCAGTTTACCATGGTAGTCCAGTTTACCATGGGAGTCCAGTTTACCATGGAAGTCCAGTTTACCATGGTAGTCCAGTTTACCATGGGAGTCCAGTTTTCCATGGAAGTCCTTATATTTCGATTTAAAGCTTTCGTGACTGCATGGATTCATCTTCTTGGTTCTTTCGGTAAAGTCACGTAGAAGGGAAGTAATAAAATAATAAAGTATGTTTTATTTTATTATTTTATTACTTCCCTTCTACGTGACTTTACCGAAAGAACCAAGAACATGGAAGCCCTGTTTAACATGGGCAGGGGTCAGCAATCTGAGAAAGGTATCACTCGCCACCGATGATGTTAGCCAGGACCTGGAGTCAAACCCACATTAGCCGGGTTCATTGCCATGATGCCACCGCTCCTCACAAAGACGAAGGCGATGTACCCGAATTCACGCACTCTTGAGCACAACACAAGGTTGCCCACTTGGTACACTGACCCTGAGATGTTGTCGATGGGGTTTTGACCACTGGTGGAGGGATGCCAACACGGATGAGCACAGGGACGCTGGAGACAGTTTGTAATTTGGCGCCACGGTGGCGAGATGTTAACTACCTCGCCTGGTATTCAGGAGGTCGTGGTTTGACCCCGACCCTGACGCCTGCTATTGTATATTTGGAGTTTGCATGTTCTTCGGCTCTTCCCGCTTTTCTCTCCACATTCAGAAACAACGTGCGTTTAAGAATATTCGGCTGCTAGAAATGTCCACATGATGACAATCCACTTCGTTGAGCTATCATTTGTGATAGCCAGGTCGCTTTTGAAAAAGAGCTAAAAAGCCTGACCCGGTAAAATAAAAAGGTTTGAATTTTTGTTCTGGTAATGAATGTCGGAAACAAACTGCCAGGTCTGCAGCTGTGCGGTCCCTGGGAGACTGTGTGCAGCACCCGAAACTCCGAGCCGATTCGGGTCTTAAGTGGGGGGGGAGAAAGAGATAAGGAGAGAGACGCGGAGAGTCGGGGACACATTCACACTCGAGCAAACATGAAGGGAGATGCAGAGGGAGTCATGGGTCGTAATTCCCATGAAACGGTGTTTTGGCTGTCATTATGCCCTTCATGCCCTTTACCAACATGTAATTCAATCACGTGGGCAATGCAAAGGCACTGCATGGGTACGGGTGGTAGCTGTGGGTGGCGTGACATGAATTTGTTTTTTCCGAACCCTGATAAGTGTTCAGAACCCTGATAAGTGTTCAGATGAGTGAATGCATGGGACAGTTCGTGTCGTGCCCACCGCTAATATCGCCACCCACATCAACGTTGACACCAACCATTTCGCTTCAGAGGAACCGGGCCCTTGCAACAATGCCAACACCACTCTTATTCTCAACACTCATCTCCATTTATAAGACTAAAACAACCATCATCTATATCCGATAACACTAACTCCAGCCCTATCCAATAGCACTAAGCCCCAACTCAAATACTAACCCTATCCCGAACATGAACACAAAACACCCACCCTGTTCATAACACTCGCATCAACCCTTCCCACCCCCAACCTTATCCCTGACTCAACAAACACTGCTGCCCTCCCGAGAATTTTCACCCACAGCACTGCTGGGGATGGATGCTCCCCCCCCCCCCCCCCCCACCTCCCCCCCCCCATTCCTTCTCGTGGGGCCCATGAGAATGCACGACGGACACATTCATGTGAACCGGACGCCAACAGCCGGGTGCGGCTGCGGTACGAAACGAACCGGTTTCTGTGGCTTTTGATACGAATCAAAAAGAACAACAAACCCCCACACCCTCCCATCCCCTCCCCCCATACGTCCGGCGCGATGGCAAAAATAAAACCGATACCGATCGATGATTGATGTGGTGTTCATTGGTGCCCTCCGACCAGGTGAGAGCTGGTGAGTAGGTGGGTGGATGGGAGAACAAGTAGGGAGGTGGATGGATAGGTGGGTGGGCAGGTAGGTAGGGAGGTG
>CM025607.2:17657038-17680923 GCA_014621495.2 Entosphenus tridentatus | reverse complement strand
TTTATAGGTACATTGTTGTTTATAGTATTATTTATAGGTACATTGTTATTTATAGTATTTTTAAAGGTGCATTTGGCGAGTCAAGGCCATGTCACCTGTTATTCCTTCAGTTGTTTTTGATTATTACGTAGACGTATCTGTCAGCGGTATTGGATGAAGGCCTTCTCACGCCATATCTGTTTGACCATACTTCACCACGCTGGTCAGTGTGGTAAGACCCTTTCTATTCCTGCCCCTCCCTCCCGCCACCTCCCCAGTTTTTAATTTGACAGATCGCTCCCCGCTTGTACGCTTCCTCGTGGAGGGTCCACGAGTGAGCCCACTGAGCCGTTACAAGCGGATGTCATGATTCTTTTCAAAGAGATCTCTTAAAAATGCCGAGCGTAATAGTCGTGTACTCGCATGGAGCACTGACCACCCCCTGGGGGGGATGGGGGGGTGGGCTGTGAGCGATCCTTTAACGTTTGAATCACTGCACGTGTGTCAGCAAAGGCAGGAGGCAGCTCTTGAGTGGAGTATGTCGGGCCCACCGGACGCTGCGTCGCTGGTGGCGCACTGCGTTCTGAAATAAATAAATAAACAGCAGCGAGCCGAGTTAAATTCCCAAGCATCAGAGGTCGAGTGATATCTGTGATCAGGTCCAGGGCATTTCACCCCCCCCCCTCTCTTCGCCCACCAGCACTGACCAGCGTGGTGAAGTATGGTCAATTAAAATCCCATGACCAACAACGGTGTGGGGAGGCCCCTCATCCAGCAGTGGATTGACATGGCTTCATCGCACAGCAGTGACGACATAGGTGAAAAAATAAAAAATAAACAAATCATCCTCACAATTGATCAAAGAGTTGCGGGGACATCCAAGACGCTCACCTTTTGACCGCTCACATTCAGTTGAAGCTGGACTCAATAATCCATTCATTGGCCGCACCCACCCCCCCACCCACCTCGCCACCCCCACGAGACCCAGGGGGGGTTTCTGGTGGCTCAGTCATCGGTGGAATGCGAGGAATGCCCAGCTCAGGCCCAGCCCAGCTATGGGCACAGACAGCCGGGCGGCGGTGGCTATGCACGTGGCTTTACAATCCAGCGCTGTGGAGGCAGCAGCGAGGGTCGGTGGATCGCAGCAGACACACACACACCACGTGTTGTGAAACTCTCTTCCTGTGGGGGTCACGGAGGAGGCGCCGTGCCCCTGGCTGGCAGGGGGAAGGCGGTACAGCGAGTGTGGACTCGTCTCCATGTGTCCTATTTGTCTGTATGTATGTATGGGATCGAGTGCTGCTCCCTCGCACATGGGTGAGGTTTTTTTTCTCCCGATTGTTCCGGTTTGCTCTCACATGTATTAACACTCATCAATAAGCTGATGACACCTTCAAACATTCATCCAGCAGTGGGCATATTGTGGCAGATTATAATAATAATCATCGCTGATTAAAAAATAATAAACTGCTCAAACGCCAATTGAAAACTTTTCAACTGTAATCTCTCTTGAAGTACAATTTATATTTTAATTCACAGTCACATTCAAAGTGCTTGCCACAAATGAACCTTGCTGATCTCGTCGAGGAGCCTAAACCACGACGTGAACTCCGGTCACCCTCGCAGCGGCGGCTTCTAGCTGCTGACCGTCGAACAAAGGCGCTGACCGCATCTGCGGCCATCTGGAATGCTCTTCCTTCCGATGTGAGCAATCCACTTGAGCTGTACACTACTCTTCAATCATCTCGATTGAAAACGAATTTCTCTAGAACTTCTATTTCATGTTGAGTTTACCGTTCTCCCTCCTCCCCCGCACACTCCACATTTGCATGGTTGGCTACGCACGGTGCGAAAGAAGTTCAACATTCATACTTATGACTCATTCCCTACGCATGCCTACTTTTCCAGCCACACCCTTGCCAAGTCAGAGTCCTCCTCTTGAAAATCGTGCAAGCAAAGACCGCGCCTGCCTTTTCCATCCGAACTCCAACTCCCTGCAGAGGTGGTGAGTGGGGGGGGGGGAGCTGAGAGGCAGAGACCATGGGAAGCAGGGGGAGGAGGCACGGAAAGCGCAACTCCAAAGGCCTGCCTTCATGTGGGGTACGCTATTCGCGAATCCTCTACGTAAAAAAAAAGATTGAACTGTTTAACACGCTGTAGGCTTTCGCGGCCAATATTATCCATAATAGTGGGGGTTTTTTTTGGGTTAGATCGCGTAAATATCAATGTGTTGTTAAACCCGCCACCAGCCGACACAGCCAATTAGGAAGGTTTGTCTCGTAAAGATTGGCTCGCAAGGGACGACGTCACATTTATTCCTCTATTTAAGAACGAAACAGGAGGATTTCTTCACACAAAGCTCGCTGACAGCACTTGCCTCAACAGCCTGTTGAGGCTATACGGTGGATCTTTGTCCGTCTATAAGCCTATTGAGACAGCTTTCAAGTTTCACATTCAAATGGTTACCCTGGGCCAAGTGGTCGGCATTCCGGCAAACCCTTTGTGCAACAAAAAAAAAGCGTGACCCAGTCACGCTGATTTTGGATACCGGTTTTCGCCAAACTTGGAATGAGGGCGGACGTGTCACGGGGCAGGCGCCGAGTGACACGAAACATTTTTAAGCAAATTTAGTTTTTTTATCTACTTGCCATTTTGTTTCATCTTGTCAAGAACGCAGCGATGGGCGAGGCGCACGTGAGCTGATTTCATTCGTCCTTGGCTCGCACCATGACTTCGTCTCCTTGCTGGGCGGCGCGATCTCTCAGATGCATTCCAGAGCATAACTTTGACAGGGTGATAACGATGAACCTCCCATGAATATGTATATATTAGGGTGGTCCTTAATGTCTAAAATATCTCAAATAAGGACCATTGTAACGACCCCTCAACATCATTCGATTTTCCAACAATTTTACGGTCATGCATAATTCGACGCACTTAAACAGTCCCAATCAATTTCGATTTAAAGCTTTCGTGACTGCAGGGATTCATCTTCTTGGTTCTTTCGGTAAAGTCACGTAGAAGGGAAGTGACTTTACCGAAAGAACCAAGAAGATGAGTCCCAATCAAACAGCGTATTTTGAAAAATGAGAACCAATCTTCTCTATCTAACTTGTCACAAACCCGATTAAACCACAAGATCCCAATCGGTACCCGGGGACTGGAGCAACGCAGACGGCCACAAGGAACTCGTCTCGTTCGAGATCCAAACATCGCACAGCGCCTGGCGCTCACTTTCCTCCTCGAAACGCACCGGCGGTGCAACCGTGAGCCGCGTCAGAACGGCATCAACGGGGCCCCATACGCACGCCTCCTTGATGCGTGGACTATTAAAGACGCAAGCCACGGGGAGTGCGAACGTGGCCACGTAACGTGAACTGTGAACTCCGCAGTAAAGCCGCCGTGGTGTGCGCTCCTTCAATGCAGGAGGAACATCAGCAACTACACTCTCTCTCTCTCTCTGTCTCCTGAAGCCCTCTCGTCGTGGCAAGCGGAGCTCGCTCGACATTGGCATTCATCTCAGGGACCATATCGCCATGCGCGAGAATCAATACAAACCGGCGGGGGGTGGGAGGGGTGGGGGTGCTCATCAGCAAGCTGTAGCCAGTTGCAGGCTGCCAAGGCAGAGCGAGCTCGCCGAAGGCACGGGGGGGGGGGGGGTGGATGACCATGGCACATTCTCATCGGTAGTGGGGGTGCCAACACCACCTGACGCGTGCACGCGACCCTCTCTTCCGTCTGCAGCAGCGCCGGGCACGTGACGCCCACTCGGTCGGGTCACGCGCGGCACGGGTCACGCGCGCGCGTGACCCGTGCCGTCACATCAGGCTACCCGCGGGCGGGCGCGCGCGCGCACGTGGTTGATGCTGGCATCACATTTTTTTTTGCTTTGAAAGTCTCCACTAATGAGGGTGAGGGAGGGGGGGGCCCCCTAGTGGTTGAGTTGGTGGAGCAGCAGCGTGCTTCTTCATCGTGGTCCGGGTTCAAACCCAGATTGAGCCACCCACAATGAAACGGAGTTCCCAAGTGCGCCGAGTCGATGACGATGTTGGTCATCCCGGTCACCAATCAATGGACTGCGCAAACAGCGTTCGCCGTTGCACTTGATTTGAGGACATTTTAGCATCCGGCGACCATGGGACGAACGCGGCTCTCTCGCCGAAGAGGCCACTTGGAGCCACGTCGGACGCCAAGTTCTGGCGATGTGTAACTGCCGCACGAATCGCACACTGCAGAAGTTGCGTGGCTTGCGATGCACCGTTGAACTGCAGCTCGGAGAGAGAATTGCGTCGTATCGTGGCAGCGCTGGCGCCGATAGCACGAGCAGAGAGATAAGTCGGGCGAAAGAAGAGAATTATAAAAAAAAATTGTGGGGGGCTCCCCGGTGTGCAGGCTGAATTTGGTTCACGTCAAGAGGCTCTTCGTCGAGTCAGAGATTTTGTGCCCGAAGTCGGCGTCGATTTATTTATTGCACAAAGTGTGGTGCGTTCCCTAATTCACTTCTGACACCGCTCAAATCATTTATAGCATCTCCGGATGCAGACCACATCCTGTCTCAAAGTATCTTTGCTCAGATCAGGCTGGGCAATGATTAACAGACTGAGCAAGTGTGCAGAGTGACTTGGGTTCAGAGACCGCAGAATGGAATGCAGGTGAAGTTTAAATACCAGCTCTTGCCTAAGACCTGGCAAACACTGCAAGGTTTGGTAAGGGTCCACGAACAATGCACTCCAGCTAACCTTGCATTGCCTTGCCCCAAGAAGGCAAGGTGAACCCAAGTGCATCCAACCAACCTTACCCAGAAGGCGAGGTTGGTTAATATCACCACCTTCTGGGTGATTCGGTGGTGCCTGTAGGAAGACAGCACAGCAAGTAGGTACAAGTACGAAGGTGACGTGGCACTGCCAGCAATGCCCTTATCGATGTTGATTCAGCAGTCAAACGCGTTTCATATTGGAGGACCCCCCCCTCCTCCCGTCCCGACCTCTGCAGTGGATGGAAATCAGCTCACGTGGAGGAGCTAAATGGATTGTTAAGAGGGCAACAGATGATGACGGCTTTTGGCAGGGCCTTCATCCAACAGTGGATAAATCATGGCTGATTATGATTACGAGTAACCCCTCCCCCTATTGATTGCCCCTCCATTAGCATCTGGGCCACCCATTGAGAATTGTAGCTCAAGGACTTCTCGGTGACATTGTTACATTACCCCCCCCCCCTATCTCTCTCGCGTTCCCAACTTGTTTTTCTACACTGAGGGTCTCCCTGGTCCACTCATATTTGTTCTGGGCCATGCCCATCCACTGCACAGTCTTTCATATCCTGGTTCACCACTTCCAACCACGTTTTTTTATATATCTAGGCCTGCCTCTCGCTCTCTGTCGTGTATTTTTTCCACGCTAAATTTGTCTACCTGGTTCTGAGGTCGCGTCAACAAACGAGAGATACATTGTGCACATCGACTTGTTAACAGGAGCCGCCGGCTTACATTTATCCCAACTGATTTTTTGTGTTTAGTTTTGAGGTCCCCCCCCGCGCACCCGATGAGCAACAATGGCATCATACGGTGCGAGCGAAATGTCAACAACAACAAAACACCAATCTGAAATCCATAATCGACGAAAGACGGAACGAGTTCAATTCGTTTTTTTTAATTAATGCTGAAGAAAGCAGTTGCAATCTTTAAAAACAAAATCTCCTACATTCATTCCAAAAGATAATTCACGCGGCATGCATTTACGCCCATGGAAGTCAGCGTGCGCATTCGTTAGGATAAATGAAATAACCCAATGTGATCTGTTATAATTAATATAACGACCCTACTACTGGGCCCCCCTGTACGATGCTCTGCCATAGTCCCACCTCGGTTCCTCTCGCGCTGTCGCCCCCCCTCCTCCCCCACTTACCCCCAAGAGTAATCTCTTGCGACACCTGTTTTTTTTTAAATCCGATGTTTACACTCACACATCCTGTCACCTGACTCCCACAACCTGTTTCTAATCATTTATTTACGTTATTCTTGTATTGTACTCACCAAAAAAAAAAGCCCTTGCACGGAAATATATAAATATATACACGTCTATTTTTACAATGTCAGTAAACAGCAGGGCGGAGCGGTGGTGCAGTGCTTAGCGCCACGGCTAACATCAGTGGCAAGTGACGTCAGGAGAATTCCGCAGAACCGACCTGGCGTGGGGCGGTCTTCATCCACTTCACCGTGAACACGGAGACCTGCCATCCAGACTGCTGTATGTGTCTACAGCCTGCGATCTGGTCTGCTGTGTGTGCCTACAGCCTGACATCTGGTCTGCTGTGTGTGCCTACAACCTATATTCTTAGTTCTTTCGGTAAAGTCACGTAGGTAAAAAATGAAATTAATTTTTTACCTACGTGACTTTAACGAAAGAACTAAGAATATGAATCCTTGCAGTCACGAAAGCTTCAAATCTAGAATGCCTACAACCTGCCATCCGGTCTGCTGTGTGTGTGTGTGCATACAGCCTATCATCTGAACTGCCGTGTGTAGAAGCCACTCATCTATAGTTGTATGTGCTGGCCACATAACCGGCAACCTCTGTGCCGCTCAATGCTTGCATATTTTTCTCTCACTCCATGTTTTATGCCTGTTTGCCTAGCAAAGCCTCACCGAGGAGTATCATGACTCTCTTCTTCAGGGGGGTCCTGCCAAGCTGTCGCAGTTGGGGGGAATGATTGCTACGGAGACTCCACTCCGATTGAGTAATTTGCGGGTAATGTTTGCATGATACATGTTTGCGATTTGTCTTTGTGCAACAGCTCACGGCTTGGAGCGGGGAGAAAACGGTGGTGTGACGTGCAACCACGTCCTCATAGAATCTCGTCCCACAAATAAAAAAAGAATAACGCGCCCAATAATTCATGAATGATTCCATTCATCCGCATGGAATTTTTTTGTCCCGGCAATTACAGCGAGCACTCAATCTTCACATCCTCTCCTCGCTACCCCATTGCCTGAATTAATTCACTGCCTGCCTGTAAGGGCGCGCTGTCCACCAGCGGCACTCATCAATTCAGGCCGGAGGTGCAATCTGTAGGGTTGCCACCTCCAGGCTACAAAAAGAAAATCCGTATCGTAAGAAGAAGAATGCGCCACGATGCCAGGAAAGTAGTCCATGCAAACTCGTCGTTTTTAAAGTAATAGTTTGGGTGATACTGCACTGGCGGAAGTGGTGCAAATGAAGTGACACCACTGCCACTAATGCCACTACGACTTTAGAAGAAAAAAAAATATATAATGTACTATGACGAAGGGACATTGGCCGAAACTTCACCTATTATATATTTTTAATTATAGGCGGTGTTATTAATGAACGTGAAGAGTTTTTTTTTTAATGGTGCGTTATTGGATTATGCAATTAACAAAAAGCTGGACCTGCAATATCCCGGAAAGGCTCAAGGATTTCCCAGGACAGTTGCTACCTCAACAAGAGGTAGCAACTGCTAGCAGCTCGCAATGTCTCGTGCTCAAAGGGTCAAATTTGATAACCTGCAAAATCCACGCAAAACCGAGTGTCTGCCGCGTAAACAACCAACCATTGTACCTTGACCTTGTTTATAGGGGAATGGTGGAAAGGGGGGGGGGTCACACAAAACAAATGAGAGGCGGGAAGTGAGTGAGTGGGGGAAGGCACGGCACAGTGAATGTTAAACAATCTGAAAACAAACGTTAAACTCAAAACACAATCAGTAGCCTACCAATGTCGATCTGCAGCTTTTCGTCTCGCGTGCATTCTGCCCTCGCACCCTGCGAACGGATATTTACGAGCGCCTTTGAAGATACGCTGCCGCCCGTGTTAAACATCCATTGCACCGACAACGTCAATCACTTGACCCTCCAACTCGGGCACGCCAAGTCGGCGTCTGTCGTGTGGCTGAATGGCGAAGGCTGTCGGAGAGTTGTTATTTTGTTGTTTTTCTTTCTCGCGGCGAGGACATCTCTCAGGAGGCAACCACGCCACCTGACGCGGTGCCGCTTGCTCCGTCAGGGCCGGCGATGAATTGTCCCAAGGTGGATCGCCCTGCGACGGAATGCCCCTCGCGGTGCACCTCAATCACACCGGGGAGGCGGGGAGGGAGGGGGAGGGGGGCACAAAACCGATAGGGGCCGTCATGCGGCACTAAATCTGAGCAAACGACGGCCGTAATTTCACACTCCGGAATTCGCGAGGCTCCGAACTTTATTTAGTTCTTTAGCCATGTGCCACGGGGGAGGGGTGCGGGGACACTACGGCACTCGGGAGCATTCTAGGGCGGAGCTAATTTCTGTACGCGGCTTTTGAGCCGGGTCGTTTAAATTCCACATTCGTATGGCGGGTGCCGGTTTCTAAATGGTGACTACAGTCGTGGACTTCTCACGAAATTGGGTCTTCTTTGATCGACACTGAACAGACGAGATGCGCTCGTGGAGCGGTGGTGCAATGGTTCGCGCACCGCACTGCGCTGTGAACCAGGTAACCCGAGTTTGAGTCCCGGCCACGGATAACGCCAGTGGCGAGTGACATCTGCACCAGCCATGCGCCACCAGATAGGTGTTCCGTTTAGCCCTCCCGAGTTCACGCTCATTGGTGGTGTATCACTGGTATGGTGCCCCCCCCCTCCCATCCATCACCCACGCTCTCCTTGCCCCCCCCCACCACCACACCACCATCCGAGAGGAGCTGGAGCCGGCTCTGTCTGCATTGTTATTATTATTCCGCGTGTTTTACCCAGGAAAGCCTCACTGAGTCTCGTGACCCCTATTTGAAATGGTCCTCCCAAGTTTTCGCAGTAGGGGCAGAGGGCGTTTATCTCTGTGTACAATTGCAGTGGTTTTGCGGTGCAATTTCTTCTTGTTCTTCTTATTCAAATTTGGCAAATTCGCACCGTTCAGATGCGGAGTTTCTTAGCTATTCGCGCGGAAACCCTGTGCAGGTGTGGGCTCAGAGTGGGCGCGGGCACGGTGTTTGTGTCGCGCCGTGGAGGTGTGTCTGGAGGGGTGGGGTGGGGGGGGGGTGTGGTTTCCGAGAAACCTATGAAGGCGGTTCCGTACATGAATGAGTACGGGACAAAAAGCGATGTCAAAGACGGAACGCGACAGGTGTGGGTTTCTTCAGCACTGAACCGATGCCGGCGACTTTTACCCAGTATCAGCGAGACGCCGCGAGGTATTTTTTTTCGGGAAATACCCTTCACCCAGCATCCTTTACACTCCAACAAAGAAACCACGTGCGGGTAAATTCCTCGCTTGGGGTTTTTTTTAATCAGGACCGGCGCTCCGGGGTTTTTGTGGGCGGGTGGGTGGGTGGGCCGGTGGGTGGGTGGGTGGGCCGGTGGGTGGGTGGGCCCCTACGCCACCACATGTCCCTTCGGCGCTGCCAAGTCCACTTCTTGGTGGGTGGCATCACCGCTAGGGTGGCCAACGAAACGGCGTGGAGCCAACGGCTGCCTCTCTGTACTGCGGCCAAATCATCGTCGCAATTCCGTCCGCTTTATTTTTGGCAGAGGATATTTTGCAATGTAGGTGGGTGTAACTGTGCGTGACGACGCGGTCTCGGCGATGCGCTGTGAACCAGGTGACCTGAGTTGGATTCCTGGCCACGGTTAACGTCAGCGGCAATTTATATACAGAATGAAGAGGGCATGGGCACCTAGCCCCCATCGCCCGCTTAGACCAAGCCACGCCGAGCAGCATGGTGAAGTAAGGTGACAATAACCTCCTCGACCTGTACAGGCGTGTGGAGCGCCTCATCCAGCAATGGATTCGACAAAATGGCCCGTGCATGCTGTGGTGCAGTGGATCGATGGGCAGGGAAGTACGGATTGATTATTTGGTGACGCTGCATTGGCAGCGGTGCACAAACACCAACTAGCAAGAACACACCCAACACGTTCGTCAAGAGCACTGCCTCACAGAAATAAAAAGCATACAATCGGCGACGCTTCGGCCAGTGGCCCTTCTTGACAGCACAGAGGCCAGGAGACGTAGAGTGGGGGTTGAAGAAGTGGAGACAATTAGGCGGGCAGGTGGGTGTTTGCCCAGTGAGACCTAAGATGACAAAGCAGACTCGTGATGACTGAACCTCTAAGCCCTTTGTGGCTCTTCCAGTTGTCCCCCTTTTCCCGCAGGCACAATGGCGCGTCGGTTTTGCGCGCAGCTCGTGTTTCAGGAGGGCCGCAATAAAGCCATCGGGTTCCCTCACGCACTTTACGGCGAACAAAGGATCATTCCTAACAGCGTGCTTCAGCCGCACCGAACCTCACAAAAATAATATTCAGGGCCTACCTTGGCTCCTCCCACCACCAACCAGTATATATACAAATACTGTTTCTTGGAATTTCTCTCACTTGATACAGCTATCGTGCTGTGACGGTTCCACCTGAAGACGGAAGCTTGTGTTGCCTCCGAAACGTCGTGATTTTTTTTATTTAACTTTTATTAATTTTAATTTTTTACCTACGTGACTTAACCGAAAAAACCTAAGAATATGAATCCTTGCAGTCACAAAAGTTTCAAATCTAGAATTCGGAGGGCAGGTCCCCCGGTGACCTTTGCCCGCGCACCCGCGAATGCCACGAGCCGCCGAGTGCTTTTGCTGCCCGTGCGTGTGTTGACGCAAAGGTCACCCCACGTCACCCAGCGTCGTAGGCACCGCGTCACCGTTGGAGACACGCCCTCTCGGCCCTGGATCGTTTGCATTAACCACAGGCCACGGGCCGCGTGAGTGGCACCGCCAAATCAATAGGTGCAGGGAGAAAGGCTTCAGCGAGAAGTGATTTGTTGGTATTTACAGTATGTATATAGGTGCGGTGCTCGCTAACAGCACTTGCCCTAACTAGTCTGTTCAGGCTATATGGATGATCTTTGTCTTTGGTTGGTGGTGGGGGGTTCAATATAGAGGTGCATCAAATATTTGTTGCTGCAAAGGTCACCCCACGTAGTTAGATGAAACTGCTTGATGCAACTACTTTCTCTAACCCACCCTCCTTGGCTATACAGCATCTCGGATTTGTGTAGTTTCACAGATGTGCGTGCTCCACCAACCCTGGCCTCAAATTTCGATTTAAAGCTTTCTTGACTGCAGGGATTAATCTTCTTGGTTCTTTCGGTAAAGTCACGTAGAAGGGAAATAATAAAATAATAAAAATAGAACATAATAAAATACAATTCTCACGACGTTTCGGCAACAACGCAAGCAGCCGTCCTCAGGTGAAGAACAGGTCTGTCGGAAAGACAGCGTCTGAATGAACACCACCATTCATTCATTACCACCAGTTGTGGCCGAAACGTCGTGAGAATTGTATTTTATGATGTTTAATTTTTTTTATTTTATTATTTCCCTTCTACGTGACTTTACCGAAAGAACCAAGAAGATGAACCCTGGCCTCCTATATGGATGGACATCCGCGAAATTGCCGGACGTCTGTGAAAGAAAGAGCTCCATCGCTCATCGGATTGCTCCAGGATAAATACAGATTCTGATTTTGATTCTGACACGTTCATCCGCTTTGGTCAATCTTTTGCTGGGTGAACGTTTCCCAGGTCGTTTGCCATTTCTCACGCGGTCCTGCGATTTAAGAAATCAATTTAGCCCCTGCACCTGGCGTCATCCTCTCGAGTATTACGTTGCCTCCTTTGGCTGTCAGTCTGTCATTAGTCTCGACCACCAGCCGTCATCCCTTCTGGCGTCGTGTCCACGAGAACGTATGGAAGCTAGAGACACATTCGTTGACTGGTAAAGCGGTCTGTGAATTCTAGATTTGAAGCTTTCGTGACTGCAAGTATTCATATTCTTAGGTTTTTTCGGTAAAGTCACGTAGGTAAAAAATTCAAAATAATAAAAGTAAAATAAAATTAAAATAAAAATCACGACGTTTCGGAGGCAACACAAGTTTCCGTCTTCAGGTGGAACCGTCACAGCCAAGACAGCTGTATCAAGTAAATGAGAGATTACAAGAGCTACCACTCCGTATATATAATGGTTGGAGAGGGGAAGGAGCCGAGTACGGCACACTTTCTATTGATATGGTAAGGTTAGGCTTCAGACTGTGGATATACACGTCAGAATCGGCTCTGGGCCATCCTTTACGTCGACTCAGCCTCAATTGAATACCTGACGTTGCGTGTCAACGTCAGCCCGGGAAGAGACACATCGTGATGCTGGCCAACAACAGCACTTGCCCCAACAGTCAATGCGAATTATGCACAGGGTATACGGCGGCGTTCTTCACACATTTTTAGAGGGGGGACCCACTATCGACGATAAGACATCGTCAGTGCGAGGGTCGCCACACCGCCTCTGTGGGGTGTGTTCACATTTGTGTATTGTCAGGGGCCGCACTAAAGGCCACCAGGGACCGTCAGTGGTCCGCACGCCTTGCAATGAAGTACACTGGTTATAGAGAGGGATGGTCTTTGGGTGTGTGGAGATGAGGGCGCGGGGAGCGGTAGTGTAGCGGTCAGCGCTACGCTGCGCTCAGAATCCGGCGAACCGAGTTCGATTCCCGCTCACGGCCAGCACCAGTCACGATTATCTGAATCGGTCCTGGGCCTCCCCTAGGTCGACTCAGCCTCAAAACGAGTACCTGGTGGCGACGCTTACACTGGGGAGACAAAGGCGGCCGGGCGTGTTTGCTGCCCACCCACCGCCTCGTGCACCGTGCCGACCTGCATTAGGCGCTAGCGCACACAGCACTTGCCCCGACAGTCTGCCAAGGCTAATACGCGGGGTATCTTTGTCTTTGGAGATGAGGGAGGGGGGCGACACGTGGCTGGTGTGTAATCAGACTCGTGTTCAGTGCGACTGCAAACCCCGAGACGTAACTGCCCGAGGGCTGAATCTCTTATTATAACGCGGACGATAGAATCCACGGATGATGACTCAGTTACCCAAACAGAGCAAGTCGCATGAGGATCAAACAAACGAGCCACTTCTTCGGTCGTTTACACTAGGCGAGGCATATACTTAGCGACTAACGTGTAATTTATACTCGTTTTTTCATTAACACCCCCGCCGCCATGGTTATGGAAAACCAAAGCAAATAGATGCAAACACATAGGCCTCACGCATGCGCAAGGCCTCCGATTAGCACGGTTGGCTACGTACGGTGCGAAGGAAGTTCAGCACACACGCGCGCGCAACGGAAGCGAGCACATTGTGAGAAGGCAATAGACACCGGTGCAAAGTTGCGTGTCGCTCACGACGTCTGATCACGCCACTGCCGTGATCAGACAATGGGTTTGGGCAAGACACGGGGCTGCAGCGTTGATGGGCAGTGGCCACGGCTCATGACGCAGTGGCAGCCGAAGGGGATGACATCATCTTCTTGGTTCTTTCGGTAAAGTCACGTAGAAGGGAAATAATAAAGTAATATTAATATATTTACGTAGAAGGAAAATAATAAAATAATAGACTTTACCGAAAGAGCCAAGAATATGAATCGCTGCAGTCACGAAAGCTTTAAATCAAAAGAGATGGCATCAGTTAAACTAAACTTTGTTTTGTTTTTTATTCTACCAGGTAAGGCCGCACTGAGCTATGGTAGCTCCTTTTCAGAAGCGACCCGGCCACAATTGATAGCTCAGCGAGCCGGCGTATCATCGCGTGCAGATTTATAGCGGCCGAATTCTCTAAACGCGTGATGTTGATTCTAAACGTGGCGAGGGGAAACAACGAAGGCGAACCACGGGGAGAGAGACACCGCAAACTCCAAATATACAGCAGCAGGCGTCTGGGTAAGTGTCGAACCCACGACATCCTGCACACCACGCGAGGTAGTTAACATCTCCTAGCCACCGTGGCGGGATGTGCAGGAGCGAGGACTGTGGCTTTGCGATACCGCGCCGTGAGATTTGGCGACGGCTTTCTGATGCCTTCGTGTAGATGGTGGGTGATGTTCACGAACTAATTGGTAATACCAAACTTAAGTAGTTTCCCGCCCGACTTCGTTTGGCAGTCACCACGGTGATCCAGCGGCAACTTACCGCCCTGGGCAAACACCTGGGTGTGTGTGTGTGGATGCGGTTGAGGTTGGTTATTGGGTCTGTCCTTCACCCTTTCTGCCACTTTCGCATTTGTGCTCAAACGTAAGAAGAAGAACGCCCCCCAACCACCCACGCACCCACCTACCTCTGCGCTCTAATGAGTTGGTAACAAAACAAAACATGAACACACTTTTGCGAATGAAAACGAAGTTTCAAGGTACAGACTGCGGCGTTTCCGTGGGGAGCGGTAGTGTAGTAGCAGTCAGCGCTACGCTGCAGCCAACACCCAGTGACGATTATCTGAACCGGTCCTGGGCCTCCCCTAGGTCGACTCAGCCTCAAATGAGTACCCGGTGAGGTGCGTAAACATCGCCACTAGGGAGACAAAGGCGACCGGGCGTGGTGCTGGCCACCCACCCCCTCGTGTCACGTGCTAGCCTTTATAGGTGCTCGCTAACAGCACTTTCCCCAACAGTATGTTCAGGCTACACGGGGGATCTTTGTCTTTGTTTAGGGTACCAGCGGTGTCAAGATCGGCCTCTGTGGAGGAGGAGGCTCGTGAAGAACGCTGCTACTGGGCGGTTAGAGGCAGTCGCCCTCCAGCAACAGCGGAGGGCGGAGGAGCGACGCTCACAACCACGAGCGGAGCGTCGGGTGGCTAAAGCACAGCAAGTTGTCACAGTAGGGGGGCACAGGTGGTGCATTGGCCAGTTATCTCAGTCAGGCAATTCATGGCACCTTGGTCTGTCCCGTGACCTCGTGCCAGCGGGCGTTCGACACTTCACGTGGCCTCAACGTGCACGTAGCCTGGCACAAGCGCCGTGGTGACGTCACCACCACTTAGTGGCGAATGGCGTTTGTTGTTGTTGTTTAGGGTTGTACTGAACTGAATTCAGTTTGCTGAAGAATGTATCACAGTTTTAACACGCAGGCTTTCGCGACCAATACTATCCTAATTACAGAGGGGGCGGGGCGAGGGGGTTTCGGCGGAGTTAGATCGCGTGAATATAAATGTGTCGTTAACCCGCCACCACCCGACACAGCCAATTGGTAAGGTTTGTCGCGTACACAAAACCTGCCAATTAGTTACTACTTTTAGAGTAAACCCCACGACATTCACAATATAGAACAGCTCAAAGTCTGGTGCTTCTCCTTTGTACGGCTGATATTGATGTGGAGCAATCAGCTATTCCGTGACATCGAGGTGGTTGAGGGCATCGCCCTGACGATGCCTCCTCGCTCGTGCGATCTCTACTCGTGAATCGGGGTGACAATTGTCCCGCACTAGAAAGTTTTTTTTTTTAATGCCCATTCGTGCATCACGCATCCTGCATCGGCCATGGCTACTCAAATCCTGGTTAAGGTGGTCAACTGAAACCCATCATCTCGACGTTTGATAAAACGAGTACTACTTTGTGCGTGGTCAGACCAGGGCCCTGTCATCCAATGTCACTGCCGTGTAATCTTCCGGCAGTCTTTCCGGTTCCAAGGAGACAACATTTGTCAACATTGGCTCATTCCTGTCCAAGTCGTAGCTTGCACACATATGTACTATGATGTTACGAACATATCTATAAATATAAAAATATTAATGTTCTGTCCTTTAACCTTCAGCTGTTAACTCTGTCCACCTTTTCCTATGATGTGCAGTGTTCGTCGGGCGATGTACTTATCAGTCGAAGTTTTCACCTCTGTCATCCAGTTTATCTTGGGTCGTCCTCTCTCTCCTTAAACTCGTCGCTTCCACCACGCCCTCGTTAGGGTGATGTCTGAAAGTCCTCCTTTCCCGTGCAAATCGCGACCTGCAGATATTTAGTAAATCGGACGGCGCAATAAGCGTGGACGTTTAGACGGTGGTCACCGTATCGCGCGGCGTTTTCCGATGCGCTTCTGCGGCCGTCTGGAACGCTCTTCCCTGCGACATTAGAAAGACCGCTAGAGCTGTGATGCACTTTAAAATAATTTAGATTGAAAACTCATTTATTTGCGGATAATTTGTGCGTTTGTTTTATTGTCCTTCCCGCGCACCTCCGATTAGCGCGGTTGGCTACGTACGGTGCGAAAGAAGTTCAACGTACGTTGTACCGCACGACGAGGTATCGTAGTACAGTATCTCCATTTTTGCATCAACCACTCCGGCCCCCTCCCCCCACGCTCCCTTCCCCCACAACCGTTGATATATGCACACAATAAACGTGGTGATATTTGACATTTTGTCAGCGCAGATCATCACACAATGCCGGTGCCTGCGGGCCTTGGGCTGGTCCGGACAGGAGTGGCACAGAAGCGCCACTCCCACGTGCACGCCACGGTTCCTCTCCCCCGGCGCCAAGGGCCTCCTCACCTCGATACCAGTCGTCACCGGCGGTAGCAAGAAGCAGGCCCCTATCGTCCAATAGGCCACAGTAGGCCTACGAACACTAAAAGGGCCTACGAAAAAAATTAAGATTCCACGTTTTTTTTTTTGTACGTATGATTAAACTTTTTTTTTTATCCAAGATATCTTCTTGAATAAACGTACAACTCGTGGCTTGTCGCGTGGCAATGTATCGCAGCCAAATACTCGTGCTGATTATTATTATTAATGTAGAGGGAAAAAGCGGAGGATCCGTGAGACAAATCCACGCCAGCACGGGGAGAGCGACACGCAAACTCCAAATATACAGGCGTATGGTTCGGGATCGAACCTCACGACCGATACAGTGCTTCTAATGAAATTTGCTTATATGTGGCACACAGCGGAGCTCCCATGGAACTAGGGCACAGACTAAGCATGGACGTATCAGCAGTATCGACATCTGTCCAGCGGCTGGACGAAGTACGCGTTCAAAACGAGCGAAGTGACAGCAGCGGTAGTAACACGGGGCATCAGCAGTACCAACTGTAGGAAGTTATCACTGAAGGCCTACGAAACACAAGTGCCTAGGGCCTACAAGAACCTTAATCTCCGGCAGTGGCAACAAGGCATCTGCTCTGGCCTCAACACATTCCCTGGAAACGTTATCCCGCGAAAACGCACCTTCGATTGGCGCGATTGACTACGTACGGTGCGAAAAAGAAGCTCAAAATACACGCGTACACATACGTCTGTACACACGCGTCGCGCGCATTGTGGGGAGCAGTGGCGCAGAGAATCCCAACAAGCTGGGTTTGCTTCCCAGGCACGGATGACATTACCAGTGGTGAGTGAGATCCCAACCGGTGCTGGGGCTCTCAACAACTCCACCAACCTGCGCTGGTCAGCGTGCTGAAGTATGGTCAAACAAGTCCCGTGATTTGACACGGCACGGGGAGGCCATCATCCAGCAGTGGATTTGCAAAGGGCTGAAACATTTATTTATTGCACGGCTATTGTGATGGGTAGGAAGGACATTTTTGGTCACTCTAAACCAAAAACAGAACTCTGAGTGAAAGTTGGAAATGTTTTTACCCAGTAACCGTGGCATTAGTGGGGCCCACAGTTCCAAGCACGTGCCAACGTTGGCTCAACGTTGCATGTTGACGGGGGCAGCGGGCTTGTAGGAAGTCTTGAGTTATCACCTACGATAGGTGGAACACACGGAAATACAGAACTGTATGAGTGACAGGCTTAAATCATCAGCTTTTGGGAGTGCCTGTTTTAGTTATTTATAATCATTATCATCATCATCATCAGCCATGGCCTATCCACTTCTGGATGAAAGCCTCACCACGCCGTTTCAAGTTCTCGCATCAGTGCCTTTCCATCGCGAGACGACACGCCGCATGTGATTTGCATTTCATTCGTGAACCGCGTGTTCATTCTTCTCCCGTCATTGCCACTGACTCAAGTCCATGAATCATTGTCCGTAGCGCATTAAGTTCGCTGTCCCATCACTTGCCGCAATTTTGTTTCTGTATTGTTCTTCCATTGACCAAAGCTTTCATTCATGCAACGCACGTCTCCCAGTGTCGCGAAAAACGCGTTCGCATGCGCGGTGCGTAATGGGCGTTTTGTTCATCACTCCAAAGCAGCCACCGACTGAAGATGTGGCACCTCTGATTCACTGATTCACTCACCTCCTAGTTGCTCATCCCTCTGATATCACCGCGACTACAACGGTCACCGTTTCCGTGAACTGGAACTCACTCACTCACCTACTCGCTCACCACACTGCAGGTCACAACAAAACACTCACTCACCACACTGCAGGTCACAACACTTATTTAGCTCTCTCTCTCTACGTCTTCACTCGCACTGCTCATCTGTGGAATCTCCTCCCCTCTTGTCTCCCCCCCCCAAGTCCGAATAACCTTGCTCAATTCAAGAGACAATGGAACTCGTCTTATCGATAGTTCAACATTAACGGTGCCGTTTGTTACTGGTCGCTTGGCGTTTTGTCCTTTGGACCCGTGCTCAGCAACAGTGATAGATAGATATACACACACACAGTATAAATAAACAAGCGCAGGCGAGACACGGAGGATATCTCTGTGGCGAAACATACACGGAGGCTCACTCACAACAGCAGATGGAAATGTAGCCTCAAGCTAATTGTAAAACGCATGCAAGCCCCATCTCACTGCCCCCCCCACTCCTCCCATCTATATATTTAATAATGGACACACCTGTTGCCATAACATTAATTTTTTTGAGAAACCGCAAAAAAAATTGTATTCAATCACAAAGGCAGTGGAGGATGGGGGTAGAGTGGCGTGACTTGTGGGTGGTGGCAGACGGGAGGAAGAGACGGCGGTACAAGTTGAGGCTTGGCAGTGGAAAATATGGATCGTGCAAGACTGCAGGCTGCACCTGACTGGGTGGTGGTGGTGGTGGTGGTAATTGCCTTGATTAACAAAGGTGCCTCCGCCGCCACCACAACCCCCTCAGTTGTGACTGACGGAACGCAGCACGAATTGCGGGCGAACCAACTTTAATAAGCACGGTGGGGCTTAGGACTGGGACAATAACAGGGACTCTTTGGTGGCTGATTCGTGTGTTGGGTTGTGGAGTGGGTCAGTGAGTCTTGCGTGAAACACAAATGAACAAAAACAAACCGCGTGGATGTCTTCGTTAGAGAGAGAGAGAGTCGTGGGCGTAAGACGCCGAGGTGTCTTTGTCGTTTCCTCGTGGGCAGGTGCCAGGCGTGCAGCCAGAATAATCCATCTGTCACCGCCGGCATCACAAATATCATCATCATCACAAACTTTATCACCAACACCACCACCACCACCGATATCATTATCACCAAAGATACCATCATCATCACGACCACCACCACGGATACCATCGTCATCACAACCGCCATCACCACTCATATCATCATCGCAACCACCATCACCACCACCGATACCATCATCATCACGACCATCACCGATACGATCATCATCATCACAATCGCCAACGCCGCCACCAATAGCGCCACCATCACCACCAAATAAGCAGATGCCCTTCACGGCCTATTTCGACTGCTTTCAGAAGTTCTGTTTGCGAGCACCTTTTGCAGGACATTCCATTTTGAGATTAATTGACTCCATAATGAAAGTGACTAAGTCATCGGTCGTCCCCTGCAGATTGATTGCGCGTGACACATGAAGAGGCGTTCAGAGTCGAGATTACGCCCTGGTGGAGTGGGATGGGGGGCTGGTAGTGGTGGTGGGGGGGCAGGGTGGGGGCTCAGGGGGAGGGGAGGGGCCCGGGCCCCCACTCCACCCCCACATTCACCCCGCAGGTGAAGCAACGAGCAGCGTTGCCCCAGGTGAATGCGAGGCGAGACCGCGGTAATTTATTGATCCGGTTTGTCGCCTTTATTAGGTAACCCCTTCGCGTGTGCGTGCGGTAAGTCCTCGCTTAACGCGGTGACATGCGTTGCCTGGAGAGTGCCGCGTTCAGCGAAAAGCGCGTTTAGCGAAAAGACGATTTGCACGTGAATAATGTAACGATCACGGTTGGCGAGTTTACGATGTATTACGACGCGCACACAGCGAGATGGCGGGACTGAGAACTCAGGGTTACGCCGCCGCGTTTCTGTATCATTCCGCGTACTGTATCACCGTTCCACAGCTCAAGAAAGAAGTTCGTCGACCGATCAGAAGCCGCGTTATAACGCCGCGCGTTATTACGGTGCGCGCGTTCCGCGAAAAGTGTTCCTTAATGGAAGAACCGCGTTAAGCGAGGCCTTACCCTATCCATATCCTGAACACACTGATTTTGAGAAATAAATTCACGTTCTATATCCACTTCCCACAATCCACTGCTCATTGCAAGCCCCAGTGGCGCAGCTTGTGTGTCCAGCGTGAGTGCGGCTTCGGCTTCAGAGGTCAGCTCGAGCGAGCGAGAGAGCGAGTGACCGGTGGTGTGTTTCTGTGCGACCGTGTGTGTGTGTGTGTGGTTGGCACGAGCCGATGACTGATACACCAGCGGTGTCAAGATCGGCCTCTGTGGAGGAGGTTCGTGAAGGACGCCACTGGGGAGTTGGAGGCAGTCGCCCTCCAGCAACAACGGAGGGCAGAGGAGCGACGTCTCACATCAACGAGCAGAGCGCCGGGGTGGATAAAACGCAGAAAGTTGGCACAGTCGGGGAGCACAGTTGGGGCATCTGCCGGTCATCTCAGTCAACCCATGCCATCTGGGTCTGTTCCGTGACCTCCTCCTGCCAGCGAGCCTTCGACACTTCGCTTGGCTTCAAAGTGCACCTAGCATGGCACAAGCGCCGTGGTGACGTCACCGCCACTTAGTGGTGATCGGCGCGATTGTTGTTGATGTTGCCTGCGTGGTGAGGTTTAGGCGGCCCCGGAGGATGTCAGAATCAGTATTTATTCTGGAGGAATCCGGTGAGCTATGAAGCTCTTTCTCATTCACACGTGTCCAGGATGTGTGTTGGGGTGTGGGGGGGGGGGGGAGCTGGGGTGTGGGCGTGTGGGGGTTGGTGGGGGTCGGCATGCATGGTGGGATGCTCCTCTCAGCTCGGCAACAGATGGAGCAGGCGCGGGAGATCGGGTTGCAGTGGGAGAGGAATGGCACCGCTGTAACACACGGGGGGGTGGGGGGAGGACGGGTTAAAATGTAAAACACGATCTCGCGGGGGAAATGACGCCAGCCGCTGGCCTGGCCGCGGCTGTTTTGTGTTGCGTTGTGCGTGGGTGACCCACATGTGTGGACGTGTTAATTTATACCGAGATGTTAACTACCTCGCCTGGTATGCAGCAGGTCGTGGGTTCGATTCCGACCCTGACGCCTGCTGTGTATTTGGAGTTTGCGTCTCTCTCTCTCCCCGTGGATTTTTCTCCGGGTCCTCGGGTTTTCCCCTCCACATTTAGAGTCAGCGTGTGTTTAAGACTATTTGGCTGCTGTACGTGTCCACGTGATGAGCCACTTCTTTGAGCTATCCTTTGTACCCATGTTGCTTCTAAAAAAAATAGCTCTATAGCTTAGTGGGCCTTTTCCTGGTAAAACTAAAATAAAATGTAGATAAGTTTGGATAAAATACCCCTCTAGAACGGCTTTCTGAAGTTCCCTCTACCGGATGCCCTTCCACCAGCAGTGGCTAGAGCAAGCAATCGCGGGGCTGCGCCTTCACCGGCGCCTTCATCTGTATTCGTTTGGTGCGGGTGTGTCCTTCCCACTTTGGGTGTCCCCTGACCCTCTGCCCAATGATCATTTCAGGGCCCCTCTGTGATCTTGTGCTGGCCCGTGTTAAAGCTGCGTGGCCAGGAGTCGGTGCCATTCCCTGTACGTGTGTACTGTTTGTTAAACTTCTTTCGCAACCGTACGCAGCCAACCGGGGCGAATGGGAGATGCGGTGATACAGCCATGCCCTTGAACCTCCTGCACGGTTTAACACCGTTTTGACTATACGCCTCAAGAAACCTTCAGCGGCTGTAACAGTGGCATTTACATATTGTTGTCGTAAGGAGGACTGTACAGATACAAACCGGAGGATGATCGACCATGCCTGGGTAGGCTCGACTGACAAAAAATCTGCCGTTTAAAGTGGCCTCGGTCGGTTCAGAGATCTAAAAAGCGCGGAGCAGTTTGAAAAAGTGCTTCCTTTTTACTTCGTGGAACAGAGGTCCCTGGAAGGGATCTCGGAGGTAGTAGCTCTGTGATATTACCCGCTTCCGCCGGCGGAGATGCACTGCCCCCCGCGAAGGAGATGCACTGCCCCCCGCGAGGGAGACGCATTGCCCCCCACGAGGGAGACGCACTGCCCCCCGCGAAGGAGACGCACTGCCCCCCACGAGGAGACGCACTGCCCCCCGCGAGAGTTCCAAACGGATTCCTCGTTCGTGACGCAGACGCAGGTATCGCAGTCGGAATAAACATGGGGGGAAATATTATGGCAAAAAACGTGTAGATTTTTCTTTCATCAAAAACTTCGGGGAAACACGTTTGTCCACGAAACCAAGTCGCTCTTGGCAAACCACGTGAGTGCACATGCTCGTGATGACACAGACCTCACAGACGGATATCTGGGCAATTCTTTATAAAATTTTGATTTAAAGCTTTCGTGACTGCAGGGATTCATATTCTTGGTTCTTTCGGTAAAGTCACGTAGAAGGGAAACAATAAAATAATAAAAATATAAAACGATAAAATTCTCACGACGTTTCGACTGCAAGGTGTGAAAAACACGGCAAGAACATTTTCTACGTGACTTTACCGATGTGTTCACGACCTGCGCATGCTGTTGTCTGTGCGGCTCTGCCACGGGAACGCGCGCGATCTGCGGCTGGCCACGTTCCGGGAACGACACCAGCACGGTTCGACCCGTGCCGCGCTCAATGGACAATAGAAAAATTAACCCGTAAAAACAAAGTTTTTCACTATAAATCCTTTATATGCGTGGCGGCTAGAGTCTTCTCGTCCTCTGGCTTGAGATGGCTGCCACCTATGGGTCAGATTATTGCCTGCCACCATTAAGCAATTGGTAATTAAATATTTTTAAAAATTCCCTAAAAAGTGTAAAATTTTAGAAAAAAAATTTCACGAAAATAAATTGTCATGCACAACGAGTCTGTGTGCAAAATGTCAGCTCGATTGGATCACGGGAAGTGGGTTAAAAAACGACCGAAAGATTTGCACGGTCGTAAGCGCGCAAGCAAGCCAGCAAGTGAACTTAATATAAAGGATTTAAAAAGGGATCGCTTTGAGGCCGGTTCTGGGTGAGGCGGAGCCGTCAACCGAGGCAGTCGCGTGCAGGAGGCACGGAACTCGGCTTTCTGTTTCATTCCCCGCCCTGCAAGCCGCGACTGGCTGTTGTACATCAGCCAGAGGCGTACACAGGGGGGGGGGGGGTGAGGGCATGCCAACATTCGCTCACCACACCACCGCCATCGTCTTCACCACCACCACCACCATCATCGATCTTCGCTGAAGATGTGGTCGATTGTCTTAAACTGCCCCTGGGTTTGTAACTCGCTTCGCGGTCTGCACTGCACGAACGAAAGGGAAGATCCAAACGCAGAAGATCCCCCTGGGATTTGTCCGGCCACAAAGTTGGCGGTCCACCCCTAAACCGCATCCGCTGCGCGCACCGTGGCAGGCGACGCGGATGTCTGATGCTCGAATGGCTTAGTCTGAAGCCTCACCTTGCCATATCAATAGAAAGTGTGCCGTACTTGGCCCCTTCCCCTCTCCAACCATTATATATACGGAGTGGTTGCTCTTGTAATCTCTCATTTACTTGATACAGCTGTCGTGGCTGTGACGGTTCCACCTGAAGACGGAAGCTTGTGTTGCCTCCGAAACATCGTGATTATTATTTTTTATTTTAATTTATTTTATTTTATCTTCTTGGTTTTTTCGGAAGCTTGTGTTGCCTCCGAAACGTCGTGATTATTATTTTTTATTTTAATTTATTTTATTTTATCTTCTTGGTTTTTTCGGTAAAGTCACGTAGAAGGGAAGTAATAAAATAATAAAAATAATAAAACATAATAAAATATT
>CM025607.2:17611215-17652038 GCA_014621495.2 Entosphenus tridentatus | reverse complement strand
AAAAAACCTAAGAATATGAATCCTTGCAGTCACGAAAGCTTCAAATCTAGAATGTTCAAACTCCCTCCCCAGTGTGCGACTGGGGCCATCCAGAACAGGCCGCGCCAGTGCCCGAAGGTAGACGTCGCTGCGATGCTGCTCCACCGCTGACCTTGACGCGGCTGTCTGGCCTGACCACCTGAGTGTGACATCGTAGTCCGGTGCTCTGCGTCGAATTAAGCAGCCGCACGACGACAAATTTGGTGACATGATCAAGTGCAAGCCGAACACTTTTGCGTGTCTCGTTCGCCGAACGCCTCCTGCTTCCTGTGCTGTGTGCGATGCACCGCAGTGGGGTCCGCCCCGACTCCCATCGCAGACACAAAAGTGGTGGGGGGCTCTTCCCGTTGGGACTCCTCCAACCTCCGCCGACTGGCCGCAGGGAGGCTGCGGTGAGATGCCGCGTTAGCAACGGCAGCGATGAGTCCTCGTAAACACCCAACAGCACCCGACGGAGAGGCGAGACGATGCCCGACCGTGTAAACACGACAACCGGGAGGGGACATTAAGCACGTGGATACGGGACATCGGTGTGTTGCTAATTACCGGATATGTTGCTCATGGAACTATCCGCGGTTTTTTTTTGTTTTAGCAGGTAAGGGACCACTGGGCTGTAATAGCTCTTTTTTCAGAAGCGACCTGGCCACATTTCGATTGCTCAACGAAGTGGCTCATCATCGCGTGGAGATTGTTAGCAGCCAAATACTCCGAACGCGTGATGTTGGTTCTAGATGTGGAGGAAAAAAATGTGGAGGAGCCGGAGAAAAATCCACGCGACCACGGCGAGAGAGAGGCACGCAAACTCCAAATATACAGCAGGCGTCAGGGTCGGGATCGAACCCCACGGCCTTCTGTGTGTCCTAAGATGTAACCCTTAGAATCCGAATGATGTCACTGGCTCTCTGAGCCTAAGGCATTGACAATGTGTATACGTAACAGGGCCTTTTTTTGTAAATCCACTGCTGGATGAGGGCCTTCCCGCACACAGCCTGCGGGTCGTGGAGGTTGTTTTTACCATACTTCAGCGCGCTGGTCAGTGACGGTCCTTGGAGGCGATAGCCGTGGGGGTGAATCCATACAACAATTATTTGTGGCATGCAATGCTCTCTGCTGCCCACATCATCGTCCCACAGCTGTCTAATGCATGGGGATTGCTAATCCAGGCTGAACTCTGCTTAGCTTCCAAGATCAGGGTGATTGGGTCATTGACTTTGACAATATTCATGTAAGAAGGGTGCCTTAGTCTTTCTGGCTCACTGCACCCAGCGAATCTCTAAAAAACACATTCCTGCGGAGGGAGCTGGTAGGAACGTTGGGTTTCTCGGTCAATGGCCAGGGTCAACGGCGGCATGGTTTATTCCGCAAATATGCCCGACTGTGAGGTCGGGCACAAGCCGGCGTGAGTAGGTTAAACGTTGAGTTTTATAAGGGCACCACGGGGTGACCAGCCCCTCCCCACCCAGCCCCACCCCTCCCACCCCCCGCCCAGCCCCACCCTCCCCACCCAGCCCCTCCCCCACCCTCCCCTCCCCACCCAGCCCCACCCTCCCCACTCAGCCCCTCCCCACCCTCCCCTCCCCACCCAGTCCCTCCCTGCACGACGGTCACAATAATCCCCTGTGGGCTGGTGTAACCAGGAGGTTCCTACCAGTATAATAATAACATAATCATTATTTGTGAATCCGGCGACCTGAATTTGATTCCTGGCCAAGGTCAACATCAGTGCTGAGTGATATCTGAACCGATTCAGCCCACAATGACCAGGGTGGTGAAGTATAGCCGAACGACCTCCAGAATGAACACGGCTTGTGGAGGGCTTTGATGATAATAATAGCTTTAAGTAAAAAAAATGTATTCACATGAATGTGTACCAAGAATACTTTCGGTAGCATTGTTTGACGATGCAACGCGTTGTGAATGTGGGCCACGTGGCATTGTAAGTCGAAAGGCATGAGAAACATCTCGACAGATGAGGTCACGACAGTCTGTGGGGCTGAGGGGGATATTTCCTGTAGCCCCGTGGACTTGGAATGGTCCATTGAGGTGACGTTCGCATGTCGGATACACTCACTGCGGCATTTTGTATAACGCGTGGCTGTTAATGGGCTTTGTCATCAGACCAGAAGAGCAATAGATAATGCCCTGGTACTTTTTGAACTTGTCCCTTAGGTCCGCGTGTCCATCCTGCAATGGAATCTTGACTTTCCACAGAATTCTGGCTTTTCTTAAAAAGAAAAAATATCAAATTCCCCCCACTTAAACCCACAGCTCAAGTTAACATTGTCCCTTCCTCACCTCACGCGGAGGCGATAGTGCGAAACAGCAATTACTTTAACGGAGTATTCCGATGACAGAGGGCGGTGGCCAATATTTCAGTGACGATTATAATTTTTTGTCATTAAATTATTGTAATGGCAATACATCTTCCATCGCGCGTACCCAGGAGCGAGGATTATGACGAGGAAGACGAAGCCAGCTCGCTTGCGGGTGCCCGGCGCATCGGCGCATCGTAGGGTCGTGAGAGATGGCTACGGATTGGGGAGGCCTTCATCCAGCAGTGGCAGATCATAGCTGATGTTGATGATGATGAACTTTATGTTGACTTCAAGCTGTCGTGACTGCAGGAATTCATATTCTTGGGTCTTTCGGTAAAGCCATGTAGATAGATAAAAAAAAAAATATCACGACGTTTTGATCGCAACACAAGCAATCGTCATCAGGTGAGAAATATCGCGGGGGAGCTGCTGAGAATATATATACAACTCTCCCGCGATATTTCTCACCTGATGACGATTGCTTGTGTTGCGATCTAAACGTCGTGATATTGTTATTATTTTTTATTATTTTATCTATATCCGTGGCTTTACCGAAAGACCCAAGAATATGATGAATTTCAGCCCCAAAAAACTCCTCAAAAGCAATAAAATAAGCAGATGATACGTCTCCTTCACATATCCCTCTGCATAGAATAGAAAAAACAATCCTGACACCACCCATCAGTCGGACAGCCTTCAACAGGAGCGCATGATTTTCAGTAGCATTGATTCAAGACACGCAATCTCTGGACCCGTTTTAACATCAGCATCAGAATCTTTATTTCTGTTGGAGAAATTCGATGAGCTGTGAATCTATTTTTCACAGGTGTCCAGTAGGGGCGGGTCAGAAAGTTACAACAACAAACAGTACAACAACAACAATAAAAACGATTTGGAGTGCAAAGTATAGGAAAGGTAAGTAAATCACGAAAACAACTCAACTAGACTTAAAGCTTTCGTGACTGCAGGAATTCATATTCTTGGGGCTTTCAGTATAGTCACGGAGATAGGTTCTAAGAAAATATCTACGTGACTTTTTCGAAAGATCCAAGAATATAAACTAAACTTTTTTTTAAAATCCTTTATGTTAAGTTCACTTGCACGCTTGCTTGCTTGCTTACGACCGTGCAAATCTTTCGGTCGTTTTTTAACCGACTTCCCGTGATCCATTCCCATTTTCCACACAGACTCGTTGTGCGTGACAATTAATGTTCGTGAATTTTTTTTTCCAAAATTTTACACTTTTTAGGACAAAGATATTATATTTAATTACAATTGCTTAATGCTGGCATGCAATCATCTGACCCATAGGTGGCAGCCATCTCAAGCCAGAGGACGAGAGGACTCTAGTCGCCACGCATATAAAGGATTTATAGTGAAAAACTTTGTTTTTACGGGTTAATTTTTTATCTTACTAGGTAACGCCCATTGAGACATTCACTTGTATTTCAGAAGCGGCCTGGCCACAAATGATAGCTCAACAAAGTCGACGAGTTCAAATTGTATCTGTACAAGCTTGAGCAACATAGCAAAAAAAACAAACCCCAGCAAGAACAGCCCCAGACCATGTCAATACAACAACGACGAAAACGCCGCAGCGCCTCAATAAAATCGCAGGTCACAATGTGCGTGCTCGTGCAGCACGCGGTTTGTTTTCATCCGCGTGATTGAATCTTCACCCACACCGACGCCAATGAACACGTTGGAGTCGAGAGGTCCACGGCTGCGTTCGGCGTGCGCGCAGATGGAAGTCAGCTCGAGCGGGGGATCGGCAAAAAAACAAAACAGCAAAAAGAAGAAAGAGCCATTTCATTTTGAATTCCGTATTTTTTTAACCAACAACGCAAATTTCGATTTAAAGCTTTCGTGACTGCAGGAATTCATCTTCTTGGTTTTATTATTTGTATTATTTTATTACTTCCCTTCTACGTGACTTTAATAAAACATGTTTTATTATTTTTATTATTTTATTACTTCCCTTCTACGTGACTTTACCGAAAGAACCAAGAAGATCAACAACGCAAATATTTCAAGAGCCGCAATGCGCTCTGTGGCGAATAGGAGACGGTGGTGGCCATTCATAAATGACCTCACGAAATGGTCCGTAATGCAGCCCGCATGCAGCTCGTGGAGCCGCGGGTTGCCGACCCCTGCCCATGGTAAACTGGACTCCCATGGTGAACTGGACTCCCGTGGTAAACTGGACTTCCATGGTGAACTGAACTCCCGTGGTAAACTGGACTTCCATGGTAAACTGGACTCCCATGATAAACTGGACTTCCATGGTGAACTGCACTCCAATGGTTAAATGGACTTCCAAGGTAAACTGGACTTCCATGGTAAACTGAACTCCCATGGTGAACTGAACTCCCATGATAAACTGGACTTCCGTGGTAAACTGGACTTCCATGGTGAACTGAACTCCAATGGTAAACTGGACTCCCTTGGTAAACTGGACTTCCAAGGTAAACTGGACTTCCATGGAAAAACTGGACTCCCATGGTAAACTGGACTCACATAGTAAACTGGGCTTCCATGGTAAACTAGACTTCCATGGTGAACTGAACTCCCATGGTAAACTGGACTTCCATAGAAAACCGGAATTCCACGGTCAGGGGTCGGCAACCTAAAATAACAAGAAGAGACAATGTTTATTTTATTTTATTTCAAGAGCCCGAACTGCAGTCCTTAAAGAGCCACAGCATGCGGCTCCAGAGCCGCAGATCGCCGACTTCTGAGCTGTAGACGGATCCCGTGGTGAGTGACACAGAGCGAGAAAGAGGATACCCACCTTGATGCTGGGACTGCGGTAACAATGGCAGACTTCGCGTGCGCGGCCTGGATTTGCGAGGCACGCAACTCCGGCTTACAAATCCCCCACCCGGCCGCCCCCTCCCCGTCACGTCTGCTTGCGCAATGAGTGGTGGGGCGCAGGGCACTTATCAGTTGTTCGTGTCCATGTGATTCATTGTATGACTCTTTGGTTCTTTCGGTAAAGTCACGTAGGTAGAAATACAATTAAATAAGACAAATCACGACGTTTCGATCGCAACACAAGCAATCGTCATCAGGTGAAACAACATTAGTAGTTTTTAGTTTTTTATTATTTTTTATTTTAAAAAAAAATCACTATATTTGTATTTTTCTATCTACGTGACTTTACCGAAAGAACCAAAGAATATATATATTCATATGGCAATGACAATGAATATATGTGTATTGAATGGGTCTCAGTGTAAGTGAATGGGGATGAACTTAGTGTTCACATTTCTCAATGAAAGTGAATGGATGTGTATTGAATGGGTCTCAGTGCAAGTGAATGGGGATTGACTGAACATCTGAGCGAACGTGAATAGAGGGGTCTATCTATGCAGGAGGGCCCGCGTAGAGTGGTGGTGACGATGCTACTCGGGCGTTGGCCTTACAGGTGAGGCGGGCACACAGGCGGGGCGGACACGCAGGTGTGGACCATCATCGTGACGTCTCTGTGTGAACAGCGCCGCTTTGTCAGGTGGCGTGACTCGCAGGAACGCGGCAGCGATGAGGGTAGCGGCGACGTGGGTGGGTGTGTCGCTGGGGAGCGGTGGCGCAGTGGTTAGGCGACCCCGAGTTCGATTCTCGCTCACGGCCAGCACCAGTGACGATTTGTCCCAACGGGTCCTGGGCCTCCCCTAGGTCGACTCAGCCTCAAATGGAGATCCTGGTGCGGTGTGTAATCGTAGCCACTGGAGAGACAAAGGCGGCCGGGCGTGGTGCTGGCCACCCCACCCTCTCGTGTGCCGTGCCGGCCTTCATCGGTGCTACTCGCTCACAGCACTTGCCCCAACAGTCCATTAAGGCTACCCGGAGGATCTTTGCGATATTCTTTGTACGTACAGATGTAATTAAACACCGCAGGCACCAGGTACTTGGACTCCTTTGAGGCTGAGCCGACCTCGGGGGAGACGCTGGACTGTATCAGATAGATTCGCCACTGATGTTGGTTGTTGGTTGCGCGTTTATTGAATCGCAGTGCGCGAACCGCTCGCCACCAAACCGCTCAGCTCCATCATTATCAAGAGACAAATATCCCCCGTGATGCCTTAACAGACTGTAGGAGCAAGTGCCGTTGGCGAGCACCTATGAAGGCCGTGAACGGCTCACAACGGGATTGGCCGGCCAGAACTATGCCCGACCGCCTTTGTCTCCCCAGTTTGCGATGTTTTACACACAGCACCGGGTACTCATTTGAGGCCGAGTCGACCAAGGAGAGAGGCCCAGGACGGGTTTATTTCTTCTTATTTGACCAGGTAAGGCCCACTGAGCTATAACAGCTTTAAGATAATCGTCACCGGTGTTGGTGGCCGTGAGCGGGAATCTAACTCTCCATCGCGGGGTTCGGAGCGCAGCGCAGCGCTAACCGCTGCTCCACAGCTCCTCACCACCGTCACCACCACCACCACCGTGACCTACAACCTTTCCCCCACACCCCTAAACCCCGTCATCCCCTCCCACGCACCTTCAGCCCGCAGCCCGCCCACCCGTCTGCGCGTTCCGTTGATTCTCAGAAGCGAGTCTGTCGCGGGGAATTCCTGACTCAAAGTCAATTCTCGCTCGCTCTCTCCCCCGCACCTTTGCGGCCACGTTACCGTGGGTGGGGTGGTGGGGTGGTGGGGTTGGGGGATTCCCGGCTTGCGTGTGGGCCACGCTGGTTAACGAAATCGCTCAAACGCCGACGGACCCAACGCGCCAATGAGACTGAGGTTCGATTATTCTTTGGTTCTTTCGGTAAAGTCACGTATAAAGATAAAATAATAAATTAAATTAAATACTAACATACGACGTTTCGATTGCAACACAAGCAATCGAAACGTCGTATGCTAGTATTTAATTTAATTTATTATTTTATCTTTATACGTGACTTTACAGGAAAGAACCAAAGAATAATTCCTGCAGTCACGAAAGCTCCAAATTAAGTTTGAGGTTCGATTCCCAGCCGCGGCCGACATTTGTTGGCAAGCGATATCAGGCGCGATGGGTCCTGCGTTAGCTCACCCTCTGGGTGCCGCTCGAAAGGCTGTTTCGCCAACCTGCCCTCCTCCACGCCGCACACGCGCGTCTCTCTAGACGTCCGTCGCGACCTCCTCTCCCCGATTACATCGGCAGCACTTTTGTCGGAATATTCTGTTACAGACGCCCCAGGGGCTTGACCATAAAACCTTTCACGAAGCTCGAAGCATCCTTCACCTGCGTTTCATAGGCCGGACGTTAATTTTCAAGTTCGTTTGTTAAATTTCCAAAAACTCTCTGACTCACGCAGCAACACAGACATTACCGCTGCCTCGAACATCCGTCTCATCGCACTGACATCTTTACTCTTCCAAAAGTGCTCTGTGTCATCCGTTAAGCACTCGCCCTGGTAACGGAATACACAGCTCAATTGTTCCCTCACCCCCCCCCCCACCCCCCCTTGCACGAAGCGCGCTACCGCCTCAATGCACACAGTGCTTCTATGACCTCGAAATTCTCACCTATGATGCAAGTGTATGGCTTCACACCCATAACCACTGCCATCAACTTCAAATAAATATCCAATTATAAATTGACCCTCCAATTTTATTTTTTAAAGATCTCTACTCGGCTCAATGGACCCAGCTCAATTAAACTGTATGACTGGCGGTTTTTGTTTTAAAGTGCTGAATCAAAATATAAAATCAGTTAAAGATCTAAATGCCACGTATCTTATTGTTTCGGGCCTCCACAATTGAGTGTCTACACTTTTTGTAACTTTTGTCATGATTGTTGAGCTGATTTGGCCCATACCTTATAATTGCTCCAATCTATGCGTGAGCATCACGGTCCTCTACGCGAGCATTCGAGCCAACCCAAATCAAATGACCGTATCCCTCGGGGCCACTTTAGACAACGTCCGAGGCTGAGGTCACACAAGCCATCCGAGACTCATCCACTTTGCTCACGAGTAGGTCCATCCATACCGGCGGGTGAGTGTGGGGCCCTGGCCAAATCCCAGAGTGCGGGCTCCCTGACGCCTTCAAACTAAGCCAGAAGTATTGCATCTGACACCGTGACGTCAAAGCTCGACCTCCCCCCCCAAAGCGCGGGGCCCTGGACGATCGCCACGATTCGTTGTACCTAAGGGACAGCTCTGCCCACAACCCTCCACAGACATGCCATCTTCGACGTGACCAGAGGCAACCGCCGTCACCGTTTCTCGCACCTTCGTGATGATGATGAGGTGGGGAGGTTCGCCCACAAGAGCCCACAACCTCATCGTCGCAACGCTCAGCCCGCTTTCATTCTTTTTTATCGCTGCCCTGAATGGAGGGCTGTTTACCGCTTGCGATGACAGGGGCTGGGGCAAGTCCGCTGGACCACCTGTTGGATCTTACATCGCCACGCCGGTCAGTGCGGGTTGGTGAAGGGAACGGACCATTAACTGGTTCAGATATCACTCGCCACTAATGTGAGCCGTGGTTGGCAATCTAACTCAAGTGGCTGAGTTTATAGTCGAGTGCACGAACCACTGCTTTGTTGTGAATATGTAGCTGCTGATGTATCGGCCACTTGTCCTTTAAGATACTTTTATATAATGATGCATGCTTTTTTTAAGTTATAATATATATTCAACCTTAGTATATTTATATGTTGTGGCTTTCTTTTAAACAAACGAGGTTTACTTAAAAAACAGAAGTACCTTCTATTTAGCGTTGTTATTCAATCCTTACAAAAGCTAAAATGTTTGCTAGATTGTTGACACGCTGCTTATTGGCGAACGGGTCCTGACATTCAGATGGCAGAAACCCTCCCCTCCAATTTAACGTGCGCCGGCCCTCACACGAGGCAGACAACAACAACAACCCAGATGGCCATTGCACAGTTCCGATGGATTGTGCTGCTGCTGCTGGCTGGCTGGCTGGCTGCTCCATCCACCACCACACCACCACTTCCCGATCTGGCACTCTCACGTTATCATCTGTAACCTTCCGCACCATCCACCCACGCCCACACTTTTGAATGATCGTTGCAAGTGTGGGAACATTTTTTTGGACAACGACATCGCCGTCCTTACGGGAGGAATATTTCCGTTGCGCAAATAGTAACGTGATGCTGATGAAATAGTATATTTTTTTGTTCCATGACGGAATGCTGGGGTGCCTCTTTTTTTCAAGTTTAGTCGAGAATGCACGGGACACACAAAAAGGATTTAAACTTTTGAAAAGAGCGAAAGTGTCCCATTAACGGTGATCTGAAATAGCCCATCGAGCGTCACATTTGATGAGGCAGGTGGCCAGCGTGTGTTGTGTAAGGCTTCGCGTTTCTAAGTGGAGCAGATGTTCTGCATTTATTTTTCTCTCGCAGGAATCGTTAACATCGTGATACAAACATGACACTTGCGAGAGCTGTCCACGGCGGTGGAACTTTTCTGGAAAATAAAAAGTTAGCCACCCAAACATTCCAATATGGCTGACATTTTTCTAAGATGGCCACCAGTTTTTTGGTGGTGGCACTCTTTGATTCTGGGCGGCAGTCTTTGATATGTTGGTGGCTCACGTGTTTTCCTCGTTGAGAAACTCTCGTCCGAGCGAATACTTGCCGAAATTGGTGCGTTTATCCCGATTTTAACGATTATTCATGTTATCTACTCCACGATCTGGCTGTGTGATGTTTGAGGTGTCTTGTTCGTTTGACGTTTTTCCTGCAATTACGTGTGTGCAGGTGCAGCCCGTTTGTCAAACCGCTTCTAAACGAGGGTCTCCCCCGCACCCACGTCGAGTGGGCCGCGGAGGGTGATTTAACCATACTTCACCACACTTGTAGGTGGGGGGATGATGAAGTTGGGCAGGAGTGAGAACAACAAAAGTCTACGTAGTTTTTGTTCTGCTCTCATGCAAGCCACCCATCCAAGCTCTAACCACGTTCAACTCTCGCTTTTAGTATCCAAGGTGTGATGGGATCAGTTGCATTTCTGGGTAAATTGGTCCTGCGTCTATAAGGCACATTACACGAGCGTGCTATTTATCACTCGGCTTGTTTTACCCAGGAAAGCCCTCGCCGACTCTCGTGACTCTTTTTCAGGAGGGTCCTGCCAAGTTTTTGCAGTATGGGCGGGTGGGGGGGGGGGCAAGTTATTGTTGTGTCGATTCCCAATCGAATAAATTTGGCGTGTAAATTTTTTTAAAAGTGTGCAAATTTGGACCGGCACACGCAGTGGCAAACTCCTGCGAATGACGTCACGGGATCTTTTGACGTCGGCCGCGAAGCAGACCGCACTTAGTAGTAGCTTCAGTATTATTGCTTTTTACGGTCAATGCACCAGCAATATTAATCAGGGCAGCCGCTGGGATTCGAACCTCGGCAACAACGAGTGGTGAGAGGCACTACCGGTGGGCCACACCTGCCGTGGCCCTAAAACTAACACGCGTTGACAAGCAAGCGATATTTGTAGCGGTACGCAGACGACTCGGGCAGACGGACGGATGACAAGGAAGACGTGTTTATTGTGAGCCTGTACGAGAATCACACGAGCTCTCGCACATCTGTGCCCCAGCTTCATACGCAAAGCGATACGCAGACTACAATGCGCAACAAGGGTGCAACAACGACAACGGCGCGCCTCTCAGACATACGAATCGGCGCGAGCGTGTCCTCTTCGACTTCCCCGTCACATCCACAATAAATACACGCGGGGGCAAGGTGTCGTATAAATTAATAGGACAAGCGGTGTCGCCTATCAGTGGAGAAATAAATAAAATACATGGAAACAGAATGAGGAAGGAATGCAGTGCTGCTTATTGTCATTAGTGCCACCAATACCATTAGCAGGACTGAATGTAATAGAGCCAACACCGGACGAACACAAGGCAATGGCAAAGTCTCCCCCTCCCCCACCCCCCGCCCCCCACCACCGTACCCTCTCAGCCTTATAAACACGTTGGGGGCCAGTGCCGTTATCGAGCACCTATGATCGAAGACCAAATGGCGCACCTTGAGTGCGAGGGCTTGGCATGGCCCAGCGTCACTGGGGCCACTCGGCGAAACGCTCTCTCTCAGCCGGGTCGGTCTGGGGGAGGTCCAACGCGGCGTTGGAGCGACAAACTCGACGTCGTAACGAGCGTGCGTCAGCGGCCAGGGATCGAACCCGAGTCGCTGCAGGACGGCGGCGACGCCGTCGGTCGCGCACGACCACGCTGTACGCTCGATCGCGTGGCACCCCAACGCAGTCCCGTGCACCTGGACACATTCGCCGTTCCGTCGATTTAACCGCGTGCGGCGCGACGCGCTGATTACGAGACGCAAAGTCTACGCGTTGAAAAATGTGCCGATGGTCGGCATCTGTCGGCTCTCTTTGGCCAATAGGCATGGGGGGGTGGGGGGGTCTTTCCCGTAACCCCATCGGGAAATTTCCACCAAGCGATGAGACTTGCATGGATAAGAATAAATTACGACTGTCGTCTTTAGCAAAACTGCGTCTGGATTAACAAACTAAAATATTTAGCGCATCACCATCGCTCGCAACGGCCCTTCCGTCTGGGCGACGAGACGTGGACTGGGTTTCGTGAACGTTGGAGATCATCGTCACAACTGGACGTATACACAATTGGCATTTTGATGACAACAATTGTCATTGTTATGACAGAAGAGGCTGATACTGGCAAGGGCCCATACCTCAATAATAATAATAAGAATCATAATGTTTGCTGAATCATTGTTGTGCTAGTAACACAGATTGCTGTCCTAAAATATTAACTTACTACAATATATACTGTACTCTAGAATGTATTTCGTTAAATTCTCAAAGTTGGTCATTTGTATTACAGTGTACAATTGTGTGTTTGTGTGTGCGTCACAGACACGGATCCCTCGGCTCTTACAGACTGCCAGTGCAAGAACAATTAGCGAGCACCTATGAAGGCGTTGTGATGAGTGCACTAAACTACAATCCCGGTCGCCCGGGTTCGACTCCTGACCACGATGCACATCTTCAAAAGCAACTGGAAGCCGCATTCCAAAAGAACTGTTATATCGCTTCCTTTAGGCTGACTCAACCTAAGTCACCGTGCCATGGTGTTCGTAACAAGCATCGGCAATGGGAAGACAAAGGTGGGCGGGCTATGCCCCCCACTGGTATGGCAGGCTGCAAGTTGCACGAGGGATCTTTGTCATGTAGCGGCGTGTGTATGTGCGTGTGTGTGCGTGTATGCGTGTGTGCATGTGTGCGTGTGTGTGCGTGCGTGCCCGGTCGCCATTTCTATAGCATCCCATGCAGGGCAGAGTTTTTCATCATCACTCCCTTTTGTCTCTTCATCTTCCTCCACTTCAATCCACCTCTTCACTTCACCTCTTCACCACCCCCCCCCAACCCGTACCCCAGCGGCGCACGGGACCCACACTCTGTCGTCAAGACCGATTGCATTGTTCCCCACATGTCCCCGCATCATCTCCCCGCATCTCCGTCTCTCTCGCGCTCTTCATAGGTCGGCAAGATAAGTTTGGTTGAGTTGGCAGGAAGCAGCTGATTTCATCTGTGCATGGCCTGAAAACGATAAAAAAAACGAGAGATGGCATCGTTATTATCACGCACCGATCCGCCTCCACCGTCCAAACGTCCAAAAAATCAACGTGCAGCCTCCTCCCGGCTTCGACAAATGCATCTCACAGCCGCTGACGATCCCAGGCCACTGGTGGAAATTCCGCGTACTAAATGGTGGATGGAGGAGGGGTGGGCAGACGATGCCGTTGTGGAACAGTAATTGTCGGTTACATTCACTTCGTGACCGCTATGATTTGATTTCATGAAGCCCGCTGCGTCTCTGTAGATAAATCTCCCTTTGTTTATCCGTTGTCTATCTTAAACATTGGGCACGCCCACCAAGTGGGCCTCTGTGAGCGCTGTGCCCGTCAATGCCACTGGCTGCAGCCATGGCAATGGAGTGGTTTCGTGACATGTTCCGTGCCTTCCCCTTTTCTGTCTTTCTTCATCTTAGCAGTCTTTCAGTTTAGTGTGCAAATATTTGTTCCGTATCGTATCGTCCTTTCTCTCTCTCTCTCTGACTTCCTTTCCCCGTGGGGTCTTTCAGTTCCTCGTTAATTCATTAAATTCCCCCTTTCATTCATCCATTCACCCTTTCAGTTTTTGTTGAATGTGTTTACTCATTACCGTAACATCTCCCAGCACTTTTGGAGGCATGACGCCTCACTCTGAAACCGTTTTGTCTTTTTATATTTTATCCATGTTAAGCAAATCTGCTTAAGTATTTTGCATGATTCCATCGTATACAACGCATCTTGTTCAATTCGCGTATCTTAGTCCTAGCAAAGCTCTCTCTCTCTCTTTGTATCTCTGCCTCCGATCTGCCACGCCATCTCCCACACTATCCGTCGGTCCTCTCTCGTGTGCTCTCTCACTCACCCTTATTTGAATAAATGGTGTACCAATCTACCGATACAATGAGATTTTTTTGGCGTCCTATCAATCAATATCCCAATTCTTTTTCATTGGACGATACGAACCCGGTGACCTGGGTTTGATTCCCAGTCACGGCTTATCCTCATCATCATCATCATCAGTAGCAGCGACGAGATGTCGATATTGTGAACTAGTTTGAGATCACGCCAACACCACACACACACATTGGTGAAATATGGCTAACCACCATGCAGCGGTGGATTGACGAGGGCAGTTTAATTTGTATCACTAACACCACGAATCAGCTCACCAGTTTACGATTCATTTAATTTTTAAACCTCTTCAGTCCGTCTCGCTCTGTGCGAGTAAAGTTCGCTTTTGCCTCTCATCCTCTTACTCGAACCACGTTTTCTTTCGTGCCGTCGTTCTTTTACCCTTCTGTCGTTCCACATTTCGTTCTTTAAAAAAAGGAAGTGCCCCTCTACCGTCTTTATTCAATCTGTTACGCAACTTCGAAGTGAGAGAACAAACGAAAAACCTCCGCAGTTGCAAGAGGTCACGCGCACGCACGCGCGCGCCCACGCCCACGCTCTCTGACGCACGCCCGTGACCCCCCCTCTCTCTCTCGAATCGCTCAGGGTTTGCGTAACGCCCAAGACAGACGAATGCGGGACACGCAGCGCCGCCCGCCTCTCGCCTCGCCTCGTCGTGTGACTAATTCCTGCTCCCCACACGCACGAAGAAGGCGCATGCATACCTTTACCAGAGCCTCCAAAAAAGACAAAGACTTCCCCCCTCCCCACCCACGTGTAGCCTTAACAGACTGTCGGGGCAAGTGCTGTTAGCGAGCACCTATGAAGACCGGCACGGCACACGAGGGGGTGGGTGGTCAGCACCACGGCCGACCGCCTTTGTCTCCCCAGTGGAGATGTTTACACATCGCACCAGGTACTCATTTGAGGTTGAGTCGACCTAGGGGAGGCCCATGACCGATTCCGATAATCGTCACTGGTGCTGGCCGTGAACGGGAGTCGAACTCGGATGGCCGGGTTCGTAGCGCGGAGCGCTAACCGCTGCACCACCGCTCCCAACACCAGCGCCTCCACACCCCTCCCCCACACCCCTCCCTTCCTCTGCCCTGCCCCCACCTTCAATTACCGCTCGTGTCCCTCCAAGCACAAAGACAAAGATGCCCCGTGTTGCCTTAACAGATTGTTGGGCACGTGCTGTTAGCGAGCATCTATTTAGGCCGACACGGCGCACGACTGGAAGTGGTTAATCATTCGTCTCTTTCCCCACTGCTGACAATTCCAGCGTTGCGCCAGCCACTGATTAAATAAAGTGCCACTGATGTTCGCCGTGGCCTGGAATCCAACTCGGCTCCGAGGCCGCGTGCTATCCACGGCGCGCCACCACTCGCCTTGCAACATCGCCACTCGTCAAACACCTGCTCCATCTCCCCAAGCATCTGTGAAGAAACGGCTGCCATCATTTGCAACGAAGAAAGGCCATTGTCCGACACGTCGCCTATGCAACGTTTTCCAATGCAACGCCACATAGTGTAATTTACGCATGCCTCGAGTTTTTTTTCCTCTCTCTCTCTCCAACACAATCCCCTGCCATTGTTCCTCACTGCCACATGGCGAGGGGTGGACACGCAGGGCCCCGCTCAGCAGATGCAGCTGCCCCGTGGCGCTAACGACGGATGTTAGGGGTCACACCATTGCCTGACCTCTCTGAAGTGCTGACTCTTTCGTTAAAGCACCCACCTCCCCCATCCACCACCAGCAACCATTCAACGGGCCTCAACAGCTGCTCTCTGTGTGCACGCGTGTGTGCGCCTGTGTGTGTGTGGCCGTGTGTGTGGCCGAGTGTACGGGTGCATGTGTATGTGTGACCGCGTGTCCATGGGGTGGTGGGTGTGTCAGTGTCTTTGTCTGTTGCTGGCCTCGCTAACAGCACTTGTCCCAACATTCTGGTGAGGCTTTACGTGGGGATTTTTGTTGTTCCTATCTATACCACTCCTTGTGATTGCCTCAACAGCGTGAATAGCTATACGGGGCCCTTTGCCTTCGTAGGTTTGAGTGGGGTGCTGTTAACGCAGTGGTTCGCGCGCACTGCCCTACGAACCTGACCGCCTGCGTTCGATTCCCGGCCACGGCGAACGATAGCTCATTGGCCCGTGGGTATCCGCGCCTATTCTGGGCCTCCCCTGGGTCGACTCAGCCTTAAATGGCGTTCGTCAACATGGGCACAGAGTCGGCCATGCCTGGGCTTGTCCACGTCACCATCGTGTCGCCCCCAAGGCCGACTCGGTAATCGATGCTCGCGAACGGCACTTTCACCAACGAGTCTACATTTCAAGATTAATATTTAATCATGCCCGGAGACCTGGGTTCGATTTCCGGCCACGGCTATAATATCAGTGACGAGTGATATCTGACCCGTCCGAAACACGTATTGGTATGGTCGAACATACTCCAGCCAGCCGTGGATCGACAGAGGGCTGTGAAACGAAACTGCGTGTGCATTAATGCACAGCACGGATATTGACACTGCAGGGTAATTAACACGTATTCGGTGAGTACCTCTCCAAGAGGGCACTTACTTTCGCAACACCGGCTTGGTGATGGGTCAACATGTGACCTGATAAGGTGCCCGTGGCCACACTGAACACGTCACAGAGCCACGGGATTAGCCATCTCAGGCTACCACCCCGACCAGACGATTATCCTGCAATGCCCCACAGCCACTTAATCCCGAGTAGATCAACCACCCGCCCCACCGCAACCCTTAGCTCTCAACCCCTTATTAGAGACCAATTCAGACTTTATTGGTCACCCCGTGCCCCTTATAAATCTCAACGTTCATCCTACAAAGTCCCATCGCAAGGGAGAAACACAAAGAAATATTTAAAAAAAAAAATGCTGGCCCGTATTGAAACGGCCGAATGCCGTATGGACCTCAAAACTAAATTTCCCTGCACAAAAATACGGCGTCAACCCGTGTGGGTTAACAGCTACGCCAACCCCCACCCCACCCCACCCACCGTTATCGACCCTCCAACTCCACCAGCCACGCACCTCTCGTCTCAGGGAGAGCCTCAGGCTGCCATCACGGACCGGCCACCCTCGCCTCGGGCTGGGGCTGCGCTCGGGGCTCGACCCGTTGGAGCGCGCACCTCGAGCCCCGCCGCCGCCGACTCCAGCACCTCCTCCTCCACCTCCTCCTCCTCCATCTCCTCCCGCGCCTCCTGCGAGTCGCGCCCTCGCCTCCTGGACGGCGCGGCGATTCTTGAATTGCACCATGGCGAGGATGATCTCGGCGTTCCATCCCGCCTCGGCGGGGCAGCGGAAGTCCAGCTCCTTGCCGCTGCTGAGGACCACCGTGAAGTACGTGTAGCGGCCGCGTCTCTCCACGCAGTCCACGGTGCGCACCGCGTCGAAGCCGAGGCGCTTACCGCAGCCGCCGTTGTCGACACCCGAGTCGCTGCTGCTGCCGCCGCCGCCGCCGGGCTGCACCAGCGTGAGTCCGTCGCCCGTGAGCACCGCTCGCTTCTTCTTCCAGATCTGCAGGAAGTTCTCGCTGCGCTTCTCCAGCTGACCCACCTTGAGCACCTGATTGATTGACTCCAAAGTCTCCATCTCGGGCATGTCTCGCTCGCTCGCTCGCTTCTTCTTCTTCGCCGGTGTCGCAGCTGCTGACGCCTTTAGGCTGAAGCTTTTGTTTGTTCTACGTTGCGGTTGTCGAGTGGCTTTTGCACTTTGGATCGATGCCACCCGAAGGTCGGTGGTGATGGTGGCGGTGGTGCTGCTGGTGGTGGTGGTGGTGGTTTGGCAGGGGCGTCTTGAGTCGCAGCGCCTTTTGTCCTGCGCGGCGCCTCTTTGCGACGGGACTCGACAGAAAATGGCAAGACCGCTCCTCCGTTCGGCGTCTTAATGGGTCTCACCGGTGCAGGACACACCCACCAAGCCAACCGTCACACCACCGGCTCAGCACGCCACGCACCCACGCGGTCGTAGCCACTGACACACCCAACCCGGCCACCACCACCACCAACCTCTCCCTCCCTCCCTCTCCTCCCTTCCTCCTTCACATCCCCCACCCCTCCCCCACTCTCGTTCGCTCTCTATCCTCCACCCACTCGTCTCATTTCCTGCGCGAGCCCTCACTTATTAACAGACGCTGACGTCAAGCGGGATGTGAGCCACGCTTCTCTGTGGTGTTGGGTGGTGCCAGGGGTGACGGGATAAAGTTAGAGACGGTAGGGGGTGGGGCGCAGTGGTGGTGGTGGTGGATGGGTGGCTGGGGATGTGGTTGTGAAAGAGAGAGCGAGTACGGAACCTATAATCCACTCTGGACTTTGCTTCGCGTTCCGTAAGTGGGGTCTCTTACGGCCGATTTTTGGGGATCGTTCAAAGTCAAGTGAACCGTGGTTCCCATGCCCAGAACGAGTATGTGGCGCGTGTGCTCAACGAATCTTGCCAGCCCCTCGACATTCCACGTTACCATGGCGGGAAGGGATAAAGGCTCTCGTTTGGGCAACGACTGCTGACTGATGGCCTATAATGTAGTATTCAAAGCATCAACCCCAGAGGATGTCGTAGTATTATTATTGTTATGCTTGCCTACCCAGCAGAGCCTCATTGAGATTCAAGCATCCTTCAGGAGAGTCCTGCTCGGTTTTGCACGGTCGGGTGCGATGTTTCGCACATCCGGTGGCCACGGTTAGCTACGTACAGCTCGAAAGAAGTTTAACATACACGTACATACATACATACACGTTGCTGCCTCTGCTGCTGCTGCTGTGTGTAATCCCTATTGAGTAATTTGCAGGTATATATATATTTTTAGCATTGGGATGTTTGACCAACACCAGTTCGGTTGTGTTGTATTTATATATGGGAGAAAAACCTGGAGATCCTGCAGGATACGCATGCAGAACAGGGGCAGAACATACAAACTCCTCCACACAGATTGGCGCCCGAGTCAGGAATCGAACCCAGGGTCTCTTCTTTCTGTGAGACACAAGTGGAACCACGGCGGCGCGCTGCCACGCCTGTGCATAACAAAAGCCCTCTGGCACATCACCACCCACCCAGATAATCCCTTGCTGATGATCCATGTCACACTGTGGGGGAGGGGGGGGGGGCGGTGGCGAAGTGGTTAGCGCAAAGCGCAAAAAATGTAGCAACCTGAGTACGATAACTGAGCACGGCTAACATCGGTGTCGAGTCATATCTGAACCAGTCTTGAGCCACCCCTCACCCCGCACTGATGCGATGGGGCGAGGTATGGTCAACCAACACCTGTGACCGACTCGGTGTGGCCATGCAGCGAGTAGACGGCTCACTGGACAACCTGTGAAAAAGAGCTTCATAGCTCATCGGATTCCTCGTACAGTCTAAATAAAGATTCTGATTCTGAGATGGGCAAAGGGCTTCAAGGTCAACATTAATTTTTCCGTGGAAATGAGCGTTCAGGCAGTGGTCATCTCCTTTTAACAGCCGAGCAAGTGGTGGAAGTTTCACGTTCCTATGGCAGTAGCGAGTTATCCACAGGACGGACATTGTTGACATCCCTACAAAGTGGTACTAATTGTATCGACCCCAGAGTGATGATGGGCCGAGTCATCCCTCGACCAGGATTTGAACTCGCAGCCGCTTGCTCTACCGCTGAGCCACCTCGCCGGATACGGCTGAATACATTTATGAGCTGAACATTATTATTATTATTTAGTATTATTGTAACACTCTCGGCTTTAGCTTGACGTTTGTAGCTGCAGGTCATGGCTTGCTGATGAGTACCGAAGAATGCGAAACGTGTTCGCTTCCCCGCGACGCATCCTGGACATCCCACGAACCGAAAAGCTTTCAAAAAACATATTCGTGACATCCGATCGAGCGTACATCTCATTTCAGGTATGCTGCTTGCAGGTGAAACATTAAAACACATGATCTATCCACTGCTGGATGAAGGCCGATGAGAGCCGCCGCCATCTACCACAACTTTGCGATGTTTACGATCCACACTGGCCATCTGTGGTAAAGAAAAAGCCTCGTAGCTCATCGGCTTGCACCTCTTGTCTAAAAATGAAGATTCTGATTCTCTCTTGGAACCATCACACGCCCCGATCGTATCGCTCTCCCACGTTGAACGTCCTCCCCGGACGAGTTTCCCCTCCTTTGGCTGACGCTCCGTCGTTAGTCTCGACCATCCCCATCGCCCCCCGGGTCCTGCTCTGCTCAAGCCCCGCTAACTTTTTCCCAACAGTCAAACGTGGCGGTTTTTTGTTTCATTTGCGTGTACTTCCTAGTCTACACCAATGCTTTTCCTCCGTCTCTCTGCCTCGCTCTCGCTCTCTCTGCGTGAGTGTAATTCGTGCCATTGCGATCGTCATAGGAACGTGGAATTGTCGCAAAAGGAACCTGTATGGACGTCAACTGCCAAAGGAAGCTGTTACCCAATGTGCCAATGGGTATGATGATTGACCGCGACAAGAGCACCCGGCCGCACGGCCTCGTTGCTTTACGATCGCTCCGTGCTGTGTAAATTAATATATGACTTGCAAACAGCCGCCTCTATTAACAATGATAAACAACATTTTACAATCTACAAGATCCGGTTTACCCTTTGTTTGCAGGTTAGTGCTGTTTACCATCTGCATATTTTTGTTTAGTGCAGTGTGTGTGTGTGTGTTGTCGACCCGAGTTCGATTCCCGGTCACGGTCAATACCAGTGACGATTATCTGAACCAGTCCTGGGACTCCCCTAGGTCGACTCATCCTCAAATGGACTACCTGGCGCGGTGTGTAAATAGACATCGCCACTGGGGGAGACAAAGGCGGTCGGGCGTGGTGTTGGCGACCCCCACCCCCTTCGTGTGCCGTGCCGGCCTTCATAGGCATTGCTCGCGAACAGCACTCGCCCCATCAGTCTGTCAAGGCGATGCGGGTGGATCTGATGCGGTGTGTGGTTTAACCATCGGCTCACTGGCGACAGAGGCGGATCTTGAAACTTGCCATAGGGCCGCACAGGAAGACTGCGTTGTCCTAATACCACGCAAGGCATCGAGAGACGTCGACTCAGATGGCTCGGTCACGTTCTCAGAATGGACCAGGGGACCGTATAGCCAACATTGCCCTTATGATGGACAACCACCGGGCGACAAAGGAGACCCAATACCACGTGGCCGTGAATGCCGAGATGGTGGCAGCGATCAGCCTCTCTTGGGCAGAGGGTCAACAAGTCGCCAAGGACGTGAATAAGTGGAGGGAACTCATTGGCGGCCTTTTGTCCCATAGGGGACGAAGAGGATTCGCTTAAGTCACTGTAGGGCCGCCCTCCATTAACAATGCCAATAGAGTGAAACGTGCATTGCATTGATTCTGATGAATATCAATGTCACGCTATGTGTTGGGAGTCTCACCTGAGACCGGGTGTGGCGCTGCCCACATCTGAACCCCCACCCCCGATCCTCCACCAGCCCCACCCACCCCCCACCCCCCATGCGTCGTCTCTCCGCTCTTACGGGAACGATTTTTTTGCCCTTTGATCGGTTGAGTCAGGAAGCCGTTAACAAAAACTTACTGTCGACTGTTCACCCAACAAAACTTTTTTTTTTACAGCCACCGCTGTCAAAATAAAAAAGCCATCAATGATGAATGACCCCCCTCCCTCCCTCCCTCCCCCCGTGTGCTGTTTACGTGCAAACAGCACACGGGGCAATGCGCCGAGGAGGATGCGACGCTTCCTCCGCGTCGAGCGAGGCGTTGCTCATTTTCGCTCACGTCGTGTTGGCAACAGCAAAGAACGAGCGCTCGAGTGAGAGCCAAGGGAGAGAGAGAGAGAGACGGAACTGTCAAAACGTCAGCCAATCTCGGCGCCTCCACCTCGTTGACTTGTCCGACGCGAGGTTTGGAACTCGGATGAGATGAACGAACGTGACCCACCGTCAAAAAGTCACGTGGCCAGCGCGTCGTCATGGCGCTGGAACGTCACTCCTTTTGAAAGTAGACGTCGACGCGGTGACGTCATCGGACCGTGATTTCAAATTATTTCCCCCCCCCCACCCTTCCCTTCCAAATCACGTAGCGAAACGTATCAGAGCGTAGAGCCACCCACACCCCCCCCCCTATTGGCAGCTACCCCTGTGCGGCACAAGAGTGATCGAACGCCGGTCTTGATGGATATTAGTCTGTTTAACACGTAGGCTTTCGCGACCAATATTATTCATAATAACGTTTTTGGGTTAGATCGCGTTATTGATATATGTGTCGTAACCCTCCACCACCTGACACGGCCAATCAGCAAAAAAAGTGTCACGTTAACAAAAGACAAATAGTTCACTACTTTAGCCCACCGGTGTGTTGAAGCGTGAAACTATAACATTTACAATTTTTTGAGTAGTACGACGTTTCGCTGGTAATTGCATCCAGCATCATCAGGCAATTCACCAGAATTGCCCGATGCTGCTGGTTTCATGCTATTTGTCTTTTGTCAACGTGACATTTTTTTGCTGATTGGCCGTGTCGGGTGGTGGAGGGTTACGACACATGTATAAATAACGCGATCTAACCCAAACACGTTGATTATGAAGGATATTAGTCTGCCAGTAATGGGGGGCGACGATCGCTATTCCTTGATGCGAATTATTTTCCTCTTTAAAAATGAATCCAGATTTACATTGCGTGTTTGTTTGATTTATTTGTGGGTTTTTTTAGTTTCGCTATGGTAGGAAAACCCCGTAGGAAAGCCGAGCTGAGCACGTGATGAACGCGTCAACTCCGCACAGAACGGCACCCGACTCGGGTATCGAACCCAGACGCGTCACTGCTGCGAGGCACGCGTGTTGCCACTGCACCAGCCGGCCGTGACCTCGGCTGTATTGTCCATTTAATTGCACGAGGCCACGTGCATGGACGGACACGCACAGTACCGTACAGAGGGTTGTTAGCGAACGTCGATGAATGCTCATTTTTGTCCACGTGTTTGCTCGACTATATTGATCACCTGAGATGGGACACCACATTTGCGAGGGTGTCCTTGGGTGTCGATTGGCACACGCGTAGCCAACACGTGGTGGACATAGTAAGGCCGACGCGGGGTAATGTTTTCCAAGCGTCACGCCCGGCCACCTTTTTTCTCCCCCAGTGCTTCATGTTTGTGCATCGCACCAGCTACTCGCTTAAGTCATCCTCAAAGAGACCCACGACCGAGGCGGATCTCACTCGCAGTCGATGTTCGCCGTGGCCGGGAGTAGAACTCTGCGCCTTTGCGCGGCTACCGTCACACACACACACACGTGTCCTTGGAGACACGCACACGCGTGTTGACTAACGCATGAAAGACCTCCGGTATTGCGAGCCAATGCAGACTGTTGGGGGCTCGCGTTGTTTGCGAGCGCCCATTAAGAGCGGAACGGCACACAAAGGAGCGGTGTGAGACCGAGCGTCGCCCGGCTCGCCTTTGAGTCACGTAAATGACTCCCGTTCAACGTTGACGCTGCGGTAGCAACGCGGTGACTCGATGATCATCATCATCGTCATCATCATGACGACGAGGTCATGCTTCATCCGCCGTTGGATCAATCCGATCAAGCCGTCGATATCGATCGCGGGCTTGCGACGGAACAATCCGTGCGGCGCACGCGAAGCCGATTCCATCGGTCCTCATCGTCCGCGCGTCTTTCCTACTCCCTGCTCTGGCGGGTTCCCCCCCCCTCTCTCTCCCTTCTTAGCCGCTCCCGTTCCCGTCCTCGCTTCTGGAGAGGCGCTCGGCCAATGCGTCCCCCTGCAAGTTGAGCCCGGCGTGCATCGTCTCTAAACCCCGCGCGTTCCTCGCCGTGTTCATTCCAAGCACGCTTCCTTTGCGTCCCCCCTCCACCCCCGGTGAAGGTCGTCGTTGGATCGTTTCCTCCGCTGCTGCCCCCCTCCCCCATCCCAGCACGCGCTGATTACGAAATGTCGAGGATTTAGGAGGGAAAATTGGACGGACAATTGTTCCGTTCTCTTTGGTTCTTTCGGTAAAGTCACGTAGTTAGAATTTTTTTTACCTACGTGACTTTACCGAAAAAAACCTAAGAATATGAATCCTTGCAGTCACGAAAGCTTCAAATCTGGAATAAATAAAACAAATCACGACGTTTCGATCGCAACACAAGCGGTCGTCATCAGGCAAAGGGATCGAAACGTCGTGATTTGTTTTTATTTCATTTCTACCCACGTGACTTTACCGAAAGAACCAAGGAGTATGGATTCCTGCAGTCACGAAAGCTTCGAATCAAAATTGTTCCGTTGTAATTTTTTGTAATTCTTCTAAAATAGAAATCCTTACTTGGGGCTAAAATGTTTACTTTTTTTTTCAAATAAAGCTGTTTTTTTAACCTATAGGCCCGAGGTGATGACGAAACTCGAGGCTGTGCGAACCTCTCCCTGACATTCCAATGTGAAATCAGATTTCTCTAACTCGGTTGAGTGGATTCTTTTTCATAAAAGATTGCGATGCTCAAAGTCGACGCGACGGAGGGGCGGGCGATGCGCTCCCTGTCGACGCGTTTAAAAAAACACAAACCACCTGGTAAAGAGAGTTACATCCAAGAGTGCAGCAACGTAGAACAAAATCAAAACGCGCCGCGTGTATGACCCCATGCGATATAAAACCGGCGACACGCGTAAATGTGTGCACACGACTGTATTTAAAAAAAAAAAGACAAAACTATAAGTCAGCTCAGCTTATCCCATCCCTGTTGCAGTGATGCTTCTACGACATCCGGTTACGATTCAACGTGTTCGCGTGCACCGTACTGTGTACAAAGACAAAGGTCCCCAGTGGAACCCCGACAGACTGTTGGGGCAAGGGCTGTTAAGGCAATACCTGCGCCAATTTTACGTCGACACGGCACAACGTGGGGGTAGAGGAACTGGTTGGATGCCAACGGAGTTGGCGGCCGCCTTTGTCTTCCACAGTGCTGATGCTGATCGCACGTGCACACCAAGCGCTCGTTTAAGGCTGAGTCGACCAAAGGGCCGGAGGGAGGCTCAGACCTGGGTCGACGTGACGACCACCGACGGCACCCGTGGCCAGGAATCTCACCTGTCACATTGAATGGCAGTGGCATCGCGGACGCACAGAGCAGTTTCTAGGGTGGCACTATTCACATATTTATATTTATATTGCTGGCTCATAGCGCGACACCGCCCTCAACACACACGCGGGTTACAACGACAAAGATCCCCCGTTTAGCCTCAACGGACTGTTGGGGCAAGTGCTGTTAGCGAGGGCCTATGAAGGCTGGCACGGCACATTTATGGCTAAGTCGACCTAGGGGTGGCCCATGACCGGTTTAGATAATCGTCTCTGGTGGTGGTCATGAGCCGGAATCAAACACGGGTGGCCCGATTCGTCGTGCAGAGGCCCATCCGCTCCACACTACCGCTCTCCGACAAGCAGCTGAACACATGGACAAAGACAAAGATCCCACGTGTAGCCTGAATAGACTGTTGGGTCCAAGCGCTGTGAGCGAGCAGCACCAATGCAGCCCGGGATGGGGCGCGCACACACACACACGATGAGTTGGGTGGTGGCCAACTACCACCACCACGCCACCGCACACCCTCAGGGTCTCGACCGAGGCTTTTGTCTGTTGTGCGTGCTTGCGTGTCAGCGCCAAGACACGGCAGGCGCCCGAGACGGGGAGACAGGGAGACACGGGGAGACAGGGAGACACGGGGAAGCATGCGGAGGGGGCCAGGTGCGGGTCGTGTAATCCACCTCGCGTGATTCACGGGCTGCGTGGGCGTCTGCCCTATGTAGATTCTTCCGCGCCCGATGTTTCTCTCTCCTTTTGTTCACCGAATTAGGATTGCGAAAGTGTCTCACCGCAAAGGGACGGCCACGTCGGTTCCAAAGGAAATACTACACGGCGGCGGGGGGGGGTGTTTAGTCCTTTAATGTTGTAGTATTTGTGTAGCGGTGGAAAGTCGTGTGATTTACCGTTGGTCGTGAGACGTTTGGTTTATCTGGAACAGGCTCGATGAGCCTCAGGCATTCGTACGAAGAGGGCTCGGTTGCTAAATTTGAATTCATTGGTGAAATCCGTTTTCGAGTTGCTGCGTGCGAAGCAAGGGTCGCGGGGAAGTCACTCAAAAGTCCCGCGCACAGACGATCCCTCTTGCTGTACCGCCAGCTCGTGGCCGTCCTTTTCACCCAGCCGGTTTGGGAGTTTAATGGAAAATAAAACAAATCTATGCGTGGTCCACCAATCCTGGGCCTCCAAACCGAACGCTGGGCGCCACCGTGGTGTGATGTTATCGTCCTCGCCTGGTATGCAGGAGGTAGTGGGTTCGATCCCGACTCTGACGCCTGTTGTATATGTGGAGTTTGTTTAGCAGGTTCTCCCCGTGTTCGCGTGGATTTTTGTTCCCAGAGTCCTCCGGTTTTTCAATCCAACATTGAGAAACAACAAACGATTAGAGTATTTGGCTGATATAGATGTTCACATGATAAGCCACGTTGGTTCTTTCGATAAAGTGACTTTGCCGAAAGAACCAAAGAATAAGCCACTTTGTTGAGCCATAATTTGTGACCAGGTCGCTTTTAAAAGATAAGTTAATACCTCAATGGGCTTTATCTGTTAGGAGGGGGATGGTTTAGTTTCATTTGTACGTGTTTGGGTTATTTGTTAACCTTCCTTGAACATTGCACTCCTATCGTATTTGTCTACTATTTATTGTTGTGACGTTGTTACCCGCCCCTACTGGAGATCTGTGAAAAATAGATTTATAGCTCATCGAATTCCTCCAGTGTAAATACAGATTCTGATTCTGAGATACTGTATATCACACGTGGCAAAAATCCAATGCGTTTTTTTTTTTTACGGTGTATAAAATGTTTATCTCGTGGACTGTACTGTATCCAAGTAAGTGGACAGACCATAATTGAACCTTATGGCGGTTACCCCGGGGTTCCATAGTGACCCGGCTCTCGCATTACGTCCGTGATGCAGTTACTTTTAGTCTGTTGATGGTCGGCGATGCGGCAATCGACTCATCTCGACGAGCTGTACACGATGCACCATTCAAAGTTGAATTAGTCTATAACGGATATTTTTATGCTAATGTTTGGCGTTTCGACATCGCGGAGTGGCGCTGATTTCGGATCGATTGGTACCCCAGCCGCGGAGTTGAGTATACCCCTGGAAAAAAATAGTGTCCCAGAAATAAAATATTTTATTGCCTCCGCTATTTCGTATTATTTGCTACCCCGGGGTACCGCCATGAGGATCACGTATCAATCCACTGCTCAACGAAGATCTCCCAACGCCGTGTTGGGTCGAGGGGGTTGTTAGACCATACTTCACCACTCTGGTCAGTGCAGGTTGATGAAGGGGTTGGGGGGGGGCAGCAGCGGTTCAGATATCAGTCGCCACTGATGGTAGCCGTAGCTGGGAATCGAACGGAGGTCGCCACGGAGTATCATAGAGCATTAATTCTAGATTTGAAGCTTTCATACTCTTTGTTTTTTTCGGTGAAGTCACGTAGGTAAAAAATAAAATAAATGAAAACAACTAAATTAAATCACGACGTTTTGGGCGCAACACAAGCGTCCTTCTTCAGGTGGGGACAACGTAGCGATTGTTGTGCTTTCGCTACGTTGTCTCCAAAGAGTATCACAGAGCAGTGCGGCTGTGTGGAAAACTTATTTCACACCGTACGTATCCCACCGTGATTATCGGACGTGCGGTGGAAGGACAATAAATTAAACACAAATGGGCAGTTCTAAAGAAATATTTAAAAATTTAGAATTAAAAAGCGCCTGCTTCAGTGGTTTCCTAACATAGGAAGAAAGAGCGTTCCAGACGGCCACAGAAGTGCATCTGAAAGCGGAATAATCTACGTGGCCTCATCATGATCGTCAGCCATGACCAATCCTCTGCTGGATGACCACATCGTCCGTATTTGTACGTCTCCTTCGCATGTCTGTGGTCTACAGGAATGCACAACCCACCGCCCCCACGGATCTATGGGAGTGCATAATAGCAGCGGCGATGAATTCGATACGGGCAAACTCCAGGTCGGTTTTGACACGCAGTATCTCATCAGCGGAGCCAGGCTTGCTTGAATCAAAGACACGGTCCATAGATAAAAGCATCCATCGAAACATTGGACGATGCGAGTTAAAGTTAAAAAGATCAAAACCGTCTCCATGCCCGACCGAGTGTGTAGGGGTGGCGCTCCACCAGCGGCCCTGAGGCAATGGTGGGAATTCCACATTCCTGTGGCGAGACTTCTCTGCCGCATTAGACAACGAACAAGATTAGAGGTTTCGCAGACTTCCGATCTGGGAGCGAAGCGGCGTTAACCACAGCGGGGGTAGAGAAGTTGCACAGGAGGGGCTGTGTAACCCACACACGCGCGTCCACTCAGACATGGCGCCATGCGTCTCATGTGGTGATGCAGATTATTTTTCAACTGCAGTGACGACTGCGATGATGATGATGGTGGAGGTTAACATTGTCAGTCTGATGATTAATGCTGGCACCATGATAATGATGGTGGTGGTAGTGGTGAGTATTGATGTTGGGAGTTTGATGTTGGTCATTTTGATAATGTTGGGACGGTTGACTAAAAGTGTCGAGGCTGATGATACAAATGAAGTCACAAAGAGCGGCCTAATTACTTTCGTCCAGCGGCACACATGAGAACGCAGGTGACGCTTCTTATTTTCCTTTCAACTACCGACCTGTACTTATGGTGTAATCCGGTTAGTCACGTAATTGAACTGAGAATCACTGCAGTAATCGATTGCTTGCAGAAATGGAAAGGCCAACTCTCGTGATGATGGTTACGATTAATGCTGGCAGATTGATGATAGTGGTTATGATGATGATGATGATGAAAATGGATGATGATGATGATGAAGAAGGCTACACGAAGTGATCAATTTGAAACGAGTGACATCCTATCACCATTCTGGGTATTCTGTAGTGTCATCCCTTTGGGTGCATACGACCATACGCCCAATACCACACACAGAGCGAGCATGAGAGGTGTGTTGTAATAACTTTTTTTCTCTCAGCCAATTACGCGTAGTTACCAGCATTAAGCAATTATTTGCACCACACAACTCCGGCTAGAGACACGAGTCCATTTACGAATACATTAAAGCCAATAGATCTCGTTTATATCACACTGCAGATAATCTATATATTTAATGAATAACAATTTTCTTTTTCTTTTACCAGGCAAAGCCCACTGAGCTATATGGCTCTTTTTTCATAAGCGACCTGGCAAATATCACAAACGAGGACCCCGAGAAGAATCCACGCGACCACGGGAAGAGAGAGGACATGCAGACTCGAAATATACAAGCGTCTGGGTTGAACCCACGACCTCCTGTATACCAGGCGAAGTAGTCAACATCTCTCCACCGCAGCACCTCATTCACGGACGTGCGATGTTTCAAAAGAGCCCGCTCACTCGACAATACGATGGCTCCTAATTGGCGGATGTCCTCTCATCCACGTGCTGCTCTCGCTGTTTCAACATCCGCGTCTGTACACGCACGTCCGATTCCCACGGTTTTGGCTACGTACGGTGCGAAAGAAGTCCAACGACCCTTCGCGCACTCGGCAGTCTATTGTGTATCGCCGTCATCATTTGTCCACGTTTTGAGATGCCCGTCAATTGGCATGCGGCCAAGAGGCTGCTCAGGAAACCATTTTCACCCAAAGAAAATTTGCATAAAAAAGTAACAATGAGCAAAAGGGATATCCGTTCAGTATCCGCTCGCTGCTCGTGATTACGACAGCACGTGGGGTGTGTTGTAACAGCATCCCGGTCGCTTAGCGAGCCAGGGCGTAGCACACAGGCAGCGGTGAGCGGCTGTTGTTAGGCGTTCAAACGCACGCGGTTACCCCGGGGTTGCTGTGTGACACGCAGGCACACTCACTCACTCGACACACACACATACACAGGCAGCCCACTTCATCACACGTCCCTTCCTCGATTTGTATAGGACGTTGGAACAAACGCCTGGTGTGGCACGTTGAAACACGTGGCCACGTTCGTAAAATCTGCAATTCTCTATGAATAAGTAATAGAGAGTTGCGGACCGAGTGAAACATGAACCTGGGACACGGGAAGTTTTCGCGATTTCTGTCAGTGGCGGTGATTTGACTGTGGGTGTCAACAACGTCACCGTCAACATTTTGTGGAAGTGTCCTTTGTTCTTCCCCCTAGCCCCCTCCCCCCTCCCATTGAATAGAATGTCCACGTGGACAAAGGTGGCTCTTGTGCGTGTTGGCTCATGCGCTTGGTGTTGGCGTAACGAGACGCGACGTGGAGTCTCGGGAGGCGCGAACAATGAGCCCCCCCCCCCCCCCCCCCCCACCGCGCGCCACCGCCCCCCCCCCCCCCCCCCCCCCCCCCCCCCCCCCCCCCCCCCCCCTCCGCCGTCGGGACGTCAGTTGCATGTGGAGCATGCGGAGACGCGCCACGCAAGGGCGCAAGTGGGGAGAAATAACGGAGGGCAAGGAGGGGGGCACAGGAGCGCGCACGACACGGGGGGGGGGGGGATTGGAGCATTTGGATGGGGAGGAGAAGAATTTATGGAGGAATGTAAACCGAACTATTAAAAAAAAAATTTACCCACTTCAACTATACCAGATAGCTCTCTATTTAGAAGCGGCCTGGCTCTTATAAATTGCAGCTCAACGAAGTGGGCTTGTCATCATCATCGTCGTCGTCGTGCGGAAATGTATAGCGGGAGCCAAATACTCAAAACGCGTGATGTTGATTCGAAAAGTGGAGGGGGGGGGGGAAAGTGGTAGACCCGGAGAAAAATCCACGCGACCACGGGGAGAACGTGCAAACTCCTCATATACAGCAGGCGACAGGGTCGTGATCGAACCCACGACCTCCTGTATACCAAGCGAGGCAGTTAACATTTCGCCACCGTGGCTAGGAGGAAGCAGAGGGGAGGGAGGGAGGGAGATGAGATGAGAGGAGGGAGATTTGAGAAGGGAGACCGCCCGAGGGAAAAGGAAGTGGAGGAAATTAAACGGGGCATTGAGAGAGGAGAGAAAGATGTGGGGGACGAAGGGATAGAAGGAGTAGGAGGAGATGGAAGCAGATAGGGGGGGGGGGGGCATAGGAGAAGGAATATAGCCAGAGGAGATGACAAGAGAGTGAGGAAGAGAGAAGCGAGTGAAGGCAAAGAGAGGGTACATGGTAGAGGAGACGAGGGTGTGAGAGCAAACGGATGTCTGCGTAGGTGTCGGTCCCAGTGTGGCGATGTCGTGTATTATTACCTTTCCTGGAAACATGCCTATTCTGGCAGTAAAGGTCTTTGTTGGGGGGAACTTTGGTTTCCTCTCTATGTTTATTTTTTACACATTCCACTGAAGATGATAATTGCCATAACAACTCGGTTACACACCCACGTGCACCACGTGGCTCAGCCTTGGAACGAGTGGGGGCAAGCTAGACGATGTAATATTAAGCAAGAGTGCACTTTGTGATCAAAGCAGAGCGTTTGACAGGAATGCTTAGATCAATCACTACCGAACTTTCAGGGAGGGAGGGTGGGTGCCGAGATGAAATAGTCCAATCATGGGGGCCAATTCTCAGCCACAGAGGAAGACTTCAGTGGCCATATCATGGAACCGCTTTTGCCAGTATCAAAGTATAAAAAATAAGAATAGGTTTTATCCATTCTGGCAATACAACAGGAGGTTGTTAAGATGTTTAAACACCCAATAGATACTTGTTTTGCAAGGAATCAAGTCTGCATTATATACACGGACTTGTGGTGAACATGCAAACCAACATGCCAAGGTGTTTTGATTACACCACTCAATTAGCCAGGTTTGTATTTTAAGATGGCTGCCATTTATTCAAGAAAGCCATCAAATAATAACCAATATCAACCATATCCAACTTCATCATGTATAACATCTTCCTTACCCAAGCTAATATTATACGTGTTGATTTTATTTCAGTGGTGATTATGCGATGTAAATCTGATAAATCTCAGTACATACACGTCTTAAGAGTGGTGGGTGGCTGCTTTTAGAATGTAGAGGCTAAAACATTTAAGCAATAAGTATATGCCAGTATGATAACGAAACTATTTTTTTGTTACCAGGTAAGGCCTACTGAGCTATATAGCTTTTTTACCGAAGCGACCTGGCCACAAATGATAGCTCAACGAAGTGGCTTATCATGTGGAAATTCATAGCAGCCAAATACTCCAAACATACGTTTCTAAATGTGGAGAGAAAACCTGGAAGACCCGGAGACAAATCACATGACTACGGGGAGAACATGCAAACTGCAATTATACAGGCGTCAGGGTCGGGATAGAACCCACGACCTCCTGTCTATATAGATTGGAGTGAGTGTGTGAGTTTCCAGCAGGGTAGGCCCACAGTAATCCACTGCATTCCTCTGCTGGGTGTAGGTTTCAAACAACGCACTCAAATGTGTAGAAATCACACACACGCGGCCCTCTCTGCATTACACAAAAACCCCACCAGCATTTCCCAAGAAGTACATTGCGGTTCGCTTTTCTGAGGTCACCATCATCATGAATATGAGCGAATGCGACCAACTGACAAGCAGCGGTGATGCAGTGATTGGCAAAAACGTGGACCGTTTGGTTATCATTATTATCAATTAGGACTCATCAGCAAAGCATAGCCACCAATGCTCAATGCTGCCAAGGTTTGCTTCTGGAAACCGCATTTGCATAGTCCTCAATTTTTACACTTATAGGGCCCATATAGTCATAGCATTGAAGTGGGGACTCCGCATATACGGTTCCCAAGATCCCATGGGTAGTGTGAAAGTGGCATGTTTAGCCAATTGCAATAAACATGAGTGTTTGTCTTCTTGTAAGAGGAAACGAGAGAATCCGGGATTTAAACACAAAAACCCCCCATACAAGCTGTCCCAGAAACCATTGCTGTGCTGAAACCTCTAGCCAGCCCCAAACCCAGCACACCTGCTTCAAGCACTAACCAGGCTCAACCCTGGCATTGTAATCTCCAAATCGATTATCCAGCGGGAGGGGGTTTGTGGTGGAATATATTTAGCCTCCTTAGAGATGACAACTTAAAGTGCAGTCCCAGGGATACAAATTTCGCTCCCTCGCCCCCACCCCCCTCCATCAAATCGGATCCAGTCTGAAGGGCAGAGGAACGCTGTAGGCTTGACAGAATGTAAGATATATATCCGTGGGAGTGACCAGTCCTCCAATAAATTTTCCGGCAAAACAAAATGATTGTTTTTTAGTTTTTGTCGACGACATAACTGATGCACGCATCTTCCTTCACAAAGTTTGTACTCATCGCATGGGTACCCACGTGCCAAAGTGTGTTCTGGACTTATAAGAGACTCGTTTACTCCCTCGAGCGTAGTGCTGGCGATCTTGTAAATGCTACAAGAGGCAAAGTATTATATGCAATGTCTTCTTGTTGCGTTATACCATATTGAGGCACGCTGAACAAATCCTGAGCCGCAAAAAAGTGGGTGTATGGCAAATTAAACTTCCCTGTGTTAGAAGTGCAGATTTGTAGGTACGTTGGCTGCCAATTTCAGCCATTTTCAAATCCAAATCAGCCATTTTTTTAAATCCAAGATGGTGGCAGAAACTGGCAGAAGTGACCCGAGCATAAAATGAGTAACACAATTGTGTTACTGGGTCCAAAATGCCTCCCTCTAGTGCCTACTAGTGCTACTAAGATGGCTTGGAGTGATGGATAAACACAATTTGCCAGCTGTATTGAAGTGGTAGGCCTCAAGTGGCTGTTGGGTCATACAAAACGATGACCGTAGGTTACCCACCCCTGTGCCGTATATACCCAGTGAAACATGCCAATGTAGAGGCCAACGTCGGCATGTGTACGCATGTGTCGTAGAACTCCTTTCGACCCCGCACGTAGCCAACCATGCTAATCGGAGGTTGGGACCATCAAAACCGTTGGACCAACGTTGGACCATCGTTCAAACAACATTGGGCCTTCATTGGTCCAACACGCCATTTGATCTGGCATGTGCACACAGAAACACACGCGCACGCACGAGGCACCTGTAAGTGCACACTTGTTTATTGTGTTCAGCAGCAATGCCCAATGAGTACAATGTGATTTGTCATTTTCCGAGCGACTGCAACTACATAGCGCACACGTCTCCATGTATAATGCACTTCGACTGGTATAGGCATTTTCCAAAGCACATATGTTGACCCTATTACAGTATATATATGCGCATGGTGTGGTCAAAACGTTTTGAGAAGAAAGGGATATGTTGATCAAATAAATATGAATTGAGGATATTTCTCTTTGATAGTCGCCCAAATCGTGCAGGATGGCGGCAGCTCGGCTTCGTCTAGCAGTGGATAGATCGAGGCTGATGATGATTGTATTAGTAGTAGCTATCCATTGCAATAACAATTACTCGTGAAGGAGGTTACGTGGAGATGTATTGTCTGCTCATTGTTATTTATGTTCTTCATGACGCTTGAACTATAGGAGACCCATATCTTAGAGAGAGGGGCCGTCGCCTATAAATAAATGGCAGTTCAGCAACGTCGGTTCAAACGGACCTGACTCTCTGAAGAGATACTGTGTGTCGAAACCGGTCCAAAAGCTTGCTTGTGTTGAACCGGTGCTGCTGAGATGGAGGGAAAGATGTGTGAATGAGAAGGCAACGACTGCTCCTCCGTAATGGGTCGCAGCTGATCAGTTGTCAAGAACGGCGCAAGATAAAAATGCGGGGACACAAATTGAAATCCCCACGCCGTGGTAACCCCAGTCCCAGCGCATTAACGAACGAACGATCGATTGATCGATCATCATCGTAAAGAACACCATCACACCTCTGGGGTCGCTAAAAGACATACCGGATGGTATTCACGGTAGGTCAACGGTGGGTAAGGATGGGCTCATCCCGCACGGTGCAGAGAGCGTGGAATTTCCACCCCACTGCCTGAGGACGACGAACCGAGATGATCGATGCGCTTTTTTCACGCGACACAAGAACGTTTTCATAAAAAAATAAAAACGTCACTGCACATAAGCTTGAATCAATGCTTGGCACTTGCACCTTTTAGTAGCCGGTGAGTAGTGGATCGCCACCCTCTCCTAACTTCCCCCCCCCCCGCAGAAAAAAACCCACCGCCGGAGATTTCGACCAACTCTGATGACGCGACGTCACGATTAGCTTCAAAGACGTTTATCGCCTCCTTGCCTGCCCCGTCCCATTTGTATCGTCTTGTCGCGTATGTTCTGTCCCGCTCGCGCCGTCTCTCGTCTCTCAGCGGCGAAACTTACGTCACTTAGAGGGAGGGGGGGGGGGGGGTGGATCTCAGAGGTAGCTCTGTGATATCCACTTTTGTGCTTCGCCCTCTTAAACACAAAGGGTTTCACTCCGGTGCTTGGTCTCATGACGTGACGTCGATCGCACAATCGGCATGAAGTTGGGGGAAAATATATTTTTGCGAAAACTAAAAAAACTCGAACCTGATTGACCGACTTGATTCGAGCAGGTCAACTCCCTGCGTGTTTAGCACTCTTCAAGTCGAGGTAAACGTTCAGCAAACACGGCTCCAGTCTAGCCGCCTTCCTAAGTCGCGAGTAACCGGCTCGTGTAACTTGACTGCGCGCAGATTGTCAACAGGGTTAACGACATCACCAAGCCGGCGTGGCTGACAAAAAAAAATGCACTCCGAGCCCACGTGTCGTCAAAATCAAAATAGCGAAACGCCAACGTGAAAAGGTGAAAATGCGTCCAGACAGACGTGCAGGAGGTGAGGATCAGGCTGTAAGGGTTGTGGTCAGGAGTAGGGCTAGTGCAGGGGTCTGCAACCTGCGCCTGCTTCGTGACATTATTCACGTGCATTGTGGCTCTTGAAATACCGAGGTTGTATTTTTTTTTTACTCCCAGAATTCGAAGAAAATTACTGCTCTGTGTTATTTTAGTGACCAAAACCACCTTGGGCGAGTGTTAGGTGCTGGTATAAAGGGTAGGGCGGGCTTGTTGTGTCTGTTTGGGAAGTTTGGTTAAGGTTACACTCGTGTTGGCGTCTGGTTGGCTGGTTGTGGTTAAGACTAGTGGTAGGCCTCATGTCTGCTTGGCTACGTTGTATGATCCCCGACAGTTTCCCCTTACTCTCCCGTTGTTCAACAAGGCCTTTTTCACCGACTGTTCGCTATTGACGTTGAGCATTCACTGCACCCTACCAGAATGAAACATGAAATTGGTTCAAATATGAATTCCCTTCCGTTCTCAAAACATTTTGACCGTTTTGGCACGTGTGCACGCACGCACGCACGCACACACACGCACGACTAAATTAAAATAGTATATTTAAATACCGTTAGTAGTATTGGTGTTACAGTTGTTGTCTTTGTGAATTATTCGTTTAGGCAGAGTGTACAAAAACATCGTCGGCGTCCTCGCCACCGTTGCGGTGTCTTGGCTAGAGTCGAGCGTGGGGGTGTGGTGGGGGGGGGTCCAGAGTAACCCCCGAAGCCTCGTGGGATATCATCCCTCACCACCCCCCCCCCCCCAACCGCTCTCCTCCTCTTGCTGCGAGTAGCAAATGTTTTCATTCACCCCACCTGGTGCGAAGGGAGAAGAACGAAACCCGGATTAAAAACCATTCCCGCGAGCGACGCGAATCGCGAGCTTGAACGATTTCGGTGCCAGATGGAGGGGCGGCCGCAATTGCAACCGTGGATTTGGAAGCCGTCAACCTTTTGCCCCGTGGGAGTATCAATGAGTTCGATTGTAAAGTGTAATGTAATCGAAAGACTGTGTTGTCTCGGTGTGCTCTTGGGTTGTTGTTGTTGCTGTTGTCGTTTTTCTGCCCCTGCTCCAGCTTACATTTTATCTCGTCGAATCTGTGAAAATGTATATACTCGTGCAATGTGTACTGCCATTCTATGCGTGTATTTATTATTTGTTGAATTGCTTAACTTGGCTCCATCTCACTTTTTTGTATTGTGTGCTGACGTGACTTGCAGTAGTTCTGTAATGTCATCTTCCCAAGGCCATTCTCGAACACGGGGCAATGCAAATTTGCTCACCTTACCGTGTATCGACAACAGCACAATATACATAGAATTTGGTTAAAATTGATTTTAAAAAACCCCAAACAATAAACATACGAGTGGTATTTAAATGAGCCTGTTTTGCATCAGAAGATAGTGGAAGATGGCAATGACTTTGGGGAGGCCTTCATCCAACAGTGGATCATGACTGATGATGACGATATGTTGTGTAAGTGAGAAACCCCCTTATTACCTGGGGCTTGGTGTCCTCATTCTGATTGCATCTCTTCCCATCGAGCTCCTGTGTTAAATACAAAGACAAACAACCCCCCGTATAGACTTAACAGACTGTTGGGGCAAGTGCTGTTAGCGAGTAGCACCCTGTGAAGGCCGGCACGGCACACGAGGGGATGGGTGGCCAGCACCACATTTGTCTCCCTCGTGGCGATGTTTTACACATTGCACCAGGTACTCATTTGAGACTGAGTCAACCTAGGAGCGGCCCAGGACCGGTTCAGTTAATCGTCTCTGGCGATGGCCGTGAGTAGGAATCGAACTCGGGCGGCTGCCGGGTTCGTAGCGCAGCGCGCCGACCGCGACACTTCCACTCTGCTCCGTTAAGTACAAAGACAAAGATCTGCCGTATAGCCTGAACAGACTGTTGGGGCAAGTGCTGTTAGCGAGCACACACATACACAGACACGTCCATAAAGACAACATCATACAGAGTAATCCATTTATGGATACTCCGCCAATTCCTAACGATCCTCGGCTTATGCTGAAAGCAAATCAGACCGGTGATGTTGGACAGGGTGTATCGAGAGCGTGCTAATAGGATGTAATAAGTGTATCGATCTGGGCGAGGGAGACAATTATAGGCTTTGCAATACAATTTTAAAACCCCTATTATTTATCCCCATCAATTGAGTGCGGGGGGGGGGTTATCTACGAAATAGATCATCTTGCATTATCGGGGAACCAAATTGAAAGCACAGGGGCCAGTGCGTGATTATCGTAGTAGCAAAAGTAGCTGCATATGCTACGGGCCCTGCACTTTCAAGGGCCCCACGTTAAATGCTTTCAAGCTATCAATTCCGGTTCAGTGATTCTGCACTTGCTCTATTACTATAGTACTATACTGCCTTCAATTTTTACGAACGACTGGGTGTTTATGGTTAGCGATTTGTCGTATCATCTGGCTGTATAGCAAATAAAAAAAATCCAATGACTTTACAATGCAAGTAAAAATGTGTGTTTTAATATTTATCTGTTTTTTATGTATTTAGGGCCCCTTTATAACATATGCTACAGGCCCCGCACTAGCTTAATCCGACACTGATTGGGGCCTGTGCTCATCTCTATATGCAGCCCTGTCCGAGCTGGTGGCGATCATTTCTAATAACCACGGTGGGGGTGGCGGAGGGGGGGGGGAATCAGTCAAGAATGAAAAAAACTGAAATTAAAAACAGCAAGGGGGATGGTTGTCCAGCTCAGTGGGATTTTAATGGCCGTGTCAGAACATTCAGCCAGCACCACTGTGTAAGACTATGGATTCCAAATCCAGGTTCCAGCCACTCGCGATTAAAAACCATAACGATTAAACAGTTTTTTTATTTTTATTTTACCAGGTAAGCTGCTTTGTAGCTCATTTTCAGAAGCAACCTGGCCACAAATGACAGCTTAACCAAATGGCTTATAGTGTGGTAATTTATAGCAGCCAAATACTCTAACCGCACGTTGATTCTAAAACGTGGAGGGAAGAACTGGAAGACCCGGAGAAAAATCCACGCTAGCACGGGGAGAGAGACATGCAAACTCCAAATATACATGGGTCAGGGTCCGGATCGAACCCACGACCTCCTGCAAACCAGACGAGGTGGTTAAGCCAGGTTGTCGTCGCTCAGTGAAGTGATGGTCTCAGCCTGATCACTGGATAAAAGTCAAGGTAAAGGGGGAGCCCTGCAATTACTTGCTGCCATACCTTCTGGGTTGAGGGCGTAAATGCTTTCTGGAGATCAGCAATGGAGAAGCTCCTGCTGAAATGAAACTTCTGGTCACCCCCAAAGTTTGTTGAACGAGTGCCACGCAGCTGTGGCGGAGACTAAACTCCAGATGGGGCATCAGCTGCTGACCTCAGACTCCCCAATCGAGTGGAATATGTTCCACGGCCAATTAGGCACCAAGCATCACCCAAATGGACGTTTGATTTTCTTCAATAATGATCTCTTGGCTCAGAAACAGGAGGAATTGTCCACAATTCAGAGGCTGTTTGCAATTACCGGGGAAACGTTGTACTCGAATTTAAAATGTTGTGGGTTTACTTTCCAACACACAACCGGTGTGCTGTACTAGTAACTAATTGGCACGTTCCGTTTACGTGACAAACCTTACTAATTATTTGGCTTTGTCGGGTGGTGGCGGGTTTAACAAAACATTTATATTTACGCGCTCTAAACCAAACCCCCTCTTATGAATAATATTGATCGCGAAAACCTCCCACGCGTTAACCCATGGCTAAGTTTGTAAGACCTCCCTCGGGATGTGTGAGAGCGCCACCTGGTGTCTGTGTTGAGAGACACCAAAGAATAAATTGTGTCGCTCGCATTTTCAGTTGCGCTTCTGCGGCCGTCTGGAACGTTCTTCCTTCTGATGTTAGGAAGCCACATTTTAAATCACCTAGATTTTAAACTCATTCCCTTAGAATTGCCTTTCGTGTTTAGGTTGTTGTCCTTCCCCCGCACCTCCAATGAGCGCGGTTGGCTACGTGCAGCGCTAAATAAGTTCAACATATGAACCTTATGGCGGGACTCCGTGGACGCGAATTAACCGAAGTCAAAATCGCAATTATTCAATACATTTTTGGCGACTCTGTCCCACCGGGCACATAAACGCCGCGACCCACCTGGCGCGGGTCATTCTGATGTCGTGTCGTTCAAGCACAGCGAGGACGAATGCGCAGAATAAACACAACTTTGAAACTTTGATCAGCGCATCGTGTGGAGCTCGTCGAGAGGAATAGATCGCCGCGTCGTTCGCCTTCGACAGACATGAAATGACGTCACGTCGCAGTTTATGCGAGAGCCGGGGGGTTTATGGGACCCTGGAGTCCCGTCATGAGGTTCATGTTTGTATGCGCTGCTTGTACTTGCCACTACTAGTGGATGGGCCTCGATTATAGGGAGCTTCTACATAAACACCTCTATACGGTATTCGGCCTACTCTTCCACAACGGCCAGGCGTTTTGGACGAGGTGGGAGCACCCACGCTTCACCCCAGCGTACGTGACCTGCTGACTGACTAACTTGTGGTCGTGCCCATCTGTTGTACTGCGGGGTTGAACATTTCACAATTCTTTCAACCGCCGTGACCAGAGATTCCGGCGATTCCAAGTCCAGTGGCAGCATCCCCTTGGGGGGGGGGGGGGCGGGGGCCCCCCCCCGGCTCTCGGGCTGGGGGAGGGCCGTCCCCCAGTGGGGGTGGGGCAAAGCAATACATTGTAGGGTCTGGGCCTTGGTCATCGATGCCAAAACTACTGCGTTCACAGTGGGCACCGGAGAATGGGAAAAGGGAGCTCACCTCATTCTCTTCTCCCTCGTCATCGTCGTCCTCGTACTGCAACAAAGAGACACGACGGAGTTTAGCTGGAGGATGGAGCAAGGGGGCAGCCGAGGACCTGCCGTCGATGCGGAGCAGCCGACAGGGAGAGAGAGGAGAGAGGAGGGACCGGTGGAGGGGGGTCTCGACGCGAGCCGCATCCTTCACTCACGTCGTCGTCGTCGTCGTCGTCGTCATCATCGTCGTCATCGTCGTCGAGGGCTTCGCCCGTGAAGTAGAGCACGGCTCGCGGGACCAGGCGGTCGCGGATGAAGTGGCCGACCTCAAAGTCCGTGGCGAGCATCGCCTGGATCAAGAAGTCCTCCTTGTCGCACTCGGTGTCTGACACTTGGGGGGGGGGATAGCAAAGGAAACACGCCGGGGGTAACGGGCGGCGGCACAGAGAGCGTGT
>CM025607.2:17541028-17555339 GCA_014621495.2 Entosphenus tridentatus | reverse complement strand
ACACACACACACATTTACACACACACACATTTACACACACGCACGCACTCATTCCAACACAGATGCAGTGGCTCAACAGACTCAACAGACAAAGATCCCCCATGTAGTCCAAAAGGCTGTTGGGGCAAGTGCTGGTAGCGAGCACATATGAAGGCCGGAAAGGCACACACGAGGAGGCGAGTAGCCAGCGCAACCCGCGGCCCGGGGTGATGTTTTACACAAAGCACCACCTCGGGGAAGCCGAGGGCCGGTTCAGATAATCGTCACTGGTGATGGCCTCACATAAAGACATGATACAAACACAGGCACAATGCGCTGTCTATTTTCATCGCCACTTGAGAAGACGACCAACATGAATAAAAACATTCGTTCAGGTCTAACAACACTGCTGCCCAAGACAATGTTCAAAAACATCATCATCGTCGCCATCGACAGCCAATATCTACCCACTGCCGGATGAAGGCCCCTCTCCCACCGCACTCCTGAACTTCTTTTGCACCGTACGTAGCCAACCTTGCAAATTGGAGGTGCGGGAGAAGGACCACGAACTAAACATTAAAAGGAGCTCTCAGGCAATTCGTTTTCAATCTGGATCATTTAAAAGTGCATCATAGCTCGCAGTGGATTCCCAATATCGGAAGGAAGAGCGTTCCAGACGGCCGCAGAAGCGCCATCTAAGAGTGCGCGATGCAGTGGCCGCAGTTTTTCGATGGTTAGCCAAATGCCGCCGCTGCGAGGGTGTCCAAAGTTCGCGTGGTGGTTGATGCTCTTTGACGATGTCAGCGAGGTAAATTGTAAGAGGTTGTGTATTTTTATTATTAAAATGTTCACCCACCCGCCTCCGCCTCCTCGATCTAGCAGAAGCCATTTCATTTGAGCTGAACATGCTGCTAGCTTGCAATGTGTCAGGCTGGCTACAAACTACATTAAAGATACATACAAAATAGCAGTGCTACGATTCACTACTTTGCAAATGGATCATTATTGAAGACATTATTGGTCGAAAACGATCGGACTCCAGGTAATGCTTTAACATGCAACTTAAAGTATCTAAAAATTGTTCAATCGTGGAATAGCACTCTCGTCTTTAACCACCATCAATTACTCATAGGCGTAAAGATCTGTTGATGTAGGGTGGTGCTCTGTATGTGTGGCTCTCTTGTGGACTGGATCGTTCTATTGTACAGTACTTCTATGCTCCAACTTCGATGGTGTGGTCAAATAACCCCCGTGATCCACGCGGCATAGGGAGGTCCTCATCCATCAGTGCCAAATATGACAGTACAACGTGTGCATATACTTTTCCCATGGAGGGACTGACCTCTGCCACAGTAATGTGGACTGCCCACCACCAATGGAGATGTCCATTTGTCGATGCGTTTTCAGCGCTTCCACCGTCACGAGTTCCGACAATTCGCCCCACGTGCTTGGGGAGCTCTCGTCGGGACATTTGCTGCAGGGAAATTCGTTTTGCCATTTTTTTTCCCTTTTGCTCTTTTTATTTTACCAGGTGAGGCCCGCCGAGCTGTTACGGCTCCTTCGTCAGAAGCGACCTGGCCACGAATGACAGCTCAACGAAGGTGGCCTATCGCGTGGCAATGTATCGCAGCAGCCAAATGATCCGCACTCGTGATGTTCATTCTCAACGTGGAGGGAAAAACCGGAGGACCCGGGGGGAAATCCACGCGACCACGGGGAGAGAGGCACGCAAACTCCAAATGTACAGCAGGCGTAAGGGTCGGGATCGAACCCACGAACTCCTGCGTACGAGGCGAGGTAGTTAACGTCTCGCCACCGTGGCGCCTCTAAAGTTCCTGAAAGGGTTCCCGAGTGAAACGTCGGACATCGCGCCGAACAACGTCGCGACGGTACCCGAAGACAAAACGCGTCGGAGAGCGCCGTGCAGCGCTGCCGACCCCCCCCCCCCACGACGCGGTAGGAGGCGAATGGAGTCCCAAGCTCGTTAAGGGCAGCGAGACACCTTGACCTCAATGTGTTTGTGAATGATTTACGCGTCGCTGCTCTTTCAAGGGACTCGCTGTTTATGCAGAGGCTACTCGCCCTAATAACGGCCTCCTTATCTCCTTGGCAATCAGCCGTGGTGACCCTGGGCAGCGCTACATGAGAACGTGCTTTGTGCCTGTGAGTCGTTGACTCTCCAATGTAGGGACGATGTTGGGTAAAAGGGATTTTTTTTGGGAGGGAGGGGGGGTGAAATGCAATCAGTGTTACGTTTAAATCTTAACGAGTTATTTCGACACATATTGTGCATCCGCGAGACAGTCAACTTATGGCTATGACCACCAAACAAAGACAAAGATCCCCCAGTAGAGCCATAAGAGACTGTAGGGGCAAGTGCTGTTAGCGAGCAGCACCTATGAAGGCCGGAACGGCACACGAGGGGGTAGGTGGCCAGTACCACGCCCGCCCGCCTTTGCTTCCCCATTGGCGATGACTTTACAGACCGCACCAGATACTCATTCGAGGTTGAGTCGACATAGGAGAGGCCCAGGACCGGTTCAGATAATGTTAACCGGTGTTTGCAGTGAGCCGGAATCAAACCCGGGTCGCCGGGGTTCGTAGCGCTAACCGCTGCACCACCGCTCCACAGACACACGCCACCGCCACCACTGCAAAGCCCTCGGGTTGACGCTCAAGCTAGGCCTGTGGTACAGAACACCGGGGCACATCACGGGAAGAGCAATAACATCTCTCAGTACCAGAAGAGGGGAATTACTCCAAGTGGATGCGTTGTCTTCGGTGGTGTTCTATTACGGAAGTGGGGCCGTCCATAAATGACGTCACGCGATTTTTGACGATTTTTGATACCCCCCCCCTCGTCGTCACACGGCGTCACAAAAAGTCAGACCCCCCCTCGAATATGACGTCATAAAGCTCTGCCCCCCCCCCCCCCAATAAAACATGCTTCAAATCGCTTTAAACTATTGTCATTGTAGTGCGTATTTAATGTGGCGCTGTAATCTGATGTTGTTGGAAGAAAACATTTATTAAAAGTATATTTAATTAAGTAGAACGTGTTGTCTCTATTTATTTAAAGTTGCGCATTTTGATATGACGTCACATTTCTCAAACAACCCCCTCCCCTCGTCACACATCGTCACAAATGTCTGACCCCCCCCCTCCCTAGGTGCGTGACGTCATTTATGGACGGCCCCAATGACAAGAGAGGACCACCCTGGGATAACCGTAAGAGGTGGCCACCCGAGTTGGGCCAAGCGGGCCCATTGCACGCATCCGTGCGAACTTTGAACACAACATTCGAATCGCGGCCGACAAAGCAATTCAGATGCTCACTAAGACCGTAGCCATGCATCGCGAAGTAGGAACCTCCCGACACCAGCTCTTAATTCCAGCCAGATCGGCCAGCCGGAATGTATATGTTTAATATTCCGTTCTAACCGCACCTCCGATTTGCACGGTTGGCTACGTACGGCGCGAAAGAAGTTGAACGCACGTACGTACATGCATCTCCGCACCCGGCACACCGTATCCAGTCCACCCCTCGTGATGGCTGTTGCCTACGAGCCGCGTGCCCAATCCCAGGTCTTCCGGCCACCCAGAGGATGTTCGGTGAACGACGAAGCCCTTCTGGGCAAGTCCCAGGATAAGTGACCTTACGACCTTGACTGTTATTTCAATGCTCCCACCTTCCTCCGCTGCCCTGGTACCTCCAGCGTGTTCATGCCCCTTGCCCACTCCCCTCCCCCACATCCAACCCCCCCCCCCCACGCCCCCACCACGGTCTCTGGCTCAGTGCCTGCCCACTCGTTTTCCACTCTCATCTGCACGCCAATGACAATATGAAATGGAGCAGTGCATTGTTGTATTAAATGGGTATTATCCTATCCCGGGTGAAGGAGACTGCCACGGTGAGATTGCGTCACCGCGAACGGCAGTGGCGACACAATGGAGGGATCTTGGGAGGGAGGGATGGGGGGCAGGGGTGGGGGTGGAGGGCAGGGGGGGCCAGGTGCAGTACTCCCCGCTCATGGACACAGGGGGAGAGGAGCGATCAGTTTGGGGTGGCAGAGTAAACTCTTCAAAAAGACTCTGCGCTAACTCTAGCCAACCATCCAAACAAACTCCAACCGCATCCACAACCCTATCCAGGCAAACAACCCCGAGTCCCCCTGGGCTCAGATTGGGTTGCCTAACACCTCCACCACCCATCAATCACTCGAGGAAATTGGCACCAGCTATCCAGATTGTCTTGGAGCAGGCTCAACAGAATGGTGCGTGGATATTGGGCACCTTGGCACGCTGGTTTGGCACCGTCTCTGTGTGCCACCCCTACGAACACTACAACAGATGACTCCAGAGCTGCCCAGCAGGAAGCCTTCCATCCACATCGTCGAAGAACCGTCCCTTACGACGGAGAGAAGAAGGTGGTGTGAGAAGGCTGAGCGATGTGGATCAAGCGGCGATGGGATCGATCGGATGGAGTGACTCTGGACGTAGGACTTTGACGGCAAACGCAAGAAGAGGACCCGGCTTGACCCGAACCGTTCGCCTGGAACCCAGGCGCCAAGCTACATAGAGGGGAGGTTGGGACGGGGAGAAATTGGTCAGAGGGCCCCATTTAATAATGATTTGCACCAGGGAGGGCCCATGCCAACCACACTCCGACGCCACCGCAGCCCACCCCAGTGGCTGTCTCGGTAAAGTAGCCTGACCAATCAGGCTGCACCAAGCGTCGTCGTCGTCACTCGGGTACTTTGAAGTCGCTTGTCCCACAGTGCCGTGCGACTTTACCGGTATCCGCCTACGGCTCGCTGTATCGCATCGTCACACCGTTGTGATTCACGTCTACGGTGTTGGGATGATTTGTCTGGGGGGGGTTTCTTGTACGATTTGGGTTGTTGTTGTTATGTCACCTTGAGCGAACTGAAAATCCCTACAATCTGACAAAAACCCATCTGATATGACAATAGTCTTAAAAATCCAACAACAATGAACCTCGCCCGAAGAGTATTTTCGGAATGCCATTACATATTAAAGTGACAACCATTAAAACTAGACTTTCACTTTAATAGAGATATATTATTCAAAAGAGGCTTTCACTTTCACAGGCATGCATTATTAAAAAGACAGCCATTCACTTCCATGGAAATCCATAATTAAAGTGAAAGCCATCAACTCTCATAGGGTTCCACAGAACTACTGGACAGCCAAAGGCTTTCATAGAGAACTATCACTCACGGACATGGCAATCTACTGCTGGATGATGAGGCCCTCCCCACGCCTTTTGTTCATGAGGGTTGTTTGACCATACTTCACCACGCCGGTTCATAGCCGGTTTGTGAAGAGAGGGGTTTACATATCACTCGCTGCTGATGTTACCCACGGTCGGCATTCGAACTCAGCACAATAAGAAATTATATCCGTACTATGAAGAAGGACTATTTCCCGAAACGTCGCCTATTATATAATTGCCATTGCAAGACCACCCTGGTTATTGACGAGTCTGTGTGTCTGAACAAGAGCCACTCCAAGAAGACCCATCGGATTGGCGGACCAATGTTTTTAGTTTATTTACTCATTGTGATACACAACGCTTACTTATTTATCATTCAATATTATATTTCCAGCCAGTCACTGTCATAGACATCTATTACAACTTGAACTGATGTTCAAAGACAAATATCCCCCGGGTAGCCTTACAGATTGTTTGGGGAAGTGCTGTTAGCGAGGAGTACCTATGAAGGCCGACACAGTACAAGAGGGGATGTGTGGCCGAGAAACCACGCGCGGCCGCCTTTGTCTCCCCAGTGACGACATGTACACATCGCACCAGGCACTCATTTAAGGCTAAGTCCACCTAGGGGAGGCCCAGGACCGGTTCAGATAATCGTCACCGGTGTTGAGAGGGAATCAAACTCGGGTGGCCGGGTTTCGTGGCGCAGCGTAGCGCTAACCGCTGCACTACCGCTCGACCCAAACACACATTCACAAAGATAAAGCCTCAGCAGACTCCTGGGGCAAGTGCAGTTAGCGAGCGCGCACGATGACACGCACAGGGACACATTACAGTGAAGCTTTTTTTTCCTGGCCGCGAGTTTCAACACAGACAAAAAAAAATCAATTACCTCTGAAACGTGACCAAAAATGACCCAATGAGGGTTCCCTCCGCCTCCTGCCTCGTGTCTCCGGTTCTGCTCACCGCCGCGTCGAATTCAAATGTGGGAAACGGCAGAGCGTTTGACGGGGGGCTTTGAGTGAGCAGCCACCCCCACCACCACCCCCAGCCCAACCGTGGGCGTACAAGGGAACATTGGAGTGGTTGAAACTCCGTGTGATGTCTCAAAATGTTGCAGTGGGGGGGGGGGCTATCGTTGGATACTCGACATGTAATACCTGCACTGAAGTCGAAATGCGACTGATGTGCGGGAGGAAAAAAAAACCCTCCCGAGCACGCGTTGTTGTAAATGATCGTAACGGATGCTTGGCTGGAACGGGTCCCGTATGTTTGTTTATGTTTCATCTTACCAGGTAAGGCCCACTGGAAAGCTCTCTTTCAGAAGCGACCTTGCCACAAACAATGGTTCTTCAAGTTCAAGTTCATTTATTAGGTACTGCCCTGTGAGCCATTCGGCGCTTGAATCGGGTGCAACCGCAACAAACAAAAAACAAAAACACGAACAAAAAACATCTTAAAGTGAATATGTGACTGAGTGCAAACAGAAAATCCAAGAAAAGACAGCAAAATATTGCAGAAAAAGCACCGTACACCAACGCTGTGTGCAAAAATCCCAGTGGGATGCAAGTCAAACAACAACAACGAGACAACTTAGATTAAGGCCATCAGTCTAAATGACGAAGTGCCAAACTCTAAATAGAGAGGCGAGGTAGTTAACATGTCGCCACCGTTGGCGAATACCGCGGTGGCATGAGCAGCTTTGAATATGACACCTTGACCTTTGATCCTCGAGCAAAGACGACGAGATTCTGATATCGTTCGCTACTGAGAATTATCTTAGCTGTGACCCGAAAATCGAACTAAGTTGGGGGGGCGGGGGGGGGGTCGTAGCATTGCGCTGCTAACTGCCACCGATCCCGTGTCTGACAGATGTGAACTCATAGATTACACGCGCGTACGCACGCTTACACACAAATACTAGCACACAGACACAGTGATGCATGCGCACGCACACTAACACACACGCGCACGCACACACACCCCGACACGCGGACGCAAAGACAAAAAGGCAAATTCCCCGGTATAGCCTTAAAAACCGAGTTTGGGGCAAAGTGAAACACGGAAACACACATACTCACACACGTAGACATCTGATGACGCACTGTGACTAACAAAGACCCCCCCGTATAGCTTGTAACAGACTGTTGGGGCAAGTGCTGTTCGCGAGCACCTATGAAGACCAGCGCGGCACACGAGGGGGTGGGTGGTCAGCAACAACAACGCCTTTGTCTTGTTTAAAATCGGCACCAGGTACTAAGTTGAGGCTGAGTCGACTTAGAGGAGGCCCGGGATTGGTTCAGATAATAATCCGTCACTGGTGTTGGCCGTGATCAGGAATCGATCTCGGGTTAGTCGGGTTCGGAGTGCAGCGCGCTAACCACACATAAATGCTATAAATGACCAACACTCGCACACACACACACAATGTGTTTATATTCCAGACAGTCACACGCTGTATGGGTGACAGTGGCAGAGGCTATTGCCACGAATATAATTACTTAACGCGTAATAGGCAAATAAATGATAATATGTGGAAACTAGGACAGATCAGCCACAACATTTATACACAAGCATTTCACAACTAAATATACCAAAGGCAAAGATCTCCCGCATAGCTTTTAACAGACTGTTGGGGCAAGTGCTGTTGGCGAGCACCTATGAAGGCCGGCACGGCACACGAGGGGGTAGGAGGCCAACACCACGCCCGACCGCCTTCGTCTCCCCAGTGGCGATGTTTGTTTACACGCCGCACCAGGTGGTCACATGAGGCTGAGTCGACCTAGGGGAGGCCCAGAACCGGTTCAGATAATCGTCACCGGTGTTGGCCGTGAGCGGCTATCGAACTCGGGTCTTTGGGTTCGTAGCGTAGCGCGCTAACCGCTGCACCACCCCGCTGCACTACACACACACACGTTGCGATGTAATCGTGTGTGTGTGTGCGTGCTTCAAACAATTAATCACTGACAATTCATATTTGAATTTTCTCTTTAGTCTATCCCTGGGTCAGATCAACCTTACATTTAGTGCCTGGTGTGCGCTGCGTGAAGTCAGCCTGGGGAGACAAAGGCGGCTCGGGGGCGTGGTGTCAAAGCATCACCGCACCGGCCGAAAAAAAAATAGGTGCTCGCTCACACCAAATTCCCCCAACAGTTTGTAAAATCTTGTGCGTGTTGCATAGGTCTGCGTATTGTCCGTGTATTTGCATACGCGTATGCAACGTGTCAGTGGATGTGTACTGCATTGACATGTTTCCGTGCGCGCGTGTGTGGCGAGCGGTGGCGCAGCTGATTAACGCGAGGCGCTATGAAGCCGGCGAACTGAGTTCGATTCCCGCTCACGACCAATATCAGTGGCGGATATCTGAACTGGTCGTTGGCCTCCCATTAGGTCGGCTCAGCCTCAAAGTGGGTATATGGTGGCGGTGTGCAAACATCGCCACCGGGGAGACAAAGGCAGCCGGGCGTGGAATCTGACCACACCACCACCACCACCACCTCGAGTGTCGTACCGACGTTCATAGGCGCTTGCTACTCGCTAACAGCACTTGCCCCAGCAGCCCTGTTCAGGGTATACGGGGCGGAATCTGTTTCGCTGTCTTCATGTGGGTAGCGGCGGCGCTGCGATGAGCGCACTGCGCTTCAAACGCTGCGAGTTGGGTTGGATCCCCAGACACGGGGCAACATCGGCGGCTCGTCATATCTGGTGCGGGTTCCGGCGACGACCACTCGTGAATGCCAACTCAACCTCACACGAGCAATCAAGTGTTTCAGCATCGGCATTCGCGAGACAAAGGCGACCCCCGCCGTGGACCTGACCACACCACCGCCACCACGTGCGCGCGCCCGTTGAGGCCACAATAGGCGCTCGCTAACTGCAGCTCTCAAGCCCCGCTCCGCCAGTCCTGAGAACTGCACCGGATGCCTCTCGTCACCGCATGCGTGCTCGGCAAGGCGTCTCCTGCTCAATCAGAATGAGAATATGTATTCATACCGGAGGTATCCGACGAGCTGTAAGCTCTTTTTTCATGGATGTCCAGGAGTTTTTCACAGATATGCAGGAGGTTAGGGTGCGCTCACCTCTAATTCACGGGAAATTCCACATTCATATGTCGGGGCAAGTTTATCCATAGGACAACCGCTGCCTAAAATTCCTACAAATTTCAAACAAAATTCCTACAACAGGATATCCGACGGCAGACCTTGGCATTGTGAGAGCTGAACGCTACCACCAATGGTGTGTGTGCACGTGTAGGTATATGTGTAGGTATATGTAGGTATGCTTACACGTGTGTGTGTGTGGGCGTGTATGTACGTGTGTTTGCATGCGTGCGCATATGTATACGTTCGTACGAGTGTGTGCGAGCAGCAATGGGGAGCGGTGGCACAGTGATCAGCGCACTCCACCTTGGAACTCGGCTACCCGAGTTCGATTCCAGCTCACGACCAATAACCGTGGCGATATGTGAACTTCTACTGAGCCTTCCCCTGGTCGATTCGGCCTCAAATGAGTGTCTGATGCGGGTGAGTAAACCTCAGTACTGGGGGAGACAAAGGCGGCTGAGCGACGTGTTGGCCACCCACCCATTCGTATTCCGAGCCTCCCTTCATAGCTGCTCGCTCACAGAACATGCCCCAACAGTTCTGTTAAAGGTCTACACGGTGGATCTTTCTCTTTGCTGTGTGTGAGCGTGTGAATGCGTTGTTCACAGCAGTGGCGCAATGATGAGCGCATAGCGCTCTACGAGCCCGGCGACATGAGTTCGATACCCCGGTCACACAGCTAACATCAGTGACATTCGCCGTCGCATATAGTTCGACTCAGCCGTAGTCGATCTATATCCGCGGGGAGACAAAGGCGGGCAAGCGTGGTGGCAAAAAAACACACCCTCGCGTAACGTCTTCAATAGACACCCACGCATTGCCCCAAGAGTCTACGGAAGATGCACGCGCACACGCGTGCATGCGTATGCACGCGTGTGCGCGTGTGTGTACACGCATGTCCCTGTGCAAGTAGCGCCACCGGCATCGGCAGAGACAAACGCAAAGCTCCCCCGTGTAGTCTCAACATACTTTTTGGGGCAAGTGCTGTTGGCGAGCACTGACGAAGGCCGGCACGGCGCACGCTGACACTTCGATGCACAGTGACACTCACACTTTTCACACGCACGCGCGCGCGCGTACTCAGTCGCACCTTCGAGTTCCTGTTTGTCGCAGAGTGGCAGTCGAGGGGAGCAAACAACCGCTGCTCTCTCCTTCAAGACTCGACCTCCTTGCTTGCTCCTCCTGGATCCGACTGCTCCTCACCACCCCCCCTCCCGGTGCGCGTGGGCGGCACGGCACGGGCACGGGCGGTGCAAAGGAGGCTGGCTGGCTGGCTGCAGCAGCTGCTGATGCTGCTGCTGCTGCTCTCGGCGGCGAGTAAGTGCAGTGGGAATGAGTGGGCGGGCATCGGCGGTTAAAGGTGGCCGGGGATGCGTGGTTAGAGGGAGGCGGTTGTGGAAAGCCCTGCCTTTAATGCCCGGCCCGGCCAATGAGACAGCATTTTGTCTCCGGCGCACAGGGGGCAATGGGGGGTTTTTGCCGGGGGGGTTGGGGGGATGAAGGGTGATTGTGGAGTGGGTGGATTTCCGTCTCCCCCAAATCCCATTTGACTCTCCCACGTGCCTCCTCTTGACTCTTCCCACGTCCTCAATTGCCTTTCTAAACGATCGCTCTTGACTCGCTCCCCCTTGTCTCCCTCTCTCTCTCTCTGTCCCTCTATCTCTCGACTGTCCTGCCCACTCTCCATTGATGTATCGGCTCTCTCTCTCTCTCTCCCTTGGCTATCCCCGAGTCTCTTTGGTTATGCTGCCCCATTCCCAATTGACTCCTCGCACAACAAGTTACATGCTTGGGGTGGGGGTTAAAGAGGGGGGGGCGGGGGGCAGTGACGTAGCGTGCTTGGCATTGGCCCCCTCCGTCCAGGGTGGAGTGGATGGGAATTGTTTGGAACCCCTCCAACCCGTGGGCCCTGGTGCAGTTGCACCGCCTGCACACGACTCGATTGTTACTCCACTGGGAGGATGGAGTGGGAGGGAATGGAGGTGAGAATGTTGGGCGTGGGCGGCAGGGTCGCGGGGCTGCGCGTTCTTTGGCATTCGTGAATAATTTGGAGGCGATAAACTGAAATCAATATTTAAAATATATATATATAAATACAACATCCGACAGCGTTCTCTTCCAGCTCGATCCATCTTGGGTGATTGCCCGTATCCGTCGGCAGTCCTGAGATGGTGGTGGAACAAAACCGAAATAAAAAAGATTCCACATCGGTATGGAAGGGGCAAAGTCTGCCCATAGGATAAACGTTGCAATGACGAATGGTTGTACATCACTGTTATCGGTATGGATTAGTATTGTCTCTGCGCTTCTCTTTTTCCGAAATGACTTGGCCACGATTGATCGCTCATCAACGTGGCGCATCCACGTAGCAGCCAAACACTCGAAACGCGCGTTGTTTGTAAATGCGGAGCGAAGCACCGGAAGATCCGGGAGACAAATCCACGCGACCACCGAAAGAGAGGCACGCAAACTCCAAATATACAGCCGGAGTCAGGGTCGCGATCGAACCCACGACCTCCTGCATACCAAAATTGAGGTTGTGAACATCTCGCCAGCGCGGTGAAATAGTGGGCCGAAAGATACCCTCTTAGTGTGGAAGGGGGATTCTTTACAGCTCTCTAGAGCTCCCGCTGGTGGAGGCCCTTCCGCTGGCAGTGGCGCGAACGAGCCATTGCAGGGCTGCGCCTTTAACGTTCACAACGGGTGACCGCAATTAGTGGCGCGCCGCCTGCCGGATAAACCGCGCTATTGCGCGTGGAGTGCATCAGGCAAGGCAAGTTGAAACAAATGTTGATTTGACCAGGTAAGGCCCACTGAGCTACATAGTTCTCTTTCAGAAGCGAACTTGGCACAAATGATAGCCCCAACGAAGCGGCTTATCACGTGGACATTTATTGCAGCCAAATACTTTGAACGTCGATTCTAAATGTGGAGGGAAACACCGGAGGAGGACCTTTAAGTTTTTTCAGTTTCATGTATTTGGTATAGCCCTGTGAGCCATTGGGCTCTTGAACCTGGATAAACAAAGCAAAAACAAATCCACACAACCACGGGAGAGAGACACGCAAACTCCAAATATACAGGAGATCGAAGCCATGACCTCCTGCATATTAGGCGAGGTGGTTAACATCTCGCCACTGTGGCGCCCCAGGAGAGACCTCGAGAAACCACGGGCGAGTCGCATTCGTGAGAGTGACCCCGGGTCACCACCATCACGGAAGCGAGGAAGCGATGAGAAATGAGCGCGAAAACAACTGCCGTGTCACACGGCACATCGCAAATGAACTGCACAAACATAAATCGATATGAAATCATAAATAACCCGGAGCGCAAGACGGCTCGTGCGGATTATGTTTGGATCGATCAAGGGTGCAATAGAAATTAAGTTACATGACTATTAATCAGATGTAGAGCAATACGGGCTAAATGGCAACGTCATGGGTGACACGTGTCTATGAGGAGTGGTGAGTGTCAGGTGAGTGATGAATGTATTTCCCCCTACACCTCCGATTAGCACGGTTGGCTACGTACGGTGCGAAAGAAGTTCAACGTACATACATGTCCAGTGAGTTTTGAGTCTACCGGGTGATCGTTAAGTATCTGATGAATGCCGTGAGGCGAGAGGTGAGTCCGTGGGTGTCTGGTGAGTGTGAGCGGTGAGTGGCTGGTGAGTGCTGAAAGTCAGCTGAATATATATTTACTGCTAAAGTAACATCTGTCATCACATGGAAGGTGTAATCACATGGCAAGGCAGCGTCGATCAGTCGAGAGACGCTGCAAGCTGAAGTTACTCAATTGGGATTGCACAGCGCCTGCGATTAGCACGGTTGGCTATGCACGGTGCGAAAGAAGTTCAACATGCATGCATACGCGTAGCAATCATGCGCCCGCGACTGCCATAACCTGGCAGGACCCTCCTCCAAAGGAGTCACGAGACTCAGTGTGGCTTTCTTTGATGAATAATACAAATCCACCGTGTTCCTTATCACCCCGGCTACAGCGCGTCCACACAAACACCCTCTGATGAATTCGTACCCAACATCTGTAGGAGCTTTGCCTGCACTCCACCGCCTCTCTCTTATCGCCCCCTCCCCAAATCCCACCTCCCCAAATTACCCCCAAATTCCCCCCTCCCAATCCCCCTTCCCCAAATTCCCCCCCCCTCTCAATCCCCCCCTCCCAAAAACCACCCCCACCCACCACCCCCGCCATGTCGTCATCACGTATCCTCCGAAGTAGTTGTTACACTACGTAACACGATTTTTGTTCCTGGGTAGTAAGTGTTATTTCGTAATTGCTAATACCTAAAAAGTATAGAAAAAGGCTATTATTCCCCACAAACTTTGCTTTTGTGACCAGGAAATTGATATTTTGAAATGTACCTATTTTCAATGAGAAAACCGGCGATTTTGTGTCTTTTTGTTCACATAAAGTCAGAAAACAACAACATATGAATAAAAATTGACATCTATTTATACTAAAGTAATACAAAAATGACTACAAAAAAGTTATAAGTGAGTGGTTTTTCGAGATTTACGATTATACTGTAAATCACTTTCACGAATCAGCCCCCAAATGTAGCCTCCCATCATGTTCTCGTTATACTGTCCTTGGTAGCGGCGTTCAAAGTCCAGCATATCCTGGTGGAAGCGCTCGCCTTGCTCCGCCTTGGAGACCCATCAGGAATGCCACCATTTTTAAATCCTTTATATTAAGTTCACTTGCGCGCTTGCTTGCTTGCTTACGACCGTGCACATCTTTCGGTCGTTTTTTAACCCACTTCCCGTGATCCAATCGAGCTGACATTTTCCACACAGACTCGTTGTGCGTGACAATTAATGTTCGTGAATTTTTTTTTCCAAAATTTTACACTTTTTAGGACAAAAATATTATATTTAATTACAAATTGCTTAATGCTGGCATGCAATCATCTGACCCATAGGTGGCAGCCATCTCAGGCCAGAGGACGAGAGGACTCGAGCCGCCACGCATA
>CM025607.2:17527229-17540928 GCA_014621495.2 Entosphenus tridentatus | reverse complement strand
CATCGAGCTGACATTTTCCACACAGACTCGTTGTGCGTGACAATTAATGTTCGTGAATTTTTTTTTCCAAAATTTTACACTTTTTAGGACAAAAATATTATATTTAATTACAAATTGCTTAATGCTGGCATGCAATCATCTGACCCATAGGTGGCAGCCATCTCAGGCCAGAGGACGAGAGGACTCGAGCCGCCACGCATATAAAGGATTTATAGTGAAAAACTTTGTTTTTACGGTTAATTTTTTTTAAGTTTCCGATGACCTCCCAGCCGTACTCATTCTACTTTCATACGTCCAGTAAAGTGATGCTGTTGTAAATAATCTTTGAGGTGCACCGAGTGAGCCAGGGGAAGAGACGGGTACTTGTTACCATTATGGAGCAGCACGGCTTTGAGGCTCCTCGATGAGCTGTCAATGAAGAGGCGCCACTCATTCTGGTGACAGGCGATTCCGATTGCCTCGAACAGACTGGTCACATTGTGGCAGAAGCAGAGCCCATCTTGACGGGTGAAGAAGCTGCAAAAAGGTTGGTGACGCTTCCTCTGATCTGCCACTTGCACACTTTCATCCAACAAATTCCATTGCTTGAGCCTAGACGTCAAAATCTCGGCATTGGACTTGGTGAGACCAAGATCTCTGTTCAAGTCGTTGAGGTCTTTTTGGTTGGGGTAGTATGGGTTTCTACATATTATTACGTCTCTCTTAGCCATTAGTCGACTGCGCTCATTAAACATCTGTCTAAAGTGCCCCCCCCCCCTCTTCCTCCTCGAGACAGTGTATGTATGTTGAACTTCTTTCGCACCGTACGTAGCCAGCCGTGCTAATCGGAGGTGCGGGGTCAGGACTACAAAAACTAAAACACAACAAGCAGGCAGCTCGAAACAAATGAGGTTTTCAATGTCGGTGTCAAAGTGCACGCGGCTCTATTGGCTTCCTAATAAGTTAAAACTGAGGCTTTCCTCACATTCTAACTGGCAACAAAGTGCAATCATTGTACGGTGTGATGCGGTCGTAGTGTGTACGGTCCGTGCAATCAGTGACGATCGTCATTCCCTCGGTTAACGCGACAACCTGGTTTAATCATGCGTGGCTTTAGTACGGATTTTATTGGTTTCTTGAATCGAATAATGACGGACAATATATTTACTGGTTTAGACGAGATCGCTCTGCCCGATAGGACGATGTATCTTGATAGATGTTCAGTGTCAGATGACATGCGAGTTCGGTATCAGATGAGACAAGTGTTGTCAGATGAGACAATAGTTCTGTATTAGATGAGACACAGGTTTTGTTTTAGATGAGACATTGAGGGTTATGTCAGATGGGACAATTCTTATATCTTACATGGGACAGTGTTTCTGTTTGAATCTACCAAACGGGGCAATTGTATGCATGCAGTACATCGCCTTAATGTTGTCCAGGAAAACGTCACCCGAGTCTCAAGACTTGCGTTTCAGGAGGATCCTGCAACTAGAATGATTGGTCAGTTGCATGCAAGTAGTCGTATTGCGTTTGAGAGTAAACTGGAGTTACACGCCTGGGTGTCACTCGAAGATCCGCACAGATGGGATCGCACACCCACTTGGCGCACCGTCACATCACGACTCACTCGCCGCGCCCACTGGGGAAATGTTGTTTTTGTATTTTCCGGAGCGCAGCCCCGGGACAACCACCGACTGAAATGAAAACCCCCTCGCTTTCATCCGCAGAGCTGGATGACAAGGCGCGTCTTTCACGGTGTGTCAGATTTAAAGGCTGGGGCATCGGATGGGGCAAAGGTTTCGCGTGAAACTATAATTACTATTCTTCTTGGTTCTTTCGGTAAAGTCACGTAGAATGGAAATAATAAAATAAAAAAAATAAAACATAATACAATAATTCTCACGACGTTTCGGCCACAACGCAAGCAGCCGTCCTCAGGTGAAGAACAGGTCTGTCGAGATCAAGAAGATTAATCGAAAGCTTTAAATCGAAAAATTACTATTCTGTTTCACGCGATCAGGCACCCTCCGTGTCGGTTTTCCGCAACCCAGTGGGACCACTGCTTTTTGCGTGGTTATCAGGCGAGGCTTGCGGCGCGGTGTTGTGTGTTGGCTGTCCACACTGTCAGAATCGGAATCTTTTTTTACTGGAGAAATTCGATGCGCTATGAAGCTCCTTTCCCCCCACAGATGTCCAGTAGGGGCGGGTCAGAATGTTCCAAGAACAATAAAAAAACACGATAGGAGTGCAAAGCGTCGGAAAGTAAACAAATCACGAAAAGGATCTATTTTTATTTTACCGGGTAAAGCCCACTGAGCGATTAGCTTCTTTGTTCAGAAGCGATCCGGCCACAATTGATAGCTCAACGAAGTGGCTTATCACGTGGAAACCTACAGCAGCCAAATACTCTGAGTAGTCTAAACGCACGCCGATTGTGAATGTGGTGGGCGTTCGGAGGAAGCGCGCACGTGGTGTGTTAAGAGCGGAATGAGCTCACGCACCAGCTACGCACGCGCGATTACACGCGCGCGTTCATAATTGCCAGAGTGCACGGGCATTAATTAGACAGAGCCCCCCCCTTCTCCTCCTCCTCCTCCACACTCACCCCCACCTAGGCCTCAGCAAGGTAAGGTAATTGTACCCTTTTTACCGGATTAAAGGGTAAAGGTGTCTACATGCCAAGGGGTAACGGTAAAGGGTTGGGTAAAAGGTAGGCTCGTTGCTTTTTACCTTTTACCTTACCTGCTAAAGGGTAAAAGGTAGGGTAGAGTGATCGTATTGTGGTAAGGGTAAAGGTAGGCTCGTTGTTTTTACACTTTTACCTTACCTTGCCGAGGCCTACCCCCACCCCTTTGCGCCGGGCGCCCCACCAACCCCCTCTCCCACCAAACAACCCAACATCATCATCACCCTCCCATCCGCTCGCTCGCTCACTCTGCCTCTCTCTCCACTAATCACACCCCCATCACCCCCCACCGTCTCCCACCAACCAATCAGCATCCGCTCCCACGAATCCACCCATTATCATCGTCGCCAGGCATCTTCCTCTCGACCCATTCATCATTACCATCCTGCCTCACTCGCTCACGCCACTGCACTGCTCACCACGCCTCTCGCCGCCCCTCCCATCATCATCCACCATCACCACCACCACCATCCATCACCCCCCTCATCCTCCACCATCAAAGCTCCCTGTCACCTCCTCCAAAATCGCCCACCATCACCATGCGTGCCTCCTTGCCTCCCTCCCTGTCATCCCAACACACCTCACTCTCATCCCAACACACCTCACTCTCATCCCAACACACATCCCTCTCATCCCAACACACATCCCTCTCAAACCATCCACCTTGTAAGTGGTCGTGCTGGCTCTACCGTGTTGATGCACGACCCTGCCATTTGGAACTTGACTGTGTACATTTGTTTGTGGATTTATATATATATATTTTTTGTGCTGTACCAAAAATGAGCGACTATTGCCCCCAATGAGTGCTACCTCTACCCAAATCATAGCAAACTAAGCACATTTCCTTTCTCCCAACACGCGGTTTTGATTTGCATGGCTTTCAAATATACGCGCAAACAACCCACCCACTCGTGAAGTGGCGTCGTTCCGACCCAATTCGGAACGTGTGCCACTTGTCCTCGCCGGGAAAGCGACGTGAGGGTTCCAGATGGCCCATCGATGATGACTGATGATGATTAATGATGCTGATGATTACGGCGATGGTGGTGATGGTGATCATGGTGACGGCGGCGGAAAGTGGTGAGCAATTTAAAGGCGCGGTGTCAATGGGAATCGATTGCGTGTGAGGCTGTTCCGTTGTCGCGAGGAGCACGTGGTCCGCCGCCATGAGTGTTGCGCGTTTCGCATTTCTGCTCGCGCTGCTGTTGCTGCCACGTGGGGGGGACGCGCTCTTCAGGTACGAGCCGCAGGGACGGGGTGTGCCCGAGCGGGAGCGCCTGTTTCAAAGGTCGGGGACGACGCACAGACGCCACGGCCGGAACCCACGTAGGGGAGCGACCTCGTAAAAATGCAGTGAACCGGGAGGGACCCATCTTTGGGAAGGACGGAATCGCATCTCGCTCATTTTACAGGATTGTTAGACGCACTTTTGTTTGTTTTTAGAGCAAACGTTGGGGGAGCGTCTTGTAATCCGCTGTGCGTGTGCCCAGATTTGTTAAAGCTTTATCGGCAACGGGGAAACGAGTAAGACGAGTGCGTCTTTATAACCTGAAGAAATACGATACGCAAGGTGTGAAGTGGATCTCTGCGCTAATTACGCAACTGACAAAAAACCGGGCTCGCAATGTTCCCTGAAGACTTGGAGACTTCCCCCTAACCCATTCCCCTCCCCCATTCCCCCCCCCCCCCTTGTGTCAAATTTTAATGTGGTCTCGCATACTGACGCCTACCTACTATAATACGCACGCACCCCCCCACACACCCACAGCGCGCGCACACACACGGGCTTGAATGTTAGTCTTTTTATAATCTGGAGGATGCGCGTTTAATCCCGATGTCGATGACATTGTCGCAACCTCGGTTTGCTCGCCACTTTTCAATAATCGATGATCGTCTGTGGACTCCGTTTTTATCGTCTCCTCTGGTATTGTTTTGTGCCGCTTTGTTCCGACTCGTTTTGTGCAACTCCTAACGCGGTACGGTCTACACATCGCTGACCTAAATGCAATGTTCCAATCTAAATCGGTTTTGATTTGCATGGCTTTTAAATCTACGTACTTAATTGTTTTTTTCCATCCGCGTGATTTAAGCGCATGAATCATGAGCGGAATTAATTTTTAATGTAATAAATAACATTTTTAATAACCCACCGAAAATAATCACGCCATACTCTGGAAAGGTGGCACAACGGTTGGCGCACTGCGCTAAGAACCCGGCCGTGCGAGTTTGACTCCCGCCAATAGCGAATTATATTTGAACCCGTCAACTTTATACTCTCTCACTGCCCCCCCTCCCACAACCCACACCGATGACGAGCGTGGTGAAGTATGGTCAAACAACTCCCCCCATGACCGACCCGGTAATGGGGAGGCCATCGTTCAGCAGTAAATTCGCGACGGGACCCGTGCACATGGAGTCGAACCGACGCTTGGGAATCTGTTTCATTTAAATTAAACCAATTCTTGAAAGTAATGTAGCCTACTCCGGACCAGGGCAAATATTTACACGGCTGGCTTTTTATTTCTCAAATGAATTGGGGGGGGGGGGGGGGATACAATGAAATAAGGCTGGCGCTATTTTTATTATTTCACGGCACAGGAGTAATTGCGTCTGTGCAAGACTGTAAAAAAATTAACCCGTTTTTCACTAAATCCTTTATATGCGTGGCGGCTAGAGTCCTCTCGTCCTCTGGCTTGAGATGGCTGCCACCTATGGGTCAGATGATTGCCTGCCACCATTAAGCAATTGGTAATTAAATATATTTTTGTTTTTCCTAAAAAGTGTTAAATTTTGGGAAAAGATTTTCACGAAAATAAATTGTCACGCACAACGAGTCTGTGTGCAAAATGTCAGCTCGATTGGATCACGAAGTGGGTTAAAAAACGACCGAAAGATTTGCACGGTCGTAAGCGCGCAAGCAAGCAAGTGAACTTAATATAAAGGATTTAAAAATAATTAGTCGCCGTTCTAAACGGGGGGAGCATCGCGGAAAGCGGTAATTTGCCTTAACCCAAAGAGCGTTTCGCTGGGAGGTTATCGCCCCTTGTGGTTGCGAGTCGCGTGCCTCCCTGCTGTCGACCAGCGATTCAGGAGGCTCTCTCGGCTAAGGGGTCGTGGAAACCTGCGGCTCCGAAGTCTGATGTGGCTCCTTAACGACGGGCTGCTTCGGGACGTCATCAATGCATGTCTTCGCATGCATTGCAGCTCTTGAAATATAGAGGTGTTTTTTTTTTCTTTGTACCGAATTATAAAAAGAATGGCTCTTCGTTATTTTAAGTTTGCCGACCCCCCCCCCTCCCCTCTTTATCTCGGGTGAAGTTAACCCCAGTTTTGGTAGGTAACTTGTAACTGCGCTGACCGGATCGCGGTGGCGTGGACCAGCGGTTGGTGGTGCGTCCGCCGCTTGTTCGCGTGAAGGTTGGAGTCCGGTGGGCCACCCTGGTTATTACTGCGGGTGTTTTTTTTTCGTAACCAGACTGCTTAACAGTGGACGGTTTTTTAAAGTGCCCTACTGACGTCGTTTAGAAGCGATAGAGCCGCAGATGTTGCCGGCGTAGTTAACCAAATTTTGCCATAAAAAAAAAGTCCCGCAACAAATTAAACTCCTAATGTTGGGATTACACAGCAACATCGCCGTGAAACGTAGCAGCGCCGCCCTCCATAATGGCCCTGCGCTATGAGAACGACACTAATACCGAACCTCGCAAATAATTGTTGTTATTGTCATGATGCTGCCACGTCCGCTCGTGTCCCTTGTACCCGCCAGGATCCCGTTGACTCGCGTGCGGCCGCTCCGTCGCCTCCTCGCCGAGGTGCAGAGCCTGGAGTGGATCTCCGACCTCGCAGGGCGTGGCACGTGGAATGGCACCTACGTGGAGTCTCTCAATAACTACTTCGATGTAGGTTGTGGGGTTGCAGGTTTTCTTTTTTCTATGGAGTTGGGAAGCGGTAGTGCAGAGGTTGGAATACGCTGCGCTACGAACCCGGCGACCCGAGTTCGATTGCAGCTCACGGCCAATATCGGTAATGAATATCTGAACCGGTCCTGGGCCTTCTCGAGGTCGAATCTTTGCTCAAATGAGTGCCTGTTGCGGTGTGTGTGAACATCGGCACTGGGAAGGAAAAAGGCGGCCGGGCATGGTGCTGGACACCCACCCCCTAGTGTACATTTGCTGGCCTTCATAGATTAAGGCTATACGGGGGAGGTCTTTGTGCATTTTTTCGTTTTGAACACGTCGTGCTGGTCTCAATGTGCCTTCTATAAGAACACCCCCCCCCCCCCGCAGTCATTAAGGATGGATACCAATCGATGTGCGTGTGGTGGCTAATAATGAAACGTAAATTTGAAATGTACTTCCAATACGACTCTTGATCCGATCAACAGTGGTTTGTTTTTAAATCATTTGCCGAGCCATTTGTTCTGCCTTTTACATTCTCAATTCAATTGAGCGTTTCGCTGTTGCCTACTGCCAACTGCGATGCATTACCTGATGACAAATTGGATCGTGTGGCTTTGTTATTTATTATGCAATGGGGGTTGTGGCTGCTTGCAAGCTGCACTGATCCTGTGTCAATTCTAATTTCCGGCCCATGTAGAAAATAATATCCAAGTGAAATAGTCATGCTTCGCCTTGGTCTAGCCACTGCTGGATGTAAGGTCCCGCATCATGCCATAGTCACATACATTATTGTGGTTTTTTTGTCTGCTAGATAGGATTGGGTTTCCCTCCGCATTTTAGAATCGACATGCGTTTCGAGTATTTGGGCTGCTATACATTTCCACATAATCGGGCCTCTTACGCTTTACCTGGTAAAATAAAAAGTGTTTTTTTTGTATCGCTCGCCTCTCTCCCAAGGACAAGGCTATAGCCCCTGGGGCCATCTGCAGGACCCGCATGGCAGCAGAGCCCCCCTGTGATAACCGCTTCTGAAAAAAATGGTTTTATAGCTCGGTGGGAAAATTACCTGGTGAAATATAACGTGGAGTTTAAATTCGTGACGGTGATGCAATGTCGAGTGCAATATGGAGGTGGTCGTGGGGGTGCCGCAGCTGGTGTGGATCGAATCGTGGCAGAACCAACAGCAAGGCGTTTGTAATTTGAAAAGAGAAAATGAATCGTCGGTGAAAAATAAAAATGTTGAGACTGGGATTTTTTTTTAAAGGTCCCTGTTGGGATTGTGGGATTACGTAGCAAACCAGGCAAGCAATGGCTGCATCATGAAATTTGACTCGTCAACATTTACCAAACGTGATGAATTGCTGGTAAATGACGTGCCTGGGCAGTGGTGGTGGGGGGTACACATGTAGGCAAATGTGAGCATCCCGAAGCAGACGCCCCGTATTTCAAAAGTGCATACAGCAGGGAAATGCATAGTGGAATGCAGCCAGTGATGTAATCGTGACTTCATACGCAGACGGAGTGAAAGACAATTCTTGCTCCAAAAGCACAGCGGCTGCATTTATCGGGACTTAATCTCCGCGATGGCTATCTCTGTTGATCTCTCTGTTGAGCAGAAAGCGGCTTCAATCCTGGGGTCTCTGCCGGCACACAAAGCCAGACGTAAATGCTGGCACGGAAATAATGAAACTTTTTTTTATTATATTTACAGTCAAGTTTGTAATCCACGCGTGCAGTTTTGCGGCTCTGTTGTGGCTATATCCTGGCGGAATTAGATAAACACAAAGGCGTTTTGATGAAGCGGAGTTTTGTTTTGTAACTAGGAACAATGGAAGCTGTAATCGCTTCCAAAAGCGTTATGGAGGGGAGGGGGGCGGCGCTGAACGGCGCTCGTTGATTTGGGTCTAATTCGAGCGAGTCGCTCAAGTATAGAGCGCTGTGGTTGAGCAATGTGAAGCGGTTAATTTACGAGGTTGTTGTAGCTGTTTTCTATTTTAAGCAAAGCCGAGTTCCTCCTGTGCTCCCCGTATGTTAATGGAGATGGGAGTTTGTGTTTCTCATTTCTAACCGTTTGATACAAAGTGGTTGCCACTGTCGATGCTATCGTACACATCTGCAATACGGCGCATTATCTGTTTCCGCACAAGATCGTGATTGTCGTCGGTTATTGTTTTGATGAAATGCAATTCTAGAATTTATTTATTTATAAAACACTCCAGTTTAACGTTGTCTACACAGCTGCCATAAATTAAATTGCTACTTTGTGTAGAATCGCTTTTCAGAGGTTGTGACGGTGATTATGGCGCTATCAATTCAGTTTAATGTGACTGAATACGTGCGTGCGGCTTTAAAATAAAAAAAACCCGCGTTTGTAAAGTTCATGATCAGAATTGTGGCATTCGAGGTTGTTTAGTGAGAAGCCCCTCGTGGTGCCTGCTGGAGTTTCCCCAACGGTCGTTTTACCGAGACCACAATGCGCCCTTTGCTCTCCAAAATCATCCTACCGACTGTGAGGGCCATGAGGTGCGGTGGGTTGGAAGGGGGGGGGCGCGCAACGATTATTCATGTTCATCGTGCGACATCGTAGATGGGCACCTGTCGAGTCTTATCGTCACACCTCGTGCGTGAGTCCCGACGTCGCAAGTTCGGCTCTGGTTCTACGGTGCAAAAGCAACCTTCGTGGTTGGCCTCCATTTGAAGCCCCGAGCTGGTTTTTGGCACGGGCTCTCTGAGCGGGGATCCGCTTGTGGAGTCGGTGGAGGAGGTGGAAGGGAGAAGAGATGGTGAGAGAGCGAGGGAAATGGGGAAACCTTTGCGGGTGGGTGTCTGCCCGCAGGCTCAGTACTACGGCACGGTTGGGATTGGGACGCCGCCGCAACCGTTCGGCGTGGTGTTCGACACCGGCTCGTCCAACACGTGGGTCCCCTCGGCGCGATGCTCGTCCACCAACCACGCCTGCTGTGAGTTACCCCCCTCCCCCACGTCCGCCCACTCCCTAACTCCACCACCACGGCGGGATGACTCGTTCGCTTGCACCTCTCAATTAGTCGCTTCATTTGTGCGTTTGCTTCTGGTGTCGTTAATGCTTTTGATAATTGTTGTGTTCGTTCCGGCCTCGTAGCTCCCCAGACGTGTGGTTATGCCATTGTTAGATGCACGGAGGGAGGGGGGGGGTTGCCTTAAAGGGGCTTTAAACAATTGAGAGGATTTGAGAATGCAAATTGTTGTCGATTCGGGGATGAAATTACTTTAATAAAAGGCTTGCGTGCCTAAAAGAGTTTCCAGATGGATAACAGAGTTCATAGCGAATTGGATTAATGGGTCAAGGTTTTTTTTCCATTACCGGATAAAATTATTTGCAGGTTATCGGGTTGATGGACAATACAAATTAAGAGTTCGTGGGTAGCATTAATCGTGAGAAACAAAAATTATCACGGAGTTTCTTGGTTGAACAGATGATTAACTAAATTATTTTCATAGAATTATGGATGAGGCATTTAACTGCATATAAAGGCATGCATAAGCCCTGGCTGTCATGATTTTGAACCTGCTGTATTTCGAGCCACACGTATATTTTGAGTGCACAAGAACCTGATTGGTCGCCAGGCTCTTAGGGGCAGGGCTATCATTGTGACATGGGACCAGTTGTAAAATGTCCCCCTCCTAGGTGATTGGCCGTTGGTCGGTGCAGAATAGAGCCACTATTTTTGCCGAGTGAAAGTGTGCCAACATTTTTGAAGGCATAATGTCCAGAAATTCCACAAGTTTCTGAGAAGACTTGAGAAGTGAGCACAGTACTTCAATCGGGCCATTGTATGTAAAACTATGCTAATGGTGCGGTTGCAAAAGCCGAAAATATAAAATGCCACCGCGCCCCCCCCCCCCCGGAATCTCCTCCATCAATTGGTAAGATGAGGACCACTTTGTGGCACATTTATTTTGGTGGTTGTCCCACGACCATTCCAATTCCACCAGCAGCACACAATTGGGCACCATCACCACGGCCGTCGGTACAATCGCCAGCACCAAAACCAGCAACACCATTGCAAGGCACATGTGCCACCAACAACAACCGTCATTCGCCACCAAGTAGTGGTGACGTCACCACGATGCTTGTGCCAGGCTATGTGCACGTTTAGGCCACGTGAAGTGTCGAACGCCCGCTGGTAGGAGGTCACGAGGCAGACCCAGGCACCCACGGGTCGACTGACTGAGATGACTGGCCGATGCACCACCTGTGCCAACTTTTGCTGCGTTTTCGCTGCCCAGCGTCGCTCGTCTGCCCTCTTGTTGTTGGAGGGCGGACTGCCTCCGACTGCCCGGTAGCGTCCTTCACGAGCCTCCTCCACAGAGGCCCACCTTGTCACCGCTGGGTACCAGTCCATCGGCAAATCCACTTGTACTCTTTGGTTCTTTCGGTAAAGTCACGTAACTACACCTATGTGCCTTTACCAAAATAACCAAAGAGTGGATTCCTGAAGTCACGAAAGCTTCTAATCAAGTCCACTCATATTTTTCACTTGCTCTCTACCCGTTGCCTTCCCGTCCACCGCTGCTCCGATTTCTCCCCCCCTCCCCCCCCCCTCCAAGTGAACCACAGGCGGTACGACGCCTCTCGCTCGAGCAGCTACGCTCCGAACGGCACCCTCTTCCACCTGCAGTACGGCACGGGCAGCCTCAGCGGTTTCCTGAGCAGTGACACCATCACGGTAGAAACAGTGAACGCACGCGAATTGTGTCACCTCCGCGGTTATGTTCAAAAATGTTTCCTCCCCCCCCCCCCCCTCACGGGTCGACACCAAGTGGCGATTATCTGAACCGGTCCGGGGCCTCCCCTATGTCGACTCGGCCTCAAATTAGGTGGCCGGGCGTCATGCTGGTCGCCTGCTCCCGTGTGATGTGCTGGGCTTAATAGATGGATGCTCGCTAACAGCACTTGCCCCAACACGCTTGTAAGGCTATACGGGGATATTTGTCCTTGTAGTATTGGGTGGCGAGTTTCACTGGGTGGCTCTTGAGTGAATGCATGTCTGCGCGTGTTTTATTTTTGGTGTGGTGGGTGCGTGTCTGTGCGTGCGCTAAATTTTGGTGTGTAAGTGAGCGCATATGCACCCAACACTTTTTTCTGGTTCTAAACATCAACGTGATTTTATGTTTGTGCCAAATTGTAAGATTTGTTTCACCCAACCCCCCCCCCTTTTTTTTTAACTCAATGTGCATGCAGCATTTGAATGCAACAGCCTCTTGTGACTGTTCAAAACATTAGATGTGGGAATCATTGGCAGATGAGGCATATTTAGTTATTTTACAGAAGAGATAAATGGGGTAACGGCAATAAACAGAGGTGGCGTTCCCCGTGGACTTGGACTAGGAGCAGGGAGTCCACAGCATGGATGGCTTGGAAACGGAAGTCCCTGATTGTCAGTGTGTGAGGGGGCAGGCGCAGCAGTGGAGAAGAGAAGCTACCGCCACCACATTTGTGAGAATATTTCTGTCTGTACTTAATTTCTAACAGTGAATACACGTCCCAGCCAGACAGTGCCATTTTGCTCTAGTTCGACTGACAATTTGAAGGTTGTGTGCTTGCAAGCGTGCGTGTGTGGGAGAACATTGACACTTCCTTTAAAGGTTTAAGCGTGACCAAAAGAGAAATGTGATTTTTCTTTCCTTTGCACATTCCAATGGTCGTGGATGTTCTGGCTCCAAATGAGACCGCGACTTTCGGCTAGTCTCTCGCGTCCAATAACAATAGAAGCTCGAACACGTGTTTGTAGACTCGTTAGCGGAGATGAAGTGCGCACTGGAGGACGTGGTCCTGCTTGCTGACGAATGACTACATCAAGGATGCTGAACCAGCACTGCTGAGGCCCTAGGTTCTGAGTCGAGTTTCGGGCCACCAGTAATTAAACCCGGCAGGCTTCTGTGTAGCGAGTTGATGGGGGGGTCATCTCTGTCGCCACTCATTTCGCGTCCGTTGGTTTGGTTATATTCTATTTTGGTTCGACGGACCTGTAATGAAAAATTCTTTACAGGGCAGATGACAGGTGTGCCCCGCACCTCCGTCTACCCCCCACCCCCAAGCCACGCATGATTTAAACCAGGTTGTCGTGTTTAACCGAGGTAATGACTATCGCCACTGATTGCACGGACCGTACACACTACGATCGCTGCGTACGATGCACTTGTTTTGCAAGCTAGGACGTGAGAGAGAGCCGCAGTTTCTAATAATTAGGAAGCCATGTGCACTCTTAAATCTACATTGAAAATCTAATTTCTTTAGAGCTACTTGTGTTTTTTAGTTCCCCCCCCTCCGTACCTCCGATTTATCACGGGTAGCTACGTATGGTACGAAAGAAGCTCAACATGCATTTAAGTTGTCTTTTTTTTAAGTGGTTCTGGTGAGGTCGCCCTCTGAGATCGGTTCAGTTTCATTTATTAGGTATAGCCCTGCGAGCCATGCGGGTCTTGAATCGGGTGCAACCGCAACAAAGAAAATATGAACAAGAAACATCTAAAAGTGACTACGCAACAGAATTCGGTATAAAACGGCAAATTCTTCCAGAAAGCACCGCATATCAACGTTAAACGAGTCAACTTGACACGCAGTGGTGCACTGCTCGCTTGCAAGTGTTTGAACTGAAAATGCATGCGTTCTCATGACGTGATGCCTAGGGCACAATTGGAATGTTTGGCGAAATGAAAAGCACAAAGCACGGAACTATGGCATTTCGTTGGCTTTGAGCTCTTGCTGGTTTGCCAAATTATTTTTTAAAAGCTGATCAACTGGCAACCATCCCTGCTAATCGTCAACGGGGGGCAAATTTGGTTTTCCTTGGTAATTTTCTGATTTTGCTGGTCGACTGCAGTCTGCGTCGCAGCGAGAGGCATAAACTGGATGTTGGGGCTGCCGGGTGCGCAAGCGTTTTCCACGTCACTGACGAGAGACGGCCCTGGCTAAAACCGAATCTCCGATTACCTGCAATGGCCGAATCTCGCTGCTGGACGAAGGCCTCGACACGCCTCTTGCCCCGTCCCTCGTGGCCCTGTCGCGCCTGCCACGCCATCTCGCTACGACGCACGGAGCGCCTCTCGCACGATGATCGCCCTCGTTTGGCGTGTCTCCAATAGGCGC
>CM025607.2:17450627-17514109 GCA_014621495.2 Entosphenus tridentatus | reverse complement strand
TTAAGCAATGAGACGTTATTGATTAATGCGGTATTTCATTACTCGGTTAGGTGTGCTGAAACCGATCCAGACGTTAATCGATAAATCGATTAACAGCAGTATATAGCAATGCTGCACTGACCCCGATTAAGGCATCCACTTCAATCAATTGCGCAATTTTTGCGATTAATCGACTACAATGCTACCAATGACGCAGCGTTAGGAATGAAACGTAACCGTTCAATACAATGCATTAATCGATCCAGTGATGCACCGCGCCGGTTTGAGCAATCCGACGTAATCGATTATCACGCGATTTCGATTTAATCGGCTAGAAGTGCTGCACGGAGCCGGCGTTGAGAGATATACTTTTTTTCCATTTTAAATCGAATAATCATCAATGAATAATCTTATTCTGTTAATCGATATCAATGATGGAGGTTGTCGGCGTCTGACGTATCCATCCTCAGCGGCGCGTGACGTCGCGCGCCTCACCGAGGCGCATGACGTCACGCCACTCGGCGCGCGCGCGACGTCACCGCCGACACGGATGACGTCACGCCACTCGGCAGAGACAGAAGGCTGTAGGCGGTTTCCAGGCGACGGCGGTCAAAATTCGCCTCAAAGAAAAAAGAAAAACCTCAAGGAAAAAAAGTTTTCCCGCGGTGTCACTGAAACCTCGGGCGGACGACGCCACTGCTTAGGCGATCTCCACGTGAACGCGGGCATCGTCCGAGGTTTACCGCTGATGAGTTTGGCGAGAGAGCCGCAGCCGCCGCCGGTTTGAGTCGCCGGGCTAACGAGGTGGGGCTAGGATAGGGCCTGGGCCGCTAAGTTTGTGAGCGAAGGCCTTAAGTTGTAATGAATGGTTTTGAGTTGTTGTTGCCGTCACGGTAATTAAAGTGCTTCGGTTGCTATTGCTTTTAGCGGCCTTGCGTCGTGTCAATGTCCAGCCGCGTGCTGCTTTGATGTTGTAGTGTGGTATTAGAATTGTACGACGCAGGCAATCGCAGAGTGTGACACTGTACTGTACTGTACTTCTATGCGCTTACTAAACTGCTATGCTCTCAGCGACTTTACCAACCCGCACTGACAAAGGCAATGATTCATAATGCTGCGCATGTGTTAGTTGTAAACGGATTGTTTGAATTGTGTACCGGACCCGTCATGGCAACGTGGAATTGACACCATTGGGTTCGGGTGGCTGACGGGGATGAGTTTCTCTCGGCGTTTGTTTGAACTGGGAGACATCATACGAGCGTGTAGTATGCCGTATGTGGTGTGTTATCCTCGGCATTATAACGTGGAATGACCTGTGGACATAAGCACCGGATAGCGATCACCTGATTGACACCACGGCACCATTCACACCAAAAACTACTCGCCAAACACGACGTGTTCGACAGCCGTCAAAGACACCTTAACATTGACACCTAAACACCCACCTGACGGCACTTGGCCTAACATTTAGCAGTCATCAGTCACCTAACCACCGCTAGCCAGACACCACTTCGACACCTGCAATTCAAACTCAACAGACGCCGACACTCATCTGACACTTGATAGCGGTCACTCACGTAATTCGTTTATGTAACCCCCTGTAACCACTAGAGGCACGGCAATGCACTCCAAATCACGACCTTAAATTGTGAGAAATAACATTGCATGGGGTGCCAATCACAGTAGGCTTAATCGTGCACTTAAGTGATTCCTATTTTAGTCTCGTGTTCTTACCACTACGGTGCTATATATATCGTATATGTACATTGCTTTAGTACATACCAAACAATTGTGTGCCATTTAGCACCCATAAACACGACGAATAACGGCATGCTTTTACAAACATACGCTGTCCAGTAAATCATGTATGGTTGCATCGATATTTATGCTGTGAAGGCTGGCTGGAATAGGAACAATTGGGAAGCAGAATTGTTTTGATACACTGTAGTTTGAATAATTTGAGCATTTGCTAGGGTATGTAAAGGTCATGCCATATGGTTAGGGGCACACCGCATTTGAAGGAAATTGCAGCCATAACCACAAATAGCGTATCTTGTAGATACACGACTTATCTTTCATCCCAGGCCGTCTGTAATCCGTTTTAAGCTTGATGACAAAGTTATGGTCAAGTGAATCGGCACATTTGTCACTTCACTAACACGTTTCCATTCTCAATGAAATCGGTTTCACTAGAGTTGCTATGATGGTTTATCTGACGGTTAGTTTAAAGTAACGTGCATTTTCTAAAATAAGAAGTTTCAAACGTATGTCACGTAGCTCAAGACATACAGCTTAGTTTCATAACTACAATTAGATTTTTTTGATGAATCCTCCTTTAAGTGTATATTTTCAACCTAGTTCTTCCTGGAAATGTTCCCACTGAGGTTCTCCCTGGTCCTCTGTCCACTCGTGTCTGTCCTGGGCGATCCCCATCCACTCCACTGTCTCCAAGATCCTGGTTCAACACTTCTTTTCTACGCCTGCCTCTCGGTCTCTGCCATGGTGTTTTTACATGTTCAGTTGTCAACCTAGTTCTGAGGTCATGCAAATAAATGAGAGAGAAACTGTGCACATCGACTTGTTAGCAGGAGTCGACTGCTTAAATTTATCCCAACTGCTTTTTGTGTTTCGTTTGTTGTTTCTTCCCCGCAACTCCGAATAGCGCTGTCGGCTACGTACGGTGCGAAAGAAGTTCAACAACAACTGCCCCCAACAGGATTCATAATGGTGGCCGGGGGCTACTGGGAGGCGGGCGGGCTGGCTGTGCTGGTGGCCGCCTGCTATTACAACAGCCTGCACTGCGGCTTTGTGTTCGACGACATCTCGGCGATCCGCGACAACAAAGATCTCCGGCCGTCTACGCCGCTCGTCAACCTCCTGCGCAATGATTTCTGGGGCACGCCCATGGCGGAGGTCAGCTTTCATCCCACAGTAGCTTAACAAGGGGCTTGTATGTTTTTGTTGTTATTATTGGATGTACACGCGTTCTCTATCCATCTATCTACGACGGGTCGGCAACTTTTCGAATCCGGAGCCGCATTCGGCTCTTCAAGGACCTCTTCGTGACGTTATTTATCAACAACAGTCTGTAGATATATTGTTTTTTTTACTGAATTTGAAAAAAACGTCTCTTGTTATTTATTTTGGTTGTCGACCCCCTGATCTAGGAGAAGAGCCACAAGTCTTACCGGCCGCTCACGGTGTTCACCTTCCGCCTGAACTACGTGGTGAGCGGCCTGGATCCCGCAAGCTACCACGCAGTGAACGGCGTGCTGCACTGGCTCGTGTGCGTGCTGTACCTGCGCGCATGCCGCCTCCTGCTGAGTCCCGGTGCCAGTCGTGTCGCCGCAGCCCTGTTCGCCTTGCACCCGGTGCACACCGAGGCCGTGAGTGTTGTCCGTCTTGAGTGTTAATGCTGTGTGACCAAATCAACTGGCATTTTGCCTGTAGGGTTGAGCCAAGGATTGCGTTTGGGTGGGCGATCGCTGCGCACAACGAGTTTGTTGTGCTGCTACGGGGTTACGTGGTGGGTGATAGAGGTCGGTACCAGCAAAGTCCATTGTCGTACTGTACTTTTGTTCTCCCGTGGCTATGCGTTTCCTGCCTTCAGTCCACGCTGACCAGGGTGAAGTGTGGTAAAATAATCCCCAAACACCCATGGCGTTGGAAGGCCCCCATCCACCGTTGGACTGGCATGTACATTGTTGACCAGTCTGCAAGTGAATTGTCTTAGAGACACTGGTGGAAACCATGTCAGTCTATTCGCTCAAGGCCCATCATCATAGACTGTTTGGTCAGTCTGTTATCTAAAGTCTCTCTTTTGGAGAGGTTTGCTAATTTGCTTCAGACATATTTATAATTTTCACCCAATTCTATTTTTTACAGTCATGTTGACATTTGGACACAGACCAAACTATATTTTTTTGTTTTGCATATATCATATCAGAGCCACACATCACATAATGAAACATTCCAAGCATGCAATTGTTGGCCTTCATGTGTCATCATTATAGTGTGTGTATTACATTACACTCATCTCTGGCCATACAGATGAATAACTATCTTCAAACCGTAAACAAACTTAAGTTTAACACAATCATGTACAGAGCTGTGCGCCATTCCCCGGTGCATGCAGGGGTAAGTTATCATGCTTATTTGCACTTAGGGCATCCTGTAGGTGGTAAACCTGCTCGGCCATGGGAACTTGGAATTCCCATCTCTGGCTCAGGGCCACCATTGGAGATAAGCATTGCCCCATTGCTCATCTGAGCAGGGAGACACTTCGACTTGGTTTTTACAGTGCATTTGCATTTTAATCAATAAACATAAGCACTAATTACAATGCTTGTTATTACAATAAATACATTATTTTAGTTTAAACTGCCACGCACTTTCACTTGACTTTGCCTCCACTGCAGGTGACAGGTGTGGTGGGAAGAGCTGAGCTCCTGTCTTCCATATTCTTCCTGTCCGCCTTCCTGACCTACACCAAGTCCAAGGGACCTAAAAATTCCATTGGTAAAACAGCCCTTCTCATTTTACATCTGACCTTAAAATGTCACTCTTTTTGTTAAGGAATTTAAAATCTGAGTTATGTTTTAGAGCTTAGCATGTGTTATTATTTTCAATGCATCACCTGGGTTGATTTGCTTGATTAACTGCAGAAAGTGGCGTAAATTATGTTGAGTGTTTATCTGGTTGGAACCTCCTGGTTACACCAGCCCACAGGGGATTATTGTGTCCGTCTGTCTGTCGTGCAGGGAGGGGCTGGGTGGGGAGGGAGGGGCTGGGTGGGGAGGGGAGGGTGGGGAGGGGCTGGGTGGGGGTGGGGCTGGGTGGGGAGGGGCTGGTCACCCCGTGGTGCCCTTATAAAACTCAACGTTTAACCTACTCACGCCGGCTTGTGCCCGCCCTCAGTCGGGCATATTTGCGGAATACACCACGCCGCCGTTAACCCTGGCCATTGACCGAGCAACCCAACGTTCCTACCAGCTCCCTCCGCAGGAATGTGTTAGTGTATGGTGTGAGGAGGCCCTCATCCAGCAGTGGATTAACAAAGGACACTGCGTGTATGTATATTGGTATCATGTACGTAGAAGTAAGGCGTGTGTGTGTGTTCCTGATGACGCTGTGCTGTGCAGTGTGGTGGCCGATCACGCTGACGGTTCTCCTCGTGGCGCTCGCCACTCTCTGCAAGGAGCAGGGTCTCACCGTCATCGGCGTCTGCTGCGTCTATGAGGTCTTCGTCGCTCAAGGCGTACGTCCAACATGTGTCCTGTCCCCCTGTCTGTCTGTTAAGCGTTGCAGACTGCAGGGCCATTGGTTATCTGAACACCTCCCATCATTATACATTTAGTGGAGTTCATATATTGTCTGCCTGTGACAAAATCAGCCAGGAATGCACCCAAGTCTTGGCAGATCTCAGAAGCTAAGCAGATTTGAGCCTGGGTGGATTGTGCTTGGATGGGTGATCACCATGCATAAAATGAATGATAAAGGCATATTGCTAGTGGGGCTATGTTGTAAGTAGCAGAGGACATTGGTGCAAATATCTGTACCTGCGCCCCCACATCTATGCTCTCTCCACCTTCAAGCAGCACTGACCAGCATGGTCAAGTATGGTCTGTTGACCCACATGACCTGTACGGTGTGAGAAAGCCCTCTATTCAGCAGTGGATTCACAAAGGGGCTCTATATGTACACGCACTTATCGTGGCTTTAATGGCCGTATCTTTTTGAGAATATTTTACTATTGTCTCCGGCAAAAAAGCTGTCGGATTGATATTTACATTTACGCGTATAAATGTCTGTGCCACTGCTAATAAAATTGCACATGACCCGGGTGACCTGAGAGTATTACCGGTGTGAATTTGCACACCGTGGTGATAGGCGCATCACAGGTTCTACTTCTAATTGCCTGCCCCAGGGCACATCGTAGGGGTTGGTGATATGGCCTAGCAGTACCGCGTTCGCGGCCTGTTGCAGAGGTTCACAGTTAGAACCAAGTGACCGCCCTGATTATTACTGTGGGTGTAAAACCGGTTACCGAGCGCTTCCCTTTTAAACAAGGTCACGCTACAGGTTGCTTGGACACCTATGAATCGCCTCATCCAGCTCGTCTTTGCAGTTCACACTTTTTGTCATCAGCTTTGGGCATGTTCCATTCTTACAATCCATATATGGTTAGTGGGCTCGCCGTCGTGTCATACTTTTGCTTTAGTTTTTATAGTCCTGTCTTAATTATTCCAGAGCTTGTTACATTTGTTCCAAATGTATCTGGGCTTAATGACATATTTATATCAGGCCTCCTACATATACATATGATCCTTATGGCGGTACCCCGGGGTACCAAATAATACAAAATGGCCGAGGCAATTAAATATTTATTTTTGGGACACAATTTTTTCCAGGGGTGTACTTAACTCCATGACTGGGGTACCAATCAATCCGAAATCAGTGCCACTCCGCGATGTCGAAACGCCAAACATTAGCATAAAAAATCCGTTATAGAAAAATTCAACTTTGAATAATGCATAGTATACAGCTCGTCGAGATGAGTCGATTGCCGCATCGCCGACCATCAACAGACTAAAAATTACTGCATCACGGACATTATGCGAGAGCCGGGGTACTATGGTACCCCAGGGTACCGCCATAAGGTTCATATATATATGCATCTGCTTGCTCCAGGTTGTCATTGCCTATTTAAAGTTTCAGTTTGCGCTCAAGGCGACTTTGGGAATTACGTTTGCACTGCTCCACCCGAAGATGGTGCTGTACTACAGAGCACGTAGCTTACAAATGTGGCGGCAGCTTCACCCATATTGGCAGTGCCATGGCGAGGCGGGGTTGGGGGCAAGGCTGGACCTTGTGCCAAATTACAGCGGATGATGCATTACTGGATGCCTAAAAATATAAAAATATGTTCACCGGAATCGCCCCACCAGACATTGGCGGGGGTGGGCGGTGGGGGGCCGGTTGCTCGTAAAATGTAATGATCATGATGACACGTGAGACATCCGTTACATGTCCACACCGTAGAAATATGCAGGTACAGAGAGAGACACAGATACACAGAAAAAAATCAAGATGCAGAGATACGGGTTGAGGACACTAAGACGCCCATTACATGGCCACACCACATTTTGATGCTGCCAGCAATCACGGAAAAGCTTCCTGGAACTGCTTGATAAACAACGGACGGCCACACGACTGGAAATGTGGGAAAACGCGGCTTGATGCAATAATTAACGACATCGCAAGCGCAAGTCCACTTTGGCAAACTCCTTGCCACTGGTGCTGAGTGAAATCGGTCGACCTCGATGCATCTAAATGACCTTCGAACTCGAAAGTTAACGTGCGGAAGGGGTGGCTGATCTGACGATATCGACACGTGTGACTGCGGTGGAACGCAAACCACGCAAGACCTGTCAGTCTGCCGGCTTCTGTAGGAGCTCCTGTAGGAGCCGGCAGAATTTGAAGGACCTCGCCATGGCCACAGACCAGCCAATATCATGTGCCCAATACTGGATAAACGTGTTACTGTGGTGGCAGGACATGAGAATAAGCAGAATCGGAAGGGTTCCAGCAAGAGGGCTGCACACAATGCGATACATGAAACTCATCTTTCTGTTACGTGCACGCAACTCACCCTGCTACACTCTGGAGCACAACGTGAATATTGCACGCACCCATGCGTGTGTGCAGAAGCATACAGCAGCCAAATACAAATGAAGGACAGAGTCACACGGTCTCGAGGTAAATATTTACATTGGGAGAAAATAACCCGAAGTTAAAGAAATGTATTGAAGTGTTTTACGCTGCATACAACAATATAATTTACAGCCCGTTGGCAATTCACTGCCGGATGAAGGCCCCTCCCCAAAGTCATTGGGGTTATTTAACCATACTTCTGTGAGCTGGTCATTGCCATTTGGTGAAAAGTGGCTTCAGTACCGGTTCAGATATCACCTGCTACTGATGTTAACTGCGGCCAGGGATCAAGCATTTAATACTGACATCCCCTAGCCACCTTGCAGCCCCACACCTATAACACATGGCAAGCCCTCCTGGCCACCCATCCAAGCACTGTCCAGCCTCAACCCTGCTTGGCATCTGAGATCCAATGAAATATGTATGGTGATTTGGTCATCGGGAATATATCCCATTGGTTATTATTTTGGAGTAATGGTGGTGGGTGAATGATTAATTATTGGCGGTGGTGGTTGATTTGTTGCAGCTGACGCTGCGCGATGTGCTGAGTGCAGCACGCGCAGTTGTGGTGAGCGAGAAGGGAGGCGGCACTGGGCTGCCCCCGTGGGTGCGCACCACCGCTGCCAAACTGCTGGTCCTTGTGTCCAGCACACTGCTTCTACTGCTGCTGCGAGTGCAGGTCATCCAGTCGCAGTTGCCTGTCTTCACCAAGTGAGTTGAGAAACTGGTTTAAGCCCCATGTCCCTTTGAATGTGAGTTGACTGACTTAACTGCAACAGGGCCAACTTGCTGGGTTAGTGCTGTTTGAAGTTCATGCTCAAATTTTTCACTGCTCAAATGAACATGTCCATCAGTTTTGGCAGACCTGGCCGATATGTGCCAATTCACTCTACTAGTTATCTCCAAAGTATGAAAATTTCACATTCCTATGGCTGCAACTAGTTTCTAAAACCTTCACCGTCAACTGCCCATAGCTTAGTAATTGCTGTAAGCACGCCTTTCTTAACATGAGCTACGGCTAATATATAAATCCCACGAGTATGAACTTTTAAAAAAGTGATTCTGGGCCTTTGCGTCGGTAAACACAATGCGGTGAGGTTAGTGCCGCGTGTGTCCGTCGAAGGTTCGACAACCCGGCAGCCGTGAGCGGCTGGCCTGCACGCCAGCTCACCTACAACTACCTGCTGCCGCTCAACGCGTGGCTGCTGCTGTGTCCCGCTACGCTCTGCTGCGACTGGACCATGGGCACGGTGCCGCTGCTGGTGACGCTTGCCGACCCCCGCAACATGGCCACGCTGGCGATGTACGCCGCGCTCGGCTGCCTGGCTCAACGCGCCCTCACTGGTGACCGGGCGCTCGCCATGGTACGGGGCCCGGGATGACACGTGTGTCAAAGGGGGGGGGGCAGACAAGAGACAGAGGGATGGAAATAGGATTCTGCTTTAATATGCTAGGGAGCAAGACGACATCCTTCGCACGATGCTCCTGTTCAGTGTGTTTGTGCCTGCATGTGCCGCTCATCAACACAACGAATGTTTTCAGGAAGTCATCGGATGTCGAAATGCCAATCTCCTGTTTTGATTGGCGATGTGAAATGTGGAGGAAGAATGAAATGGAGAGACTAAGATGAAGTGAGATGGATGCATTGAGAGTAGAGAAGGATAGACTGATATACAGAATGAGATGGAGATAGTGCCAAATAATGAGACAGACTGAAGGAAAGGGAGGCAAGGAGAACAAGACAGACATTGACAGAGGCATATCATCTCACGTATGTATGTATGTTGAACTTCTTTTGCATCGTACCGTATGTAGCCAACCGTGATAATCGGAGGTACAGTGGAAGGACAAAAAACTAAGCACATAAGCAGTTCTTAAGAAATTCGTTTTTAATTGAGATTTAAAAGTGCATAGCTGTAGTGGCATCCGAATATCAGACGGAAGAGCGTTCCAGATGGCTGCAGAAGCATACCTGAAAGCGCGCAATGCAATGGCTGTCTTTGTTCGAGGATGGCTGGAGTTCGTGTGATGGTTGATGCTCCTTGAGATGAGCAAGGTATTGTGGTTCATTTGTGGCAAGCACTCTGAGGGTAATGAGTGTCACCTGTTCATTCATCTCCCGTGCAGGCTCTGTCTCTGCTGGTGCTGCCTTTCATCCCAGCCTGCAACCTCTTCTTCCCCGTGGGGTTTGTCGTGGCAGAGCGCGTTCTCTATGTGCCCAGCATGGGCTTCTGCATGGTCGTGGCCATGGGATGGTACAGGCTGTCTCACCTCAGGTACGGTTCGGTTCAAGCACACATGCGTGTGTGCACAAGTCCTGCAGTGGTTGTTAAACAAATATTCGAACCTGTTCATTTTTTGTACAATCTAGCAACATCCAGAGTTGTCACTGTTCAAATAATTCTGTGGACCACTCCCAGGCCTTGCAGAAAGAGCTCTTGTCACACCGGCATCAACAGAAAATGGGCCTTATAGGTCGAGGACCTTTAAGCTCCAGGAGAAGGAGAAATGAAGTAGCACCCTGACTCGAAGGTTTCCGTTCACACCAATTCAGCTCCCTCGGGGGGGTCCTACCACTGATTGCAGGATTATCCCCTATCTGCACCCCAATCCACTATTGTGAAGCACCTATCCCACTTCACTGTCAGGTGAGAGGCATCATTTAAAGATGAATGGACCCTCAGTCATCAGGCAAGGCTATCTTCTGGTCTTCAAAGAAGAGCCTGCCCCGTCCGGCATGGTAAGAATGATGGTCCAAATACTGGATGCTGAACGCAGGCCACGTGATTATGGGACCATCGGGCTCTACCTCCAGAAGGATAGTGGAGTTTTACTCTTCCGTTCGGCATGACTCTGAAAGCATAGGGGGCTTCCATGTGACGCCTAGGTCTCGGGCATCTCAACCACTCGTTGCCCAGCTGGATATCCAATGCAGTCACTCTGAGGTCAATGGAAAACGATGAAAACTTGGCGACCGGCTAGCAGCCATAGATTTGGCAGATGTATGGTCCCATAGACGAGACGCATTGTCAGTTGGTAAGGTTTATGGTGGGAAACTTCCGCCTGCAATACGACGATGCGGTTTTTATCTTTGACTCTCAGCCATGTGAAGGGTCGAGACCAAGGGGTCGGTAACCAAAACAACAAGAAGAGACATTTTTTTAATTTGATAAAAAAAACAATATTTAAAGAGCTGCAATGCATGTGAATACGAGATAGTCCTTAATAAATAACGTCACAAAGTACCGTATTTTCTCGCATATAGCCCGCATACAGCCCGCATACGCATATAACCCGCAGACGCATATACCCCGCAAAAATAGCGTTTTGTGTAAAACAAATTTCAGATAGCCCGCACCTCCATATACCCCGCATGCATTCATATCTTTAACGTCGTTACCGCAGCTTAATTCCATCATATTAATACGAAGTTTACATTTGTAATACATTCCACTATCAATTGTTAACATTAAAATCATAACGTGCACAAAGAAAACAAACTAACCGGAAACGAGTGAACGTGAAACAGTAAATAAGTAACAAAAGTAAATATCCAATAAATAAGTAACATATAACTGGTAGATAAGTAAGTACAGTCTTAAAACTGGTAGATTGCGCACTGCGCAGATAATAGCGGAACTACGGTAACTCCATTGCCCCACCCCCCAACCCCCACCTCTCTCTCCCCCAGCTCTCCCGTCACCGGTAAACAAAGTGCGTCCACTTCAAACATTGTCGTTTCATTGTACAAACAATTCGAATCATTTAAAATGTGATAACACGTGCAATTTTAGTGTGAGTGGTTTATTCAGCAGTGCTTTAGTCAAAGGTAAGTGTTGCATAGTGGATAGTCTAAACCATGAAAACATTTAACGAGTTATGACATGTCACACGTGTAAAATATTTTTGGGATAGCCCGCACCTCCATATGCCCCGCAGGGTCTTGTTTTGTTTGTATAAAGTGGTTTACCCCGCGGGTTATATGCGGTAAAATACGGTAGTCCTTAATGAGCCGCATGCATCTCGGGAGCAGCAGGTTGCCGACCCATGCCCATGATGAACTGGACTTCCATGGTGAACTGGACTTCTGTGGTCAGGGGTCAGAAACCAAAATAACAAGAAGAGCCATTTTTTTTGACAATTTCAAAAGCCGCACCGCAGTCCTTAATAGAGCCGCATGCGGTTCTGGAGCCGCAGGTTACCGGCCCCTGGTCTAGACTGACGTACTGGAGCCCATCATTTGTTCATTGCGAGGAAGGTTCATGTTCATGTTTGGATGATACCTCCATCAAGTGCTTGTTTAGATCCCTTAGCGTTTTGCCAAAGAACCTTAGACACCCATAAAAAAACTAAATATCGATTAACCCTTTTCCGCTGGTTGCATGCAGGCAGTTATTACGCACAGGTGATTTGCCTTTTTTTCCGGAGGAAATACGACCACATGCTTAGAAATTATTACAAAAGCAGTGCCAGACGGTGCTTGTTATTGCTGCTATATGTGTATACATCCTGGCCCCGCATGCACAAAGGCAGCCTAGTTTTATGGTTGCTCTTGTCTGTGGGAGCCAAAGTGCGTGTGTGGCCAAGATAAATCATGCAAATGCTGTGCACAGCAAAGAAACTCCCTGTTGGCGTACCAACTTTTGTACAAAATTCTCGACCAGCAGAAACTAATCGAACAAGTAAATCGGAGAGAAAACAAAGACTTAAGCAATAGAGTCAAGAAGGGGGAGTAAATAAGACGGTGTGAGTCAACAACTGGTTATTAAGTGACTCCATCGGTGAATGTGGTTCCGTGACATACTTTGGTCTTGATTATATGATCTTCTTGACCAAACGGTGCTGTGATTGCCATGTGAAATTCTGAAGTGTTTAATGCCGTAAACTAATCGGGGCGGAGACCAAATACTAGCTTATTATTTATGCAATTTTAGAATACATTATTTTTCTATTTACATGGCCTGGCAGTTCTGTAATGCTTACTGCCACTGATGACCTCACTAAAAATGCTATTACAGTAAAACCTTGGATTGCGAGTAACATGGTCTGCGAGTGTTTTGCAAGACGAGCAAATGTTTTAAATAAATATTAATTTGATAAACGAGCGAGGTCTTGCAATACGAGTACTGTAGTACGTACTGTATATGTTTTGTCTGCCGAGTGTCACGTGTACACAACTGAGCCGATGGTTCTTCTCTCTCGATGCGGGATTGTGGGTAATCGTCTCCCATGCTCGTCTCAGTCGGTGTGCCTCACTCGTATAGTCAACATCCGTGCGAGCGTAGACTGTTTACTATAGTGTTGTGACCACGAGTGTGCGCGTGAAGCATTTTTTTTATTTTGTGTCCAAGTGTAGTGACTGTTCTTTAGTAACTGTACTGCAAGTGAAAGTCGTCCTACACAATAACCCTCCTCGCCTCTCTCTCGTCTCCCTCACACCAGCCACGATTAAATGTAATTAATAAATTTGATTACTTTATATTAAATTTAAATAATAAAAAAATAAAATGTATTTTGTATTCATCATTTTTATATGAATACAGTAGTTTTGTGTTGTTTTTCTAATGGGGAATTCGCTTTGATATACGAGTGCTTTGGATTACGAATACTTTTTCGGAACGAATTATGCTCGCAATCCAAGGTTTTACTGTATATTGAATTTGGTCGGCCAAGTAATTTTGGATATTACAGAGGTTGTAATTGTAACCCTATGTCTTGCCACAATAGTTACAGGTTCGTACAAATAATAAGACACTTATTTAAAGGCCTTCAGAAGTAGTTGTGACGCCATCTTTCAGTGCCATTCTATGACATGAGGTGATGCGCTCTTTGCATTGAGATTTACACGTTAAACTTTATTCACCTTGGGATATGACGGTGATATAAAAATTAGAACATAACTGTGGAAACATGCACAATCTTGTACCGTCCGGGACCGACAGCTGAGCGGTAGAACAAGCTGTTCACAATCAGAAGGTTGCTTGTTCTAATTCTGGTTGGCCATCGACTCAGACCATCATCCGCTTGGATCAATAAAATGAATATTGCTTTGTGGGGAGTCAACAGTGGTTGTCCTATGGATTGATTCACCTCTGCCATAAGAATGTGGAAATTCCACCACCGGCTCAGGGCTGTAAATAAGAGATGAGCACTGCCTCAATTCCCTTTGACACCACAAAATCACATTTGCATGAAAGCATCTTACATTAAACACTGTCATAGAAACAAACAATGATATAGAAACGTTGTATTGACATTCTGTGCACAAACTCACTTGCCTCTGCATTTATTAATGTTATTACCATTAATATGCAAGGCAGCACGTTACATAATAGTTGAAAAACATTTGTGGTTCAGTTTGTCATGCAGTAGATAACATTATGACAACCCCATAGCCTGTTCATGTGCATGCATGAAACGTGTACATATATTTTACTTGAGATGCTATCGCGGCATTCCACATTTTCTATGGTTCCTGGAACAGTCAGCACTCCTGTCACACGTGATGAATGCGATGTGAGCTCTTGGCGCAGTCATTTTCTGCAAGAGACTTATGCTTCTGTGCTGTGTGCGGAATGAAGTCTTGGCCGGTGCTCATTCCATTGTTTAAAAAATGCTTGGTCACATCCATAAATGCAGTGCTGGCTCATGTGTAAACACTGCCAGGCCAAAGTCATTGTCATCTGAAGCAAATGCTTAACCAAAACCTGTTGACCCAATAGCATTTAAAGTATCGTCAAAAATATTGTCGTGTCAAAACAAGCATGTGTTGTGCTGAAGTTCATTCAAGGGCACTGGATTAAAGGTTATAAAAAAAACATCCACATTCCAATGGTGGGATTGGTTTCTCCATAGGCCAGCCATTTTTGAGATCCCACAAAGCATCGCTCACTTTAACGAGCCTCGCAGGATAAGGGTTACTCTATGCAGGGCTGAGTTGACCCCGGACTGTGATTTAAAATCTGCGACCTTTTTAAATGGAGTGTACGGACCACTGTTCCATCCAGCCAGGTGGATGGCACATTTTAAAACGATGTCCAACTCACAATCGGAAGGTTGTGAGTTGAAATCCCATTTTTGTGATCGCTACAGCCCTTCTTTCGTCCTGGGTTAATAAAATAAGCACAGCTTTTTGGGAAGTCAACAGGCTTTGCCGCTTTGAATGCACCAGTCCCTGTCATAGACAGCGGAATTTCCACCGTTGACCCATGACCGGGCACATGGGCCGATAAGCAATGTTCAATACATATTTTGGCACGAGAACATTTTTAACTACTTATAAGTTTTCCTAAAATTGTCACGAATAACCAAGTTACTGCATGAATTGAACTTGTGATTTTATTTTTCAAAATAATTTTACCGGAAGACCATTTGGCAATCACGACACTTCATTAATAACGACGCTTTTACATATGATAACAGGAAAGAGAAACACTGGCAATGATTTCGAGTCTAAAGCTATTGTTCTATCTTGTGTTACAGCTGGATCATTTCCATTTGGGTTATGTGACCCCTCTTCTTGGAATAGCTTAGAATGCCTGGTGATTTTTCAAAAAGATGTGTCTTCGAGGCAGACTTGCATACTCCTGTCATTGTTAACAATGGGGGGGCATTGTTGACTCCTCGGTATTTAAAACGGGATGTTCCTCTGATAAAAGATCAGCGTTTGTGCGGAAGGGGAAGGTCGTTTTGAGGTCCGGAACTTTTTCGCACGCTCTCACACTGGTCTGCATCTTACTGAGAATGCCAGAAAGATGGCCGTTAAACAGCTTGGCAATGAAGAAATACAGAGTGATAGTCTTTTAGGCGTGCATACGTACATACACACCGACAAAACACATGCAGATACACAGGCAGATATGAATTGAATAGAAACAGTGACTCTTAACCAAAATCACCCTGAATCCACAAGATTTCTACTTGAGATGTCGTAAGCTAAGAAAGGCATCCTGGTTAGAACTTAGATCTCACAGTGCCGAGGAATTCCAGCTGTTCTAAATTTTGGGCTGTGATGTGTCTTGAAGGAGGCACCACAACATTTATGAGTTAGCATTTGAATTCCACATTTGTATCACATAGTATATATATCTGTGTCCCAGTGTTTGGTGCATTGTATTGAGATGCATTTGAATTCTGGTGTAATGAAAATCCACATTGTATTGTATGTGGGGCTAGGGAGTGACAAAGGGAAAGTTTTCATCCCATACCCGTGATCTTGACAACAGTTTATATTCTCATCCCATCCCATCCCTGGAGAAATGCTCCCATTCTCTCTCACCCTGTCATGGACAGATGAAAGAAAAACTGAAGTAGATAGATGAGAGGGCACTCGAAGGCCACGCGAAAGAGATAATATACAAATGACAGTTCCAAAGATATGACAGCGCATGCATGCAGCACGAAGAATACTGTGCAGGTGAAACAAAGACTAAAAATGTACCACATGGATACAAAAACGAATGTATCTTATTACAGACGATTCATTACAAAAAAAAACGGACAGCATTTCTGGCGATGAGAGGTGTCGACGGACACGGCCGTGTCGAGACGCGACTGCGAGTGGCACCGTCGTTACCGATATCATTGGACGTCGAGTAACCCTCACTTCTTGTCACGCTCGCAGGGCCGTGCGCGTGCTGACGTGGGCTGGCCTGGTCCTCCTGCTGGCGACGCACGCAGTCAAGACCGTGCACCGCAACGGCGACTGGGAGACGGAGTACACGCTTTTCACGTCGGCGCTCAAGGTATCGCTCGGACAAGAGCATGCACGCTGCACGCAGCAGCAGCAACAGCAGCGGAGACAGAATAGACATTGAAAGGGGGGAGTGGCGGCGGGGGGTGGGGGTTGTTAAGCACCAGAGGTGTGTTGGGGTTAAGGATAGCGTCAGGATAGAGCAACATATTCGTCAATAACAACTGTGGCAAAAATGTGTAGTAGGCAATGGTCCTTCGTAGCATTTTGTGTGCTGTGGAGAAGAGCCATAGTGAAATATGGGAGAAACACGGTCAACCATGTTTTTATATCTTCATGTCTGTATTGTTTGATGACTTCCTGAAACAAGAGATAGCAAATACTTTTAGGTATTGGTTTAACATGTGACAATGTGCATTTACGATTTTTTGTCGGAAAGAATACATAAAGTGAACAAAATAGCATTTTCTTTGGAACTTAATATGTGGATATTATTTTCCCCTTAGAGAAAATGTGGACTGCACTACTGTATAAGTGATTGACCCTGCGACACAACCATTATTCTTTCTGATTCAAATGTTATCAAGATACTGACTGGTGTGGAATTCAGGGCACATTCGATTTCAATGTATGCTTGACTCAGACTATGGTGGGAGTTAAAATATAACCAGTGTGGGATTGAGGCTTGGACCGCTGTGAGTTTCTTTCTGACTCACCACTGTGAGGTTCAGGCGGTGGTTGTGACATGTTTATAAGCGATGGTGTAAATAAAAAATATATAGTTTTAATCAAGAAGTAATAGAATGGGTAGTTTATAAAGTAAACATTGGGTAGTCTGCATGCCTTTATAATCACTGCGATATCACTTTTTGCATCTTTGGACCTTATTTATCCAAGCTTCCGTGAAATACCGTACAGCCCATAACTCTACTGATAACGACAAATAAATAGTTCACTGGCTGGAAGTGAGCTATAGAAAATAAGTAAGCAGATAATGTCTTCTTCAAATTTATATTTATTTGCCATTCGCCTCATGGCCCTCATTCATTTGCTGGTGAAATTATTCACTCCCAGAAGGCCGTGGCGATATTTGAAATACAATTTTTATATCATGTGGAGATAAGGAAATAGGGTGGAGATGTAGTGTTTACTTATTGATTGTGCTCTACAAGTGAACTGCTCGGCATGTTAGACAGCCAACTTTTGGCGTGGATCATATGGTACAGTGACTACTCTGCAGATCTCTTGTCATATTCCCGAGGGGAGAGTGTGGCATTGGTTTTGCACGATGTCTCTGACACACCCCGACTGGATATCTGTGAAAAGATTCTGATTCTATGCACAGTAGTTTATCAGTAGAGTACTGTGTAAGCGCTTGTGAAGTATTGTTCACCGCAAATATTCTGCCATGCACACGTTAACCGCGGAATGATATTTGGTTATTGCTGCAGCTGTTGAGCATCGGTTGAATTGTGTTGATCAGAAGTTGCTGTACTTTTACCTCATCAACCTTCTTAATAATTTTTTTTTTACTACAATCCGATTTTCTGACAGCTTAAGCCCTTGTCACACTGTACGACGTCGCGAACGGTTGCATGCAATGTGATACGTGTGTTATCACCTACATCTTCTTGCAACTCGCAAATGTCTACTAAAATTAACTCCTTTCGCATGTAAAACTTCAAATTGCACGACAGATCGTTGGAATAGCGGCTTGCATAGTTGTGTCACGCTGTACGGCACTATGACGATACACGATGTGATGTCCTACATCATGTTGTGTGTAACTGTCGGTCCTTCTCACACCGAATAACATAACGAGACGTGAACACCACACGATGATCTCGGCGTGGTCCACCTACCCATATCCAAAGCTCTGTATTTCTGGCATCTGTGAGCACACGGACTTCGGACTTGAGAGTTCAGCATGCTTTAAACCTTTTAGATTGCTTTGGCAATGAGTCATACATACGCGGCCCCAGTTAATCAGCCAAAGCTTTGCACCCTCAGAATAGTCGATTGTGAACTGGGTAGTTTTGTGAATGACACTGGTTCATTGTTTCTGAATACCGGAGTTGACTTAATGATGTGTGGGTGTGTGTTGAGAGGGGAGCTATAGTATAGCGGTTAGCATGCTGCACTTCGAACCTGGTGACCCTGGTTCGATTCCTGCTCACAGCCAACACCAGTGACGATTATCTGAACCGGTCCTGGGCCTCCCCTAGGTCGACTCAGTCTCAAATGAGTACCTGTTGCGATGTGTAAACATCGCCACGAGGGAGACAAAGGTGGGCGGGCGTGGTGTTGGCCACCCACCCCCTCGTGTGCCGTGCCGGCCTTAATAGGTGCTCGCTAACAGCACTTGCCCCTACAGTCTGTTAAGGCTATATGGGGGAGCTTTGTCTTTGTTGAGAGGAGCGGTTCTCCTCTTGTGTATGGCAATATGTTCAGGAGGTAAACGCCAGTGTCGAGGTCTGCTCGCCATGAGAGGGCTTCAGGGGAGAGTTCATGTAGTAGGGGAGCAGTTGTGCAGTGGTTAGCGCACTGCCAAAACACCCGGTGAACCAAGTTCTATTCTCACTCACGATCACTAACAGTCGCAAATATTTGAACAGGGCCTGGACCTCTCCTAGGTGGACTCAGCTTTAAATGAGTACCTGGTGTGGTTGTGTAAACATCAGCACTGGGGAGACAAAGGCGGCCAGGCATGGTATTGGCCACCCTGGTGTGCCGTGGTGGCCTTCGTATGTGCGTTCGGCACTTGCGACAGCAGTGTGTTCAAGGTGACATGGGGGATTTTTATCTTTTGTGTGTTGGGTGAGAGTGAGAGCTGTTTAAATAGTAAATGGGGAAGTGGGAAGAGAATGGTTTCACATTTGGACTGTATGTAACACGAAATAATGTTTTGGTAGATAAGTTTACTTAATCTGGAAATAATTGGATTCCGTGAATCGTGCCAGATCTAAGTACACATGCACGTGTTTGCAATGTGCACTCAAGTGATTCGTATATTTGTACAGATTCACTTGTTTTAGCATGCTTGTATGTGTTATTTTATGCATTTGTGTGCTTTGTCTGTAATATTTATGAATATATAAAACTTCAGAAAAGCATCATGATGAACATTGTTTTGCAGACAATTTCAGGTATGCCATTGCTCAACTGTGCCCTTTCCCATCACTAGCAATATTTGCAGTTCGTGTCTGGCTGTGGCTCGATCGTGAAGTAGAAATGCACCCTTGTCCGCCGTGTTGCAAACTGCCCATAATGCAATTTTTGCCGAAGTCTCTTTACCATTGTTGTACTATACACCTATGCTCCACACAATTGTTCTCCCCTATCGTGAGCTTCCTTTTTTAGCGAGTCAAGTGTTATTTTGTTACGTTCCAATTTTGGAAAGTTGCCTGGTGATGGAATATGACACGTTGGGTTATTACATATTTTAGATGAGTGGGGGGGTGTGTACAACCTTTCTAGGTGACACGTTTGATGGTGCCGCTAATCCAGGGGCGCCATGGTGGCGAGATGTTAAATACCTTGCCTGGTATGTAGGAGTTCGTGGGTTCAATCCTCACCCTGATGCCTGTATATTTGGAATTTGCATGTTCTCCCCGTTGTCAGAAAAATCCAGGTCCTCCAGTTTTTCCCTCCACATTTAGAAACATGCGTTTAGAGTATTTGGCTGGTATAAATGTCCACAGGAAAAGCCACTTCGTTGAGCTATCATTTGTGGTTAGGTCGCTTCTGAAAGAAATATATAGCTCAGTGGGCCTTACCTAAAATAAAAATCTATTTTTAGTTCATTGGAGATAATGGTGTTGATGTGAGACTGCTACCTGGTCGGCCTTTGAGTTCGCCAGAAACGGGGCAGTGCCAGTTGCACCGTACGTAGATGTTTGCTAATTATGGATTCCAATGCTGGGGATTTCCCACATACTCCCGTTTCCTCCCGCTTATAAAAAGGTCTCGGAATTTCCAACCATGTCACGCAGGGCAACATGAGTTTGCACACTCATTTTTGTGGGGGGTTTTTTGTCCATGGAAAATATATGACTGCTTCTTAATTACTCTTTGATGAATGAAATATTAAGGGAGGGTTGTTTTTCTGCTGCTGTCATGACATATTCTTTGCCTTGGGTATGACATATGATCCACATAAACCTTTCGATGCAAACTGGCACAAACTGAGCAACACAGTACAAAGACAATAAAAAAATCCAATTTGGAATTCCAGTCAATCAAGTGAGGTTCTTCATTCAGATATGTCCGTGTGGAATGCCTTATGCTGAAAAGATCACATGGAATCATGATTTACTGCTCTATTTGCTTATTAAATCTGAGAATTATGCGTTCACATCAGTGGAAATATACATTTATTTCAACCATAGCGTGTTTGATGGCTTCATAGTGCTTATCAGTGACTGCACCAAAAACATTAAAATCGTATCTGATTTAGGCAAGCTCACATTTGAAGACTATTTATGAATATTAAAAAATGGAATTTTTTGGATGGCTTGCAAGAAAACACGCTTTACAGAACTTAAAAGGGAGCCTATTGAAGTGGCTCCAATCGCATTTCTGTAAAGAATTGCTGTGGAAATTCCCAGACATTTGGTGGTTGTCGGAGAATGCATAGAGTTAAACGTCTTAATATATTACAACAGATAATCCTTTGTTCCGCAAAGTCAAAAGGTCAATCAGTGGATTGGTATTTATTTTCATTGACGGATGGCTACTAACTGACCCTCTACAATAGAAAACAAAAAAATAATCATTCGCGTACCTTGGGGAGCATGTAAATATTAATATAGATAAGCAAACAATGTCTCATTCATATATTTGTCTTTCTACCTAAGAAAATACTTTTATCCTACAATAGATAGGCTTGTTCGTAGAGAATTTAGTATAGTTCGAAAACATCTATATCAATATTTATTCATGAAAGCCTCACTCATTCTTAAAACTTATATTTAGGAAGGTCCCACATAGACCAGTTTCTTGTGCAGGAATTTTTGTCTTCGAAAAGAAAACCAGAGTACTAGGAGAAAAATGACACATCAGAGGCGATAACACTCACTCGTTCTCACGGATGAATCGGGAAACCGTTTGGTGTACTGCAGTCTCTTAGCTACCTTGCAGCCCTGTGGATATGATAGTCTTACAAATATACTTCATCTGCCAACCATAGCATCCAACGAGCTTAATTACATGTGTGCCCTCACCATGCTTAGCTGTCATAGTTAAGAGCTGTACACAATCCCAGGTGGCCCGATGGAAATGGGATGGCACCACTGGGATCCTGGTTTCTCTTCCACTTGAAGGGATCTCAAGAGTATCTCTCTGATGTCCACTTCTGGTGGGCCGTTCGCTAACACGAAGGGTTGTACTGCTGTGCCAGACCTCGGAATGGCTATTTTGTCTCATGACATAGCACCAATAGCACAGGTGGGATAAAGTTTCTGGGAAATGCATATTTTTAAAGAGCCGTATACAGCCCTGCATATGCCCCCTGATAAACCTCCCCCCCCCTCCTTCTTTGTAGGTGAACAAAAACAACGCTAAGCTGTGGAACAACGTGGGCCACTCGCTGGAGAATCAGATGAACTACACGGGGGCACTGAACTACTTCCTTCAGGCCGCGCGCGTCCAGCCCGGTGCTGCCTCTTGCACGACCACACGGCATCACGGTCGCACCGCACTTGCCCCCCACCAGTGCACGCTCGCTCGCCCGCCTGCCCGCCCCGCAAAGTAGCCAGTGCCGTTTCGCTCCCCGCTGACGTTTTTTTACGTCGCTCTATGCGCTGCAGATGATGTCGGTGCGCACATGAACGTGGGCCGCACTTTCAAGAATCTGAATCGTACGCGGGAGGCCGAGGACGCCTACACACAGGCCAAGGCGCTCATGCCGCAGGTGGGGCTACGCTGCGCCGCCCACCCCCCATCGGATTCGTCTGCCCGCCTTCTCTTCATTGACCCAGCGGCTTGCTATGAACCTACCCCGCCCCATCACCCCATCGTCTGTGCATTGTGCTCCCCACCCATCTTCCATACCCACCCATACTCCCACCTGCTCACCCGACCACCCGCCTACTCTCACCCTCGTATTGTGATTAAGTGCACTTTTCTCTGACCACACTCCCCTGCCCACTCTCTCATCTTATCGCCCACTTTCTCAGCCACTCTTACCCTCACCCATGAATCCAATCTCCCACTTACGTAATCATTCGTCATCCCCTCACTCACCTACGCAGCCATTGTATTCTCCCACTCTCCCACCCACTCTTCTGACAGCTCACTTGGCTACTCTCCTGCTCTGCAGTTCACGCCATTAATCTCACATCACCCTTTCATGTTTTCTAACCTCTCGCCCACCTTATTACTCACTTGCTCACCCACTCTTCCACTCTCCTTTATACTTTACCACTCTCCCATCCACCCACTGTCCCACATATCTACCTCCTCCCCAAACAGCTATCCCACTCTCTCACACATACCCTCTCATCTCAACACATCTGCCTGCTGTCCCAGTCACCCAAATCCACGACCCTGCACAGTTTTATGAATAATGTTTCCCAGGAATCTCCGCAACTGAACCATCTAGTTTCCACCGGACTTTCCCTGTGTCCTCCCCCCACCAGGTGGTGCCAGGCAGGAAGTATTCGGCGCGAGTGGCTCCGAATCACCTGAACGTGTACCTGCACCTGGCGAGCATCATCCGCACCAACGAGTCTCGCCTGCAGGAGGCCGACTCGCTGTACCGCCAGGCCATCGCCATGCGGCCCGACTTCACGCAGGCCTACATCAGCCGGTGTGACACCCCTTTGTGCGGTCGCTCGCTGTGCTGCCAACGGTCGGCGTGCCAAATTGTCCCTTAAAACACTTTGTCCTTTCTTTGTTGGTTTGTAGCTGGGCTTGGGCACACTGATGAGCCTTTATGGGAGTAAAACACGTCTGTGGTGACACTGCCAAAGTTCCTTTTTTGAATGGTTTTCTGCTGAGAGGCTGAGCTATCATCATGCAAAGTCTTCCATTTTGCATATTGAATACCTTTTTGTCATATTCTTCGAAAGCCAAAGTGGCAGCTGTGATCCACCGGTGGAAATTACATATTCTCATGGTGAGAGCCAGCCTGTCTATGCAACAACTACTGTCTTGATTTTCTACAAAGTGGTACTCATATTTTTGGTAAGTTGGTCTTCGAATGAAATTTGAAATTGAAACCTTGCCTACACTTTAAGCCTAGCGCCACTCGTCCAGATGATAATGTTTAGTTCTAATTCCATACCCACAATGCAGTTTTGCGAGACCTACTTTTTCACTCGGCATTCTCAACATCACTCTTTGTCAAGGTCTTGTATCAATACCAAGACAAAATTGAAACGAATTTGTCATATCAGACAATTATCGCTGCCTGTGACCTTGTGAACTTGCACTTACCCATAACCCTGTGACCTCATGACCCCTCTGCGGTTAGTGGGGAGCTGCTGCTGAAGATGCAGCGGCTGCCGGAGGCGCGCGCGGCGTACGAGAAGGCCGTGGCGCTGGACGGGGACAACGCCGACCTCTGGTACAACCTGGCCATTGTGCATATCGAGCTGCGGCAGCCGCGCGACGCCCTCGCCCACTTTGAGCGCGCGCTCGCCCTCAAGCCAGCGCACCGCCTCGCGCTCTTCAACTCCGCCCTGCTCATCCAGGAGACTGGTGCGTGCGCGTTCGCACGTGTGCGTGTACTTGGTAGTAGGTCGACTCGGCCTCAAATGATTACCGGGTGTGGTGTGTAGACATCGCCACTTATGGAGACAAAGGCGACCGGGCGTGGTGCTGACCACTCACCGCCTCGGGCGCCATGGTGGTGAGATGTTAACTACCTCGCCCTGGTATACAGGAGGGTCATGGTAAACTAAAAATTGTTTACGGTAGTTTAGTGTGTTGTGCTGTGCCGACCTTCATAGGTGCTTGTGAACAGCACTTGCCCCAACAGTCTGTTAAAGGCTACACAGCGTTTATTAGTCATTGTGTACTTTGGAATGATACAGAGAAGATTAGCATGGCCCCTGTGCAAGGGTGACACAAATTCATAAAGCATTGCATATTGGCCAGAATCTGAACCAGTCTTGGGCCTTCTTGGAGTACCTGTTTCAATGTGCAAACATCAGAACTCATCCACCAACTTTGATGTAAGACAAAAACAATGTTTGGCGACTGCCGGCTCGCGTGCCTGGAGCAGTCAGTCACTGAGCTTCCCGAACTGCTGAGTCACTGTCGGCATTCAAAAAACGAACTCAAAAACTCGTCAAGAGCCACAAGTGACACTACACATCTCATTCTCATTGGATGGGACGAATGGTGACTGTTTAACATCTGTTTTTTGCAAACGGCTTGCTGAATTACGGTGCCTTAGAATCCGCCGTTATTTTTGCCCACGCAATTGCACTATTAGAGTCGGCTACTCATTTGCCTGCCTGCTCCCCCCCACCTCTCCATCTCCGCAGGTGCCAGCGATCTGCTGGAGGAGGCTCACGGGCGGCTCCTGCGCTACGCCGAACTGGAGCCCTCCGACGAGAAGGCCTACTTCAACCTTGGCATGGTGGCCACCGACATGGGCCGCGCAGACGAGGCGGAGCGCTGGCTCCGGCGCGCCATCGCCCTGCGGCCCGACTTCCGCGGCGCGCTCTTCAACCTGGCGCTGCTGCTGGTGCAGTCGCGGCACGAGCTGGACGCGCTGCCCGTGCTCGAGCAGCTGCTGGAGCACCACCCGCAGCACGCCAAGGCGCTGGTGCTGCAGGGCGACGTGCTGCTGAACCGGCGGGGTGACGCGGCCGGCGCCAGGCGCGCCTTCCAGCGGGCGCTGGCCGCCGAGCCGGGCAACTCGCAGGCCAAGCACAACCTGTGCGTGGTGATGTTCGAGGAGGGCGAGCTAGCGCGTGCACACGACTGCCTGCGCGAGGCGCTGGCCATGGCGCCTGACGAAGAGTACATCCGGCGCCACCTCGCCGTCGTGGCTGCAAAGCTCGCCGAGCACGAGCGGCAGCAGCACCAACAGCAGAACCAGCAGCAGGACCAGCAAGAGCAACAGCAGCATCAGCAGCAGGAGGAGGTGCGCAATCGGCAGCAACAACAGAATCGACAGAAACCGCCGAACCAGCGAGAGCAGGAGCAGAATGATTACGTAGAGCAGCATAGGGAGAGTCATCAGCAGCAGCAGAGTAGTGATGATGTCGGAGAGGAACCGTCGGTGATGAGGCGTCACCGACGAGATAGTGATAGCCTGAGCCCACAGGCAGAGAATGATGGGAGGAAGCTCAAGGAGGATGTGGATGGGACGAGCGAGGCCCCTGCTGGGCGGGCCCAGGACATTGAGCGGAAGCGCAGAGAAGCGCTGAAGCGGCTGGAGGAGATAGAGCGAGCGTTAGATGGGATCTAGGGGATAGTCCGGGACGGGAGTTCTCAACCCATGGGCCTGCTGAGAATCTGGAGGATGCAAGCACCATTAGTGAGGATTCAGACAAGGCTGCGTAACTTTGCACACGGGTAGCTTTTTTGTTGTTACAAAGCCAAGACAAAGTTGACTGTACAGATGTCCCCCACACCTACGACCTAAGTCGAACCCCTATTTCCCATAGGCGCAATATTATACATTGGAGTTCCATTCTTGGTAAACCCATTACATACCATGTAATACAAACATTTACCACGAAAATGTATTAAAACAACCCTAACAAACATTATTGTAACTTAACATAACCTTTACAAACATTTATTAAGTAAAAACAGACGCTTTTATTTGAAAATTATTTTCTTTTAAGACGTAGCGAAAGTTGAAAAAAAATCTAAATTTAAAGAGAATTTACGAAGAAGTCAGGAGCATTGTGAAAGAGATGCTGTGTTTGCTCTCGGTGCAGCTGCAGATTGTAAGGCTAGACTGTACATAGGCATTCAGCAGAAGAACAAAGCAGCGCTACCTGGCGACGATTGTGCCCATAACACGTGCAGATTTGTTGCCAACCGACTCGGTGTCGGTAGCAGCTGTTAGGTGGTCGTAGATACGAGTTTTGGTCGTTACTGTGGGGGTCTTAATTACTATAACAAAGGTCGTAAAAGCGGAGGGTCACAAGTCGAGCCGGCGTAAGTCGGGGATCACATGTAATTAAGAACAAGGCTCTGTTGTCAACCTATGTCGCGTTGTCTGCATTATTTTATTAGGCAATTACAATGCGGTAAATATGTAGCATTATTGACAGGCTAGCCATTAATGACTGGGGTCATTTTCTGGCATGATGCGCTTTTCCCATAAGTCAGTTGGGTCAGTTTCATATGAACGTTGTGGCGTCGTGTAGGGCTGTGGATGCCACAGTAACTACGATCACAGGAAGCTGCATCACAGAAAGTTGCCACATCACTCCGATGGTGAGAAATCACCCTGTACAAATGTTCTACTTGTGGGCTATGCTTAGGAGGTTCACAGAATTTATATAATCATTGGCCATTATTTATCGAGCAGATGGGCAACTGAGTTTCAAGGCTTTTTTTTTTAACGAGAGTTGCTTCGGATGTTGGACAATCCCTCATGAGTATTATTGTGTGCGCTAGATGGAACTGAAGTATCTGGAGAAGATGCATGCAGAAGAGGAGAACACACTAAAATAAATCCATCGTGGGCGTAAGTCGGGAATCTACTTCCTGTGCTGCCTCTTTCGGTCAACCTTGATGTCACCTGCAGATTGGACACCTCAAGTTCACCGTGTTCTATGCACAGTCCGCCGCTAATCCCACCTTCGTTATCTTTACCACTCAACAAAGTGCTCAGGGGTCTGCACGGCATCTTTGAGTTGGCGCCCCTTAACGCCTACTTCTCCTTCAACCCTAAATGATTATATAACACTAATCTACACAACACTACTTGCTTCTGGCGCTGTTGCAAAATGAACATTTGGACCTGTAAGCACTGCTGTCACAGTCTCATCATTGCCATCTGTCTGGCTTCAGTCTTCCCATTGATCACCAACATCCAGTGCCTGTATCGGTAATTTCCCCTTTATCCGTCATGTACGTGGGCCATACCAAGCGCAACCTCTTTTACCTTTCATAAAGTCCTGGCCTGATACATTTCGCGAAGAACCCATCTCGTTGGGTGGACTATTTGCTTTTTAACAAAGAAGACTCGTTTCACTGGACGGCCGGCCCCTTGAAACCTGCAGATGATTCGATGTGCAGCAGCCTGCAATCCAGCTGTAAGATGCTGGTATCGCCTGCGGGAGCGCTCTCTTCAATATCACTGCTACGCTTAACCAAAGGCATCCGTCTGCTGTGAAGTGGATGGTCATTGACAATGTGAAATTATGGCTTTCGAGAGAAGGCCACTGCACCTCTTTCATAGCACGATCGTCGGAATTGAATCATTAACCCGTGGTTTAGTTGGGCAAGTATAATGACGAGCAGTCAGTAACTGTAGAGGTGTTTTTTTCCAGTCCTCCCTTAAAGGAAAATAGAGGAAGAGAGAATTGAGTTTGATGAGTTTTGTTTACACTCGGGAGCAGCGTATTTTGAAGGACACGAAGGAAGTGAGAGTTATGAAAGTTGTTTAAATAGCGCAGTACTTTTTCAGAACAAGACGAATAAAAGGGAAGCTACATTGAGAGTGATCAGTAGTTGATGCCTTTATTTGTCAGGGCTTGAGTAGAGCTCTACTCTAGGTTGAGCGAGCATAGCCCCGTGAGAGTCCACGCAGTTGAGTTTACATCAGATGGGATATGTTGCTGTTAAACGCAACCGGTGGTCTCTAGCCACCTGTTTGAAAGTGGCACCCAGTTAATGTATTAATAAAAGCATATTTTTCGTCCAATTTAGAGCAGTTTGAGTTGCCTAACAGGCAGATATGAGTATTTGTAAATGCCTGTTGGAAATCACGGTGTGAATTGATGGCAGGTAATGAATATAATGAATTGTGCAGTGTGCAACATTGTTGTTTCACAAGTGTTTGTATTGTTGTAAGGCTGCCCGCACGTTCAGGCAATGTTCTATTTGACAATACGCAGTGTATACCAGGAGAAACAATGTTTTGTTTGTCCGAGTTTTCGTTTTGTTTTAGAGCTCCCCCGACCTTATTGTGAGTTCACCGCTTCAGGTGATCACTGCGCTTCGCTGCCACGATGAATAACTTTAGGGCAAAGCTCAAGAGCAAAGCTGTTCCACATCCGTTCTGTTCCACATCATGCGTTCGAGCAATCACGTAAACTGACGCCATGCTCAAACAAGTATTACGTTGACAGCGTTGGGATTTACACGCGATATCATAGTAGAGTATGCTCTCTTTCTCTCCACGGGGCAACTATTGTTGACTTTTCCACAAAGTAGGTACTTGTTTTTATTAACCCCAGGGAGACGATGCTTCAGAGTTGACTCCCGACCTGGATTTGAACTCGCAACCTTTCTGACTCCTGAGTCGAGATTTCTAAAGCACAGCGTCAGCCAGATAGACGAAAACGTTCATACGCGCTTAGGCATCTATGCACAGTGTAAATTGGACAAGGCACACACACACACATTCAAAGCCTTTTTGTAGTTTTGGGCATTTTTCAGGGTAGCGCTCACGTTTTGCGATGGTGTGACTGTGCATCAGAGGAAAATGTCAGTGAAGTTTTTTTTCTCCGGTGCAGCGTCTCGTGACGGAAGTGATTGGATCGATGTTGACGTTGCCCGGCATTTACACCTCTCGACCGCCTCGGTGTGTTGACAAGCATCAAGAAAGATAACCCGTGCAAAAACTTTGAGCACAGTTTCACCCTTAACTGTATTTTGCAAAAGTAAGATAAAGCTAGCCTGAAGCTGCGGTTTCAACTCGATCACTTTAGTCGAAAACAAAGCTTGCACCACGTCCGTGGGTGGTTGTACGTTTTATTAAGTGATAACCGAGAAAAGTACCTTGTCTGCAAACGGTGGATGACTATCATGTTTCGTAGGGATGTGGGTAATGGTTGATAAGGATAATTGCAAGCCGAATTTTTTTACCCGAAAGTTAAACGCACAGATGATGCTTATCCCCAGTGTCAATCTGATAGCTCATGTAAATACCAGGGCAACCTTATACCGTATTCCATATCCCTTAACGCAACACCTTAAACCACCACTCCCACTTTTGACAATCTTCGTCGAATATAAAACCCAGCTCTCAAAGCCAAACTTTGAAGCCCACACCCTTAAAAGGCTGCATTAGGTTAACTCTGACGTTATTATCAGAGATCAACAAACTTGCCCCCAGTAAAGCTGCAAGTGCCTTAAGTGTTGTAAACAAACACCAAGATGTTAGACTTTGTAAGTGTGGATCCGTGTGTGTGTCACGTGGGGAGCGGTGGTGCAGCGATTAGCACGTTACACTCCGAACCCGGCTTCCCGAGTTCGATTCCCCCTCATGGCCAACACCAGTAACGATTATTTGAACTGGTCCCGGGCCTCCCCTAGGTCGACTCAGCCTCAAATGAGTACCTAGTGCGGTGTGTAAAACATCGCCACTAGGGAGACAAAGGCGGCCGGGCGTGGTGCTGGCCACCCACCCCCTCGTGTGCCGTGCCAGCCTTCACAGGTGCTCTCTAACTGCACTTGCCCCAACATCCTGTTAAGGCTATATGGGGGATTTTTGTCTTTGTTTGTTCCTGTGTTGGCTTTGCGCGTACTTATATACTGGGGTGTGGAGGTGTCGTGGGGTTTGTACAGTGGCAAAGCGGTTTATGTAATGCGCTACGATTCCGTTCACATTTTTTCCTTCGTTTCATGCCCATGCACGTTCGTGGCACATATTACTAGCATGTGTGCGCCGGGCCTTTCCTCGGTCACTTAACCTTAAAAAACAGTACTCGGTGCGGTAGAGACACATGCAGGTGGGGTCCTGGCCACACCTCATGTGCCCTGCTGCCATCAATGGGCACTGCAGTGTAATTCCGTCCAACGCTGTTTTCAATACTTCATGGTACTGCGCTACGATCTCAGCAGTCAGTTTTAAAATTCCTGGCTACGATGGCACGCGATGACTTTACTTAACCGGCACCTCAAGCAGGTTGGCTCAGCCTAAACTAACTACGGTGCCGAGTGACATTGTATTCAATATCTGTGCGGTAAAGCTGTCGCCGGTCTCATCACTCTCACCGCTAACGAACGTTATTTCAAACAAATGAGTTGGTGGGCCTGGGTTCGATTTCAGACTCAGGAGTCGTTCTGCGTGGAGTTTATAGGTTCTCTCCTGCTCTGCATCAGTTTCTTTCGGGTTCTCACAATTGCCTCCCATCGAATAAACTGGTATGGGCTAAACATCCCCATGCTAAAAGAAAATACCTGAAAATTACCCAATTGTGATTCCACAACAAGCATCACCTACTTTGAAAGCGTGTCAGGACCCTCCTGAATAATGTTATTGACACTCAGCGAGGCTTTCCCGGGTAAACAAGCAAAATAATTATAATATTGGGTTTTAGGCAAATGCGAGTGGGCATATGTGGTTCTGGATAAACTCCCCCGCCCTCCCCCATGTCTCTCATACCCAACGGGGGTGGGAATAGTGGGTCAGTGTTTGCTTGTGAGCAGCTGCGTGTTCTGAGTGAGGGGATCGGTAGTGTAAGTGGGGTTAGCGCGTTGCGCTACAAATCCGGGAACCCAATTTCAATTCCCGTTCAAGACCAATAACAGTGGGGAATATTTTTAACCGGTTATGGTCATCCACTAGGTCGTCTCAGCCTTAAATGAGTATACCTGGTGCCTTGTGCAAACAGCACTGAGGAGACAAAGGCAGCCTGGTGTGGTGTTTGCCTCCCCACCCTGTCGCATTCCCATGTCCACTAATCGTACATGTTACAAGAGTATATTTATTAAAAGAGCTATTGGGAGGAGGGAAATCTCTGTCTTTGTTCACCCGAGTGAATGGTGCTGTGTGCGAGGTGTTACAACATGCCTCTGAACATATACACGTGCTCGTGTTCGACATTATTTCTACCCCAGGCTTATCTCAGGATTTCACGAATGCTTTGTAGGTAATCCTGGAGTCATGTGGAGAAAGCGCGTTATGTGTTGCACTGTTTCAGCTCTTGATGACAGCTTAATTAACTGTTTAAATTAGACCCCGTCGTTTTCACTATTGTTACTTTCGAAGCTTCCAAAGTCTACCGATATTTGTTCTATCCCCCACTATGTCATTGGGTTTCGTCTTTTTTTTATTGGTCATGCAATTACTTCAAATTCTCCATTCAACCCTCCAAGCCACCTCCATTGCCTGGATCCTGACACCCCGATTTCTGGCAGAAGCAAACCACCACCCAACATAATTACTTGGTGTGCTGGTGGTGTGCGTAAACCACATCGGCGATGGGGAGAGAAAGGTGGCAAGGTGTGCACGATTCCGGCCACAACCTCATCTCGTGTTGAATTGGCCTTGGTAGGTGCTCACATGGACTTCACTAACCATTTAATTATGTCAAACAATAATAGTGCAACCCTTTTGTCAGTACACTGCCGGATGAAGGCCTCCCCGTGCCGTATACGTCACGACGGTTGTTTGGCCATACTTCACCGTGTTTGGTCCGTGTGCGTTGGTGAAGAGGTTCTCGGGACTGGTTGAGGTATCACTCGCCACCGATGTTGGCTCTAGCTAGAAATCTATCTCGGATCGCCGGGTTCATAGCGCAGTGTGCTAACCACTGCACCACCACCCACGTCCCCCGTCCACCTCCTCCCCAAGGGTGTATCCAGACTGAAAAAATAGTTTATCAGAGCCATGCTGCATGCCAAGCACCCCTCGTGTTCCTAAGCCTTAACGCTCAAATTCAGATGTTTGACTCATGACGTTTACAGACCATTGTGTTGTTTTGCTCACAATAAAAAAACTATTCTTTGTCGCTTGGGTTTGACTGTTTATGATTTGCCACCTATTTATAGTGCATGTCGATGGTTTAGTCGTATTTGAGAAAACTCTGCAGATGTTAAGCAGGAGAATGAAAACTGTGTTTTCTGCATGGAGGACCTATCAACTCCGTACGAGTTTTCCTGCCCCTCTTTGCAGTCTGTCAGCTATTGTGTCAGATGATATCAGTCCCGATGTTTTCACAGCTGTCATCCAATTGATCTCGTGTCCGTCCTCCTGTTACCTCTTACCTATGCCCTGTAGGATGATGTTGGAAAGTCCCAGGTTTTTCTTGCCAAGTGTCCAAACGATTTCATTTTCTTCTCCTTCCCTCGTGCAAGCAGTTGGCGTGTTTGTGTTCTTCTCTTCGCAGTGTAAAATGACGCGCTTTGTATAGCACAGTATTCTTCGTGTTAGCTAGGGGTAAGGAATTTCCACCACCCTGCCAGCGTGCAGATGGGGTCGCTGGCATGTTAATTACGATTGCAGAGCACCCGTGTTGCTCGCGTTCCTCTGTAATGTGTCACTCGTGTTACTCTGTGTGGTGTAATTTTGGGCGTGGTGAAGTCTAAGAGGTATTTAAGGCCTGCACTACGCATAGTACATTACAGAGCACTGTTCTTCGTAATTTGTATTTGTTACTGCATATGTATATATAAATGTCAACAACACGCACTCCCTGTTTCACAATGATCCCTCCAGAAAAGTGTTCACGGAGACACTTAAAATATGGTTCTCAAAGGCCACGTTATCCGTTACTCTGCAATAAGACCTGATGGGATAAAACCTTGGCACTGGCGAAAATACTTCATCAGTCTCGTCAACACTGTCTGAAGCATATGGGCAGTGAAGCAAAGGACATTTCCCCGAACTGTAATTTTTCGTAACATTTCAAGAAATTATTTGGTGATACTGCGTTGGCAGCGGTACACAATCACAAGAAAATAAAACATCGATACATTCATCAACGACACTACATTAAAATTATATGATAGGTGCTATTTAAAGCAATGGGCCTTCTTAATCTTGAAAAATATACAATTTTAAGGATTGCATAACACTTAAAGGACTGAAAGAGCAGTGGTTTACACGTAATTACATTAAACCCTGCATTAGTGCATACAATAACACTTCACAGTAGACTAACATCATTAGAAACTGGTCCTTCTTCGAAGCAGACGACAGATAGATAACCTTTACCGAGTTGTGAATGGCATGTTTACAATGTGGTCACTACGTGGCATGTCTTAAGAACAATGTTCCCTTGTCAAATATAAACTATGAATCAACCCATTGTAAAATCATCATCGGCCAATGATATATTCACTCCTGGAGGGATGCCTCCGTAAGACGTCACCGTCTTTCACGGTGTTGAAAGGCGAAAGTCCGTCTGTAGCATCGTAACACGAGTTGAGTAAAATAAAATCGGTCATTTGAATTGAAATATGCTTACGTTTAAACGAACGAACGAATCGTTTCAAGCTGAGAAATTTACAGTGAGATCAACTTGGCATGTCTGCTGTGGAGCTACAGTTCAACTGTTGGTTTAAGTTGGAGGAACATTCCGTGTTTTTATAGCTGACTCATATGTTTTAGCGTTATAGCAGAACGCTTGACTCGTCACCTGGCCATAAATGCACGTCTTACTCCGCTATGGTTGATTCAGCCGTGGCCAATGAAGTTCAGTTCCTCTGTTGAACGCTAACAACGGATTTTGTAACCAGACTGGTCCCTGCCAAAGCAATGTGGAATTTTCACCACTGGCTAAGGGTCACTCCTGAAGATGAGCACCATCCCTTGTTTGATCAGGAAGCCACGATGACTTTCACATGTATTTTGGCTCTGTATATATCATTTGTAAGGCAGTTTTAACGATCATACTGGTATGGTGTTTTGAGCCTTATGTTATATATACTTGCAGGGATTTTTTTTCAACCTGTTTTGTCACTAATTGTATAATGTTATGTTATCAGATCTCACCAAGATTCCACTCTAGGTCCTCTTCACTGGAAGGCAGTGTAATCCTCACCAGAGAATGATCCCATCGGGAAAAGATGCTACCGCAGAATTGCACCAATAAGTCTACGCAGTTTCATCTTTCTTATCCAGAAACCAGATATTGCTGCTTTCAATAACTAATTTCAGGGAAAGTTTCGCCGTGTTACCATCTTTTTGTGAAAGCCACAAAAAGCTGGGAATGGTCAGAACGAGTTGACTTGGAAATTTTTATTATTTTTAGTGTGCGATGTCATTGGCGACTAAGATCATCATATGCCACGTGTGAGTACCTGGTGTAAGCACCGGTGTTAATAGCCTAAACCTGGCGTGGGGAACCTTTTTTTTCTGCGAAGGGCCATTTGGATATTTATGACATCATTCGCGGGCCATACAAAATTATCAACTTAAAAATTAGCCTGTTAAATGTGGTCAAACATTGAATTAACTCACCCCTAATGTGATGGCTGGAACTGCTTCTCTTTGGGGAGGCGTGTAATGTTATCTGGTATTGATGAATGTTGTTGCTACTCGCAACTGCTTTTCCAGGTTTGCTCCTAGATTTATTGAATTTCGAGTCCCGCCTGCGGTTGCCTTGGCAAGGCCACACTAAATGATTTCGCGGGCCTTATACGGCCCGCGGGCCGGACGTTCCCCACCCCTGGCCTAAACTCATTGAAGACTCTGATCTGACATTCATTATGAACCACTTAAGCCACCCAGCCACATCATGTTTGTGATTTAAATGAACGCACATCCTGACAACTCAGTGAGCCTCTATAACATGCACGTTTGTGTCGTGGGTTGCTTATTTGGGTGAAAGCATTATTTTGCAATGTTATCAAAATGTTTGACCGCTGCTTGTGCGCATGCGCGTGTATGTGTCCTGGGCCTCCCCTAGGTTAACTCAGGCGTAAATAAGTACCTGGTGCGGTGTTTACACATCAGCACTGGGGAGACAAAGGCGGCCGGTCATGGTGTTGGCCACCCACCCCCTCGTGTGCCGTGCTAGCCTTGATAGGTGCTCGCTAACAGCACGGGGGGGGGGGGGGATCTTTATTTGTTAAATTACTTTGTGCAACAGCTGTGTATGGATAATCATTTGAGTCTGAAATCAATCTTAAGCTGCGAATTTAAGGTGCAGATTGGTCTCATTTCGGTGATTCATTGTGTCTGCGCGCCTTAATTCTAGTGGTGTGTTTATGTGCAGTTTTGTATGCAATGATACTCGTCAAAAATAAAAGGTCTTTATTTTGATGCTAAGAGACTCGAGCTGTGTTCTATGTTACACAAACTAAGTGGAACGTGTTAGAATGTACATGAGGTTGCATTGTACGCAGATATATTTCTGAACAAGATTAAAGTGTTACCATATGTATGTGTTTTATAATCCTAGAGGAAGCAGCGTATCGTACAAGAACAAATATTGGCCGATGAAACACAACACTGGCCAATAGGAATACTCATCACAGAAACAAACCACAAGGAATGACTGGGTAAACAGTTTGTGTCCAGACACATCCAGAATACATGTGCTATCATTATAATGAATTAACCACTTGTGGAATCTCCCACACTTCATTACAGACGATACCTTTTCGTGGACATGCACATTTTAAAGGCCACCATTAACAGACCACTGTATTATTCATAATTTGGTTTTTGGCTGAAGTCTTGTAAAAAAATATATGGTGTAAACCCTTCGTCACCCAAACAGAGCCGATTAATAAAAACGTCACGTGAATTAAACGTGCCAAATGTATTTCCGCTTAAGCACACACGGGTGTGGTTTGGAGATGAACAAACTTGACATGTTTGTTCGCGTGACACATTCGTTGGCTGTTGTCGGGTGGAAGGGGGTTTACGACGCATTCCCCGCTACTCCGATTAGCACGGGTGGGCTACGTACGGCGCGAAAGAAGTTCCACGCGCACCGTTTTCCACCACGACCTAACCCAAAAGCCCCAATTGTTAACCGTAATTTTGGTGGTGAAGGGCGATGTATCAAACACAACAATAGATCGCTTGTAATAATAGGCGATCTGTCACTGCTTGTGTCTCCATTCAGCACGCGACCACGATACGCATCGACACCACTGCTCATGGGCACGTATGCATGTTGTTTGTTGAACTTTTTTCTCACCGTACGATGTACGTTGAACTTATTTCGCACCGTACGTAGCCAACCGTGCTAAGCGGCGGGGGAGGGGAGGCAAGAAACTAAACACAACAAAAAGCTTTTCGAAAGAAATCAGTTTTCAAACGAGATAATTATTTAAAAAGTGCATAGCTCCAACAGTGGCTTCCTAATATCGGAACGGCGGAGCGTTCCAGACGGCCGCAGAAGCGCATCTGAAAGCACCGCGCGATGCGGTGTGGAGCCCGTCTTTGTTCGATGGCCATCAAAAAACCACCGCCGCTGCTACTGCGAGGGTGACCGTCGGAGTTCGCGCGTGCGATTTCGTCACGTTGCGAAGGTCGACGACGACGATGGCAACGCATCGCTTCGGGTTTGAAAGCTGACCACCGGAAGATGCCTGGGATCCATCCGTGAGATTGAGACCGTTTTTTTTCATCGCAACGGGGTCACTAAAGTGGTTGTTCAAAAGAGCGCGCACTGCTATTGTCTGCTGTCAGCTTGGCTCGCTCGCGACGGAGTGAACTCGGTAGAATGCGCGATAACAAATGTCGCGACGTATTTACTAAATCACCCCACCGTTTGTTGATTTGGCTGTGCTGGTGTTTAGACAGTGGAGAGCTTCCTGTGAAGGGTCAGTTAAATCATTTTTTTTATTTAACTCGGAGTTGAAATAGACCGAGTGAGACCACATAACTTTTGCTTCTTTTGCAAGGACGACGACGACCTAGGTTTACAGCGAGTTTTTATTTCAAGTGAGCAGAATATCCTGAAAGCATTTTGAATTGAACAAATCCGGACGAAATGTAACCGATGTTGTAAGACTGTGTAATGAGGCTCCGCAAAGGGAACGGGGAATAGCCAGAGCCGGCCCAGCCACTAAGCGACCCTTGCAATTGCAAAGGGCCCCGTGGCCAGCAGAGGGCCCCCTAGAGTCTCTGCTAGCGAGTGGGTGAAAAAAATCATACATCAAAGGGGCTTCCAACCAAATTTAGCTTAGGGCCCCCAAAGGTCTAGGGCCGGTTCTGGGAATAGCACTCAAAAAAAAAAAATTTATCCCCCCCCCCCCCCCCAAAAAAAAAAACCCCGCTATTATTATTAATCGAGAAATGTCAGCGCACTTCAAGTCTCCCCGAATACATCCATAAATCATCGAAGCGTAGAAGCTTTTTTTCCCCTGCAGCTGAATCGCGGCTGGCGCGTTGTGTGTGCGGCGCGGTTGCCAAACAGACCTGCGGTGCAAAAACCGACGCCTTATATACGGATGGGTTTCACTGTCAGCTCTCCTTGTGGAATGTGTAAATGGTTTAACTGCAAGTCATTTGGGATTATGGGGGACCCCGAACGCATGGCTTTCTCTCTTCAAAGGCACGGGGTGGGTGGGGGAGGTCATAGTATTCCGTGCTCAATCTTCATCCACGACGTCCACATCGTCACCACCATCAGCATCGCTGAATAACAATGCTGATCTATAGCTTGGCAGTGGCCTTCCTGCCAAGGTATAGATTGCAGCATTGAGGCTGCCCCCGAGAGCTTGAGAGAGAACGGAAACAAACCACCGCGGCGAACAGCCCGACTACGAGAACCCAGCAACTGCGAGAACCCAGCGCGCGTTCAGTCGACTCCGGCTTGTCTCGTATGTGTGTAGGAACTTCTTTCGCGCCGTACGTAGCCAACCGTGCGCAGCGGAGGTGCGGAGAGGGTGGCATCTCTTGATCGCATTGTATGGAGGCGCAGGTCACCTCGGATTACTGTGTTGTCGTCGTCTTGAAAAAAAATCGAACTTCTACAACGAGTGGTATATGTGTATATATCCGTCGCCGTACTCTCTGGATTTTAAGTCGTACGGTTTGTTTGTTTTATTTTACCAACGTAGGTTTAAGCAAAACGTTGGCTGTGCGTCTTGAAATCCGTAAAGTGTTGCGTTTCACCAGGCGTGGATAACCTTGTCAACCGGGCACAAGTTTCTAGAATATTTCATGGTCACAATTTGTCTGTAAAATTGAGTCGTATTTTTCGTGCGTAAGTTTTAATCCGTGTTCTTTTTTTAAATAAAAATCACCAACTACACCGGATTCCCCCACTCCCCTTCATAAACTTGACCTGCTCGTAGTAGTGTTGGGAATTCGAGTGCTCGACTCCTCGTGGTAAAATATTTGTTTAAAAAAAGTTGTGAGTTCAAATCCCAGATGAGGGTCAATATCGCCGATCTTCCCTCCAGGAGTTTCAAACCAAGACACACACGCGCGTGCGTAAAGGGCACACAACCTTTGTGCGTCTATAAAATAAATACACATCAGCATTTCCTGAAGCGACGGATCATCTAAGACAAGAAGACGACAATGCGCTACTGCTTCAGGAAACCATAATGCACCGCTTCAGGAAGTGCTGATGGTTTTTTTTGTTCGCATATGCCGTGTGATTGACACACTTTTCCGCCTCGTTTGAAGCCTTAATATTTTTCCAGCTTGATTTATTATTGTGTTACGATGGGGTCTCATCATTTACACATTTGACATCCCTCCCGGATTGATACGTTTCTGAGGAATGCGACGTTGATTGTCCTCTTGAGAGATTGGCCACATGTCTTGGGAACGTGGAATTTCCACGCCTGGGTGAGGGCCACCAGGGCAGATGAGTCCTGGCACACACATGATCGTGTAAGGAGACACACGCATGTTGACGTCCACTTGCACCTAACATTCCGTAAGATTAAATGTTATGGATATTTCAATCTTGGTGTCGAAGAGATGAGAATTGACAACACTTGGACTCGTATTATCCATAATAGAGGTTTGTTTAGGGGGTTAGATCGCGTAAATATGAATGTGTTGTTAAACCCGCCACCATCCGACACAGCCGATTAGTAAGGTGTGTCACGTCAACAAAACGTGCTAATTAGTTACTACTTCAGCACACCGGTGTGTTGTAGAGTAAACCCACAACATTTACAATTCGAGTACGGCGTTTCGCTGGTGATTACGACCAACTCGGACTAGCCTGCCTCATTCTGCTTCGTGGACATATCCGGATTGCATTGTTTGGAGCACACAGTGGGCTCTTTCATCAGTCAAAGGATACAGCGGCGGGATTATGTTTCCCCGTATGCAGGGCCCGGAGCTCGGGGTGCGCGGGCACGTGTTTCCACCCGGGAAATCATTTCTGTTTTTTAGCCCAGGCTTGCCCGTATACACCCGAGCCAGAACATTATCGTGCGATTTTGATTTGACTGGATGGAGAGATGTGTCACGGCTCTAGAGAAGAGGCAGGCGGAGGTGATACAGGAAAACCTTGATTTGAGTTGAATTTTGGAAGAAGAAAAAAAGGTGTAGCCACCTCTGCAGCAGAGGTTATTTAATTAATTTAACCTGCTACTGGGTGGCTGGCCAGAGTTGCCATCCAAGAACAACAGGAGGCAGGGTGGTGCACACAACAAGTTAACACATTCCTGCGGAGGGAGCTGGTAGGAACGTTGGGTTGCTCGGTCAATGGCCAGGGTCAACGGCGGCGTGGTGTAATCCGCAAATATGCCCGACTGTGAGGGCGGGCACAAGCCGGCGTGAGTAGGTTAAACGTTGAGTTTTATAAGGGCACCACGGGGTGACCAGCCCCTCCCCACCCAGCCCCACCCCTCCCACCCCCCACCCAGCCCCACCCCCCCCCCCCGCCCCTCTCTCCCCACCCAGCCCCTCCCTGCACGACGGACGGACACAATAATCCCCTGTGGGCTGGTAGAACCAGTGGGTTCCTTACCAGTACAAGTTAAATGTTTGGTATATACAAGTGAGCTGGCCGAGTGGAGATAGCAGGTGGTGGCTCTACTGTCAGCCTGGTCTGTGCACTTCTACCACCTGAGTCTAAAACTAAAATAAATTATTTTATTTACCAGGTAAAGCCAACTGAGCTATTGGCTCTTTTTCAGAAGCGACCTGGTCACAAATGATTGTTCAACGAAGGGGTTTATGTGGAAATCCACGCGCACACTGGGAGAACATGCAAACTCCAAATATACAGGCGTAAGGGTCAGGATCGAACCCACGACCTGCATATCAGGCGAGGGTGATCATATTTCGCCACCGCGTCTACCATCACACGCTGCCGATGTACCTCATCCCACCCCAACTTCTTTGCCAGATTTTCCAGCACCAAGTTTGGGCTTAATTATAATGACACACATTTGTTGAAAATACTGGTTGCCAAGTTCTCGAAACAAGAGGATATTTATACGGAAATCTTGAATCTTGAAAACACGCACTGAAGTGAGAGAGAGAGAGAGAAGGACTGGTTCGTCAACCTGCCACCAGTCACATAGGGGCGTCAGATTGAAATCTGTCAACATCTTAGATTTCAACGCGCCAATTAGTTGCTACTTCGGCCCACCGGTGTGTTGGAGGGTAAACCCACACCATTTACAATTTGAATTCGACGTTTCGCTGGTAATTACATCCAGCGTTACCGGGCGACTATTCTGCCAAATCGTCCAATGATAATGGATGTAATTACCAGCGAAACGTCGAATTCAAATTGTTAATGTTGCAGATCTCCGATTAGCACGGTTGGCTACGTACGGTGCGTGTTCCGGCTGCCTATTCAACGGTGGTTCATCTTTCAACCCAGTGTACAAAGATCCCCCGTGTAGCCTTCACAGACTGTTTGGGGCAAGTGCTGTTTGCGGGTAGCACCTATAATGGCCAACACGGCACACGAAGGGGCGGGTGGCCAACACCACGCCCGGCTGCCTTTGTCTCCCCAATGGCGATCATTACACCACACCAACCTACGAGGTTCAGTCGATCAGGGGCCGGGTTATTATTTGCAAGATCGCCCAAGCTGCCCCCCCCCCGTCCCCTTCTCTCACTTCGCGAATATGTTGCAAGAGATTTGAGATTTTTGCTTCGTGTGCCCCCAGCCCTGCGTGCCTCTCTTTCTCGTCAGAGAAACAAGAGAGAGGCTCGGTTTATCCGTGGACATTTACGACTATAATGAGCCAACAATGTCTGTGTGTCCCGTGCGTGACGTCACTCCACGTCGGCCAGCCCCCCTCATTAATAATCATGAACAGGGGACGTCCTCCACATGGACCCCCTCCCCTCATTAATAATCATGAGTGGGTGACGTCACTCTACGTGGGGGGGGGGGGGAGCGCGAGGCGCCTCCTCCCCCCTTCTCAGCGTCAACTTACAACCCTCACTACAAAAGGCAGAACCCTCACGTCACGTGATCTCCGTAACGCTATTGAGGCATATAAGTAAAAAGGACGTCATGATGAACACGGGATTATAACATACTTTTTATTCTTTTCGGTAAAAGTCACGTAGGTTAAAAATTAAAGTAAATGAAAACAACTAAATTAAATCACGACGTTTTCATTTATTTTATTTTTTTACCTACGTGACTTTACCGAAAAAAAAAGAGTATTAATTATTGCAGTCATGAAAACTTCAAATCTAGAATTAAGGGATTATAACCTTTAAATGAAATAAGTCTGTGTCACCGCGACCTTACAAATTGCACACGAATTGATGCAATGAATATCACGTCGCGGCCTGCTTTTCGCTTGCAAGTTTCAGATTTCCTTTAATACACCCGTCCTTGGACGGGCAAAAGGCTAGTTTTAAATATGCACGCAAAGAGGTTTACCTTGTAAGCCTTGCTTTTTTCCGACTTTTAATCCGTGTTGGCTACGCTGATGTATTTCGAAACTTATTAGATTTCAATAAAGATTTTTTTTTAACTTTTTTGACGTGCACAAGCCCTTTGCAATGTTTTATAAAGTGGGCTCTTCGGAAAATAATGTACTGATTGATTGCATTGCCTGTGTTTGTCCCTTGGGGGGGGGGGGGGTGTGTCGTGGGGGCGCCGCCGTGGCTACGAGATGTTAACTCCCTCGCCTGGTATGCAGGAGGTCGTGGGTTCGATTCCGACCTTGATGGATTTTTCTCCGGGTATGTTGCTGCTGTTATACATTTCCACATGACAAGCCACTTCGTTGAGATACATCATCTGTGGCCAGGTTACGTCTTGAAAATGAGCTCTATTGCTCAGTGAGCCTTCCCTGGTAAAATAAATAAATACGTTTATATGATAAAAGGGTTTTCCCCTTTTTTTCTGACAACAAAACAGGTGTTAAGATGTAAAAAAAACTAAATGAAACCTTTTACAAGGAATCATGTCTGCATGAACCACAATGCTTGTGGTCAGAATGCAAACATTCTGTTTAATGCAGATATGATTCCTCGTAAAAGGTTTCAGTTTGGTGTTTTAACATCTGAACACCTGCTATGTTGCCAGAAAAAAAGGGGAAAACCCTATTATCATATTTTGGTGCTGGCAAAGGAGGTCCCATGATGTAAAAACGTTCATAGTTTAGTTTATCTTTGGAGATGATGTTGTTGTTGTGATACTGCAACCCGGTAGGCCATCGAGGTGGCCAGAAACGGGGCCAGTGCAGAGTGAGCGTTCGTAACCGACCAGAGGCAGTCGATGTTGGCTAATTATTATGGATTCCCATGCCGGGAATTTCCCACATACTCTTGTTTAACTCATCCCCCCCCCACCCCACCCCCGCTTGTGAAACGTTCTAGGATTTTCCAACCATCTCACACAGGGCCAACGTGAGTTTGCACCACTCATTTTGAGAGTGGGTGGGTGGGGAGGGGTTGTCCATGGCAAATAAATTACTGCTTCTTAATGACTCTTTGATTAATGAAATACGAAGGGAGGGTTGTTTTTTTAAAAATAATAATAGTGGCTTGTGTACTGCACTATAATCCTTTGCAACCCATGCAGCTATGCAGCAGCGGCGTGGCCACGGTTGGCCATGTCCCTTGTGCAAGGAACGAGATCCGGGACCCCCCCCCCTTCTCTGTCTTTCTACCCCCTCTGCTGTTGTCACTCGCCGACCCGCCCCATACGGGACATCTGTGAAAAAGAGCTTCAGAGATCGTCGGATTCCTCAGAGTCTAAATAAAGATTCCGATTCTCAACGTAGCCCGGCGCCTGTGCCCCCTGGCACCAACGTGCAGTTGCACCGCCTGCACACTGGATAGTTACGCCGCCGTCATTATATTATAATAGTGAAATGAGTGGGGTTTAAAAAAAAAAGATGCGTAACGTGGTTGCGTCGTTTGTGCGAATTTCCTCACGCAACGCTGCACAGACCGCAACACACGCAGGCGCACGAATACTGAAATGTTCTCGGATAATTATTGAGCTGCTTTTTGTGTTTGTCACGTGCGGAGGACAACCGCGCGCCCGGAGAAAACGCACGGTGCGGTGAGCTCACGCGCTCTCTCTCTCTCTCTCCTCTCTCGTTGTTGTTGTTATTGTTGTCCAATAAACTACCGGGACAAATGAAGATTCGTCCACACTTGCCGGACTGCCGTCTCCTGCCGAGCCAGGGTTATGGCACCTCGACGCCCCCCACGGTGGGGGGGGGGGGGCAAAGCCAGATGCACAACATCTGTGTGTGTGTGGGTGAGATCCACCGACCCCCACTGTGTGCTGGAGGAGAGGCTGCCACGCGCACAGCCGTCACCGCCACCGGGTGGCCGTGCAGTAAGTCCTGGCCGTGATGCTTATCTTTTTTCTAATATATGATGATGATGATCGTGTTGTTGTTGCTGCTGCTGCTGATGATGATGATAATTTAATGCCCCTATTTTATTTTTTGGAGAAGCCGGTGTTTATTTTGTTAATCTTGTCGATATGCGGGTGTGGTTCTTTTCCTTCTCATTCCTTCTTCATTATTCTTTCTCCTTCTTCATTCATCTTCTCCTTCCTTCATTTTCCTCCTTCTTCTTCCTCCTCCTTCTTCCTCCTTCTTCCTCCTCCTGCTGTGGGTCTGTAACGCGGCGGCCCAGCGTGTGCAGAGCTCCGCGGTTCGAATCCAGCGGCCGCACCTGATTGTTGCCGACGTTACAAAGACTCCCCTGACATCATTCGCAAGAGTATGCCGTGAAACGCCAAGTAATCAGATCCATGTGACAAGCTGGTTACGGGTAGATTTCGGCAAACGCGGCGCGTCTCGCGCAGAAACCCCCATTAGATGTGTTCATTTTTTTTTCTTTTCTCGTGAAAATAGACGGCGGTATTTGTCAAAAGAATGCAAACAAAATCTCGTACAATAGATCGTGGCGCGATGGGTCCGATTCGTGAAAAAAGAAACAAAAAAATGCGCGCGTTCTAAATCGTCATCGCCACTCGATTTCCTCGTTCTGCGGGCGAACGTGGCGGGGTCGCCGCGTTCGTAGCGCGGAAGACGCTGACCTCTTGCGCCGCGCCGCTCCCCACGCAATTGGGCAAATTGCGTGCGACGGATTTTCGCGGCGCCGTTTTATTGCCACGCTCTGGGCGAGATCGGTGTCGGCAAGGGATCGTGAATTGTCTCGCGAGCTGCAACTCGTGTCCCTTGGCGCTGCTCCTGGACCATGTCTGGGCCGGCAGAGGCCGGTTCTCGGCGGTTGTGAGAACGTGGCATCGTTCTAGAGAGGCGATTAATTTAGACACCGAATGTCGAAAATCCGTCCAGAGTTGTTTTTGTTTTGTGTTGATGCCATTGGCTGCTGCAAAGGCGCGCTCCCTTTGAAGGTCGTGCGGCTGATGAGATGTGTAAAACAGAAGAACATTCTAGATTTGAAGTTTTCGTGACTGCAAGGATCCATACTCTTTGTTTTTTTTCGGTAAAGTCACGTAGGTATAAACTAAAATAAAAAATGAAAACAACTAAATTAAATCACGACGTTTCGGGCGCAACACAAGCGTCCGTCGTCAGGACGGGACAAGCACAGCGAAGACAGTTTGACATATTCTTAGGTTTTTTAGGTAAAGTCACGTAGGTGATTTTTATTAATTTTTTATTTAATTTTACTTTTATTAATTGAATTTTTTACCTACGTGACTTTACCGAAAAAACCTAAGAATATGAATCCTTGCAGTCACGAAAGCTTCAAATCTAGTTTGACATATCTCAGCATCTGTCTTCGCTGCGGTTGCCCTCACCTAATGACGGACGCTTGTGTTGCGCCCGAAACGTCGTGATTTAATTTAGTTTAAAAAAAATTTTACCTACATGACTTTACCGGAAAAAAACAAAGAGCAAGAAGAAGAAAACGTTACAAAAAATTGTTACGTGAAGGGAGATATATGGGGGAAGGAGAGTTGTCGACCGATCATTGATTTGCTCATCTCGGGGATGTTGCGATGACGTTGGCACGCGAGAATCGCTACTCCTTGCAACAACGAAACGGCGTCCAGGTTCCGAAGGCTGCTTGCCAACCCGCGCAGCAGCTGCTTGACAAGACCGGGCGCTCTGTTAGCAACGGGGACTTTCCGCGGTCAGTATGACAGAGACGGCGTGATTCTTTTCATGCTCCGTCGCCAGCGAAAGTGAAGCGAAGTGGTACCTCGCATTTTAATTACCTCCGAAGAAAAAGAACTGGCTCTCTATATATATGCCCAGTGTTGGGCCAGTGTTGGGTCTGTTTACGGGAAATTATTTGGCGCTCAAGTGGGATTTCCCCGCAATGAGAACATTCCCATTGTGGAGTGTGCTCTGCATATTTTTCAACCGGTGGCTTAACACTGCCGGTTAGCCCCGGTATGTTCACACACAGCACACTTGTCTTAGCTATATCACTATTATCATACGTGTTGAGTTCATTATAATTGTTATTGTCCCGCCAAATTTCACTTTTGTCACCAGTTTAATATGAATTGCATTGGTGTAGGGTGCTTGCCACGGACCTCAGTAACAAGGAAATTAAGTGGGGCCTAATTGCCGATTATAATTGCCCGACGTCTGTGCATTCTGTGGCACAAGGACCCCCCCCCCCCTTCACCCCCCCTGTGCAGTTGCACCGCCTGCACACTCGATAGCTGCACCACTGCTCGACTAGAAACTGCGATCTGTGGGACCATGTGGTTTGTTTTTTGTGCCGGTATCACAATGAGGGGGGGGGGGGGAAGCATCGTCTTTAACCTATCCGGCAATAATGAAAGGCGTCACGATGTGATCGGTGTTTGTTTTATCGGTGTTTGAACGACCCCAGGCGTGTTTGGTTCGTGGAGGCTTAGTGGCTCGCACGTGAACGCCTTGACCCCTGCATTGTTGACTCTCGCAAAATTACGCACGCACACACGCACACGGTTGTATCATCAGCAACTTCGGTGACGGTGATCATTGGCGACAGAGATCATCAATGACAAAGATCATCTGCAATGATCATAATCGATGACAATGATCATCAATGACAATGATCATTTGCAATGATCATCATCGATGACAATGATCATCAATGACAATGATCATCGGTGACAATGATCATCAATGACAATGATCATCATTGACAATGATCATCGGTGGCAATGATCATCATCGACAATGATCATTGACGACAATAATCATCGGCAATGATCATCGGCAATTATTATCGACGACAATGACGTGCCTGCTTTGAGTGCTCTGCTGGATGAAGGCCATCTCATGCCATGTCGGTTATTGTGGGGCTGCTTGACCACACAGTACTTTACCAGATTCAGAATATGTATGTATTTACTGTAGGAATCCGATGAGCTATGAAGCTCTTTTTACACAGATGTCAGCATGGGCGAAGAATAGCGAGGAAAATAAAACCTCAGGTCACTCGGGGTCGCAGTAGCAGTGCGTTCCTAACCACCATAGTACCGTACCATACACACACACAATCAAATAATAGAACGTTTATGATATGTTTTAATCATTAGCATGAAAAACGGGCAATTTTCGACATTTGCACAGTCCCAAAAGACGTTCCGAATTTTTTTTTTACGAACAAAAAAATGTCACGAATCTAACTTTTAAAGAGCCGCAGTGCCCCAACCACTGCGCCACTGCTTGCACCCTCCGCTTGTCGTTATGTTCTCCACGTGTTTCATTGTTTCGGCTCGCTACGTGCAGGGCACGACTGCGGGTTTTTCCCCCTTTTCGCTGTGGCCGGCCGAACGCCCGTCGCAGATCCAACAGCTTGGGGAATCGCCAGCGAACTCGTTAAAACAACGCAAACATTTCGTATTTCTTGTTCTCTTTGCGTGGGAGTATTTTTATCCATCGGTGCCTCGAGTCGAAGCACGACAGAGTGACAGAAACAAAATAACAAAAAAAAACCCAAATCGTTATCGTTGACATTTCGTTGGTAACACGAGATGTCGTGTTGACATTTGTTGCGCGCGTTTGATCAGTCGCGGACGCGATCGCAGATAACAGACACTGCAAAGACAGAGGCGGGTTATTAAAGCCTACGTCCGATTTTTCCTGTTCATTGGCGCACACTGCGCTATGAACTTGGCGACCCGATTGAGCATTTTTATTATTATTGTTATTTTGTGAATGGATGACCGTCAGTTGGTTAGCGATGTCTGTGAAGCCAGTCCTGGCCACCCCCTACTCGTCCTGCAGCCATCATCCCACACTGACCGCTGCAGTGTGAAGTGCGGTCAAACGACTCCCGTCACCAGGGCCGTCCATAGGGAGTGCGGGCCCGGGCGGTGGGGGGGGTCGGGATGATGAGTCCCGTGACCAGCGGCGTAATCGGAGCTCGCAAACGTCAATCACCACTGGTTCAGGATGGACTTGACCACTGGCTTCCCTGCTTCACCCGCGCATCACTTGCTAACAAAAGCACCGTGGACTACTTTCCTTAATCATCCATAATAGAGGTTTATGCGGGTTAGATTGCGTAAGTATAAATGTGTCGTTAAACCCGCCACCACCCGACACGGACAATCTAACGTCAAAAAAGCCTCTATTACTCTCCTTTTGCTTCCACGTTCTATGAGCCCTTTTGTGACAAAACAGCGACGTAGCTTCTTGCCAAATTGTCGCGAGTACACCTGCCAACTGGTTTTCCGCAGGGAAGACACACCGACTCTCAAGCCCGCCTCCACTCGCCAAGTCTCAAGGTCATCTTGAAGGAAGGAGGGTCGTGCATGTGGTGCTGCTTGTCCCAACTCCCTTGCGGAGTCGGGAGTTTTAAAGACGTGCTCATATCCTCAAAGCAACGTCTCGAGCCGCGGAAAGTCGGTCTGCACCCGGGCCCCACATTGACGATTGAAAATGGGTCTTCTCTTAGCCGCATCGCGAACGTGAATTTCGTTGCGATGTAAAACAAATGTAGGGGTGGTAAGCGCCGGCGTGTAGCGAGTCATCGCGGGGCGGGTGCTTACATCCCGGTCCGCATACGGGTGCCTACATCACGGTCCGCATGTGGGTGTCTACATCGCGGTCCGCATTAGCCCCGCCCTATATAAGGCGGCGCACGGGAGCGCTCGAGGCAGTTTTTACACCAGCGAAGAAAGAAGACGGAGAAGCCTCCTAGGACCCTGGGACCCCTAGCCCCGCTGCCCTTATCAGGGCCGGGTCTCTGTGTGGCCCAGTGGTGAGACCCTGGGTACTCATCAGCCCGACGTCCTTATCAGGGCCGGGTTGATGGGCCAATGGTCGGGACCCGTACCCTAGCTAGGACGGGTCGGGTAGCCTTCAGTAACAGTGTAGCCAGTGTAGGCTCAGGACAGTAACAGTGTAGGCACGCCTTGTGTAGGCTGTATAGTGTCTGTGTTACTCGTCTCCTGCCGGATTACTACATTACACAAATAATAAAGATATATAATTGAAACCTGTGAAGCGCGTGCGGTATTTGCCGAGTCAGAGGCGGCGAGGAACTGAACGAGCTTGACAGGCAGCCAAGGCGGTGAGCTGCTGCCAAATGTCAGCCCCCCACACACGCTTCCCCAAAGCTCTGTGGTCCTTCATTTATTAAGTTGTTATCGGCCAATTCGTTACCGTTTGTTGTCCTTCCCCCGCACCTCCGATTAGCACGGTTGGCTGCCTACGGTGAGAAAGAAGTTCAACATTCGTGCATCCATACAATGCAATCAGTGAGTGCTTACACGCGGGAGGACACTGGAGCACACAGAGAAACACACACTCTGTGAGGGGGAACACTGTATCCCATACAAATGGAACGGGTTGGGGGGGGGTCTAAGTTTGCCGTATCGCGTTCTCCTTGCGAGCCAGGGTAGCGCACCACCAACCCTCGCCGCTGCCTGCGTGGTGGCATCCGGCCACGTGCAGCGTTGGCTCCACCGCCCGCGGCAAATTTGGGCGAGCTCCGCTTCGCAAAGCGGGCCCCAGCCTGTTCACGTCCACGGTCCATAGCTGTCAACCCACACGGTTTACTCCGTATTCTTGTGCAGGGAAATTGGGTTTTCAGGTCCATACGGCGCACAGCCGTTTCAATGCGGGCAACAACAAAAAAACTGTGGTTGTGTTTCTCCCTTGTGATGGGACTTTGCAGGATGAACGTTGAGATGTATAAGGAGCACGAGGTGACCAATACGGTCTGACTTGGTCTGTAATAAGGTAGAGGGCGCTGAGAAGGGGTTGGCAGCTATGACGGTCACACGCTCAGCGTTCAGCACCGACAAGAGACCGAGCCAACAACACGTTCTCCGACGATTTCCTTTTTATTAAAACCGAGAGTCTTGTGGGAATGGATCACGCTGTTAGGGTAACCGCCGCTTCTATGAATACACCATTTACGCGAGTACAAAATATTTATAAAAAAACAACCTACTCCCTAACCCCCTCCCCTCCCGCCCCCCACTTTTTAAGAACATGTAATAACGTGACAAACACATTGATTGCAAAAGGTTAGGTTTTTTTTTACATTCCAAAAAATATCTATATATATTACTCGATAGTGCTGCTCAATCTGCTAGAGTCCATGTTCACTTACTTTAATCGTTTAGGCAAATACATAAAACACGCACACACACCTTGAGTCTATGCTCAAAAGTGAAAGCCGGAGCAGTAGCTGCTGCATGAAGACAAGTCTCTCCGCTGCTCAAGGAAAGGCGGGAGGAAGAAGATTGGCCGCTGCTGTGCTCGGAACCTGACTCTCCCGAGTTCGAATCCTGGCCACGGGACGCTGACATCAGTGACGTCCGATGCCCGAGCCGCTCCTGTACAAGGAACTTTTTTCACCAAATGCCACCGACCAGAGTGGCCAAGTAACGGTCAAACGATTGCCCGCGATCGACACGGTGTGGACAGGCCTTATCCCATTCAGTGGCAGATTAACAACAACAAGAAAAACGCGTCGCGGATAACGAAGGTCATGAGGTTCGCAAGCTTCAAAGGTCCCGGCAAAGCCTTCCGCATCGTCTCGCGACGCCATTCGAAGTGCAACCAGTGCATTGACGTATCGGCTTCACCGACCGTCATCTCTAAGACGAGTAGTGTGAGCGTGATGACGGGTGGAGAGGACGGCGTAGCGGTGAGCGCACCGGCGATAGGAACAACGCAGTAAGGGAAGGTTCGACATCCCCATCGCCAACCCACGTTGACCAGCGCGGTGAAGTACGGTGAATAGATTCCGATGTAACCGACACGGTGTGAGGAGGGCCGTCATCTAGCAGTGGATTGGGAAAGGGTTGCACAACTACTTGATATGATGACCTCTCGAACTCGGACCGATTGTTTCCTCTCATCAGGGGGAGTTCGTTTGCAAGGTGTCAAGGTCACGACGCACAAACACTTTGCCGCTTTTCATTTGCTGGGAAAAATGACAAACGAATGTGTGTTTCGAAATTAAAAAGAGGGAGGAAAGTAATATTGGTTGTTAAGTGCTTCCTCTCTAGAAGTATTTGTAGTCCTGAGCCAGCGGGGAGAAACACAACTGATTTAAACATCCCTTCCAATATAAGTATCCGTTTAAATCCCTAAGTTGACCGAATTTCACAGACGATGGTCAACGTTTTGCTTGGCTATGCCTTGGGATGTAAACCCATATATATGTATTCAACATCGTTTCCTGCAATTGTGTGACCTTAAAATATCGTCGGGGACAGATGTCCGAGGAATGTCAGTTGTTCAGCGCTGGTTTGCGTCTGAAATATGGTTTTAAATATATATGTTTTAACACAACCCTTTGATCGAATTGGCGGGCGTTTTTTTGGCGAGGCGAAGTGCGTAAAATAACGACGCAAATTTGTCGTAAAGTTTTAGTTGAATTCCTGCAATCACGAAAGCTTTAAGTCAAGGTTTTAGTTCCTTTTGGACAAACTTCATGAGCGTTTAGAGTAGTGACCGCCCCCACAACACACCCCACGCACTCTCCCACACCCCCACACCTCCCACCCCACTCTCCCCGTACAGGTACCACACAGACGGACGGACGTGCGGAGCGACGGAGCTGAAAGAAGGGGACATCGGGAAGAATGGATGGAATATCGTACAATTGCAACAAAAAATCTCATGTTTTGCACGGAGTCACGTATCGTACAGTGCTCATTCTGTTATTCCCGAAAAATATATATTTTTTAAAACGTGCATTTAGGGTGCAGTTGATGTGAGGCAATCTATTTATTTGCGAGTGGAGTGATTTGTTACACGTTGTTCACGGCCGTAAAATTTACATCGTTTGTGTCCTATGCTTAGTAAAACTTAAGTCAAGATTTATACGTCGTTAAGATATATGCATAAATACTTACATAACACATGCCATACTTTATATTTTACACATCACAGCTTGGGTGCCTATCTCTCTTCAAAGCAACTCTTTTGTTTGAAAGTTAAAATACATTTCCAGATACATTTCACGTATCTTCAATGCAACCTGGTCCTCACACTCGCGACGAGGGCGTGCAAATCGCCCAAGGGGACATCCCACACTCCCTCTCCTTGTGAAAACCGTCTCACCTTGTCAGGTCACGACCTCTCACTTTGCAACGGGGGGGGGGGGGGGCGGGGCAGTGCCGGATTAAGCTAGTGCGGGGCCTGTAGCATATGTTATAAAGGGGCCCTAACTAAAAATAAAACGAACAAAAAAACCCACAAATGTTTAACTTGTAGAGTAAGGTAATTGTGTTTTTTTCATTTGCTATACAGCCAGATAATATGGCAAATGGCTCACCTTAAACACCCAGTCGTTCATAAAAGTGTAAGGCAGTCTAGCACTATATAGTAATAGAGCAAGTGCAGAATCACTGAACCGGAATTTATAGCTTGAAGGCATTTTGCGCGGAGCCCTTGAAAGTGCGGGGCGCGTAGCATATGTAGCTACTTTTGCTATTAGGATAATCCGGCATTGGGGGGTGGGGAGAGGGTGTTGACCTGGATGAACGTCGTTCCTTCCACGGTGGATGAAATCGGCACCTCTTTGGAGCCGCCCCACAATGCGGAAGTCGTCAAGGCGCGGCCCTCCGCAGCTCGCTCCGTCAACGTCACTCCCTGGGGGTTTCTGCCGTTGCCTCTGTGCCAGCCGGTCGAGAGAAGCGGCGGTGGGACGGTGGCGAAAAATATTGGTGAGGCACGGAAGCCTGTGTGTGGGGTGCTCCACGCCGCGCCCACGTGGTCCACGCCGCGACCACGTGCTCCACGCCGCGCCCACGTGCTCCACACCGCGACCACGTGCTCCACGCCCACGTGCTCCACGCCGCGCCCACGTGGTCCACGCCGCGACCACGTGCTCCACGCCGCGACCACGTGCTCCACGACGCAGTGACGTTTCCAGCCACTGGAGCCGCACGCACGGAGGCCCGGGGAGGGGTTTGCGTTACGTTCTTTTGCTGCCGTCGAGTCGTTCGTGTACTTCCCCCCCCCCCGCCCGATTATTTTCGAAGCACTCTGGGGTGGAGGTCGGTCGCCGTAGTGGCTGGCTCAGGAGTTTGAGAAAGTAAAAGTTCATATCGGGCCAGGGTCTGGCGTTACATTCACAGCTGTCAATGTTGGGGGGGTGGCGGGGACAGTGTGGGGGGTATTAAAAAGTTTGCCGCTCCATGGAAGGGCAATAATCGATCTTCGTCGTTGTTGTTGCTGCTGCTGTGTTCAAGGAAGTCAAAAGCAGTTGCTGCTGTTGCTCTTGTTGCTGCGTTTATAGACGAGGCCCTTGGTGTAAGAATGTGGCTGATTTTAAATACTGGCTCAAGGTCTAATGGACAGGGAGCACGGGAGAGGGATCCCAACACCTCCACCGAAGCGCAGGGCCACCTTCCGGTCGGTGATGGTGGCAGTGATGGTGGTGGTGGATGTTTTTTTTGTCCCCACAGTATTTGAAGACGCGACTCAGGCGGAGGGCTGGACGCTTCGAGCCGCAGTCGGGCAGCTGAGAAATCCACCGCCGCGGAGGTGCGGACAACGGCGGCGAGGACGACGACGACGACGACGACGACAGCTCCTCTCCGCACGGACGGAGGTGGTGGGTGCCCGCCCGGGAGGTGAAACGGCTACCGGCACCGTCGGCCTATGGTCGCGTGGTGGGTCGCGCCGTGCACCTTTACCGCCGAAGCGTTCCGCGGTGGTCATACGAGGCTGTCGACGGTGCCCGGGTCGTCGCTCTGGTTGTCAGCCTCCATCCCTGTGGCAGATTGCGACCCCATGAGATCCTGGAGCTCGGCGTGCTGTAGTGGCACGTGGCAGTCCCTCATCGACCAGTGGGTCGCCAACGAGCGGCGGCGCCTCTCGCAATGCCAACCGGCCTGCGCACAAAGACAAACATCCCCCCATGTAACCTCGGCAGACTCTTGGGGCAAGTGCTGTTAGCGAGTGGCGCCTATGCACGTAGGCACGGCACACGCGCGCTGAGTCGGCACGCCGCAGGCCGCGGCACAAAGACAAACATCCCCCCAGGTAACCTCGGCAGACTCTTGGGGCAGGTGCTGTTAGCGAGTGGCGCCTATGCACGTAGGCACGGCACACGCGCGCTGAGTCGTCACGCCGCAGGCCGTGGTGGCGTTCGCGCCCGGCTCGGAGTCCAACCCCGACCCCCGCGGCTAAAAACTCGCGACCTCTGACCCACGTTTTTCCTCAATCGGTCTCTCAAACGTCACTCCCTGCGTGCGCTTCCGCACGCGTCGCCCCGCACCTGTCGGTTTGTTTTTGGGCACGACGCGTCTCTTCTGTGGTCACGTTGCTACGACGCTGTTCATTGTCGCGTCCGGTCGTTGTAAAAAGCGCCCCCAGCCCCGCTATCGTTCGACTCATCGTCGTTTCATCGTTTCCATGCCGATCGCGATCCGCCGAGCTCAGGGGGGGGGGGGGGGGGTGGCAAACCCGTGGCTTTGGAGCACCGCGTGCGGTCCCGTCAAGGAACTGCTCCATGACGTTAGTTATTTAAGGTTCGCGCTTGAAATAAAGAGTTATTATTTTTGACTGAATAAAAAAAAATGGCTCTTCTTGTTATTATGGTTGCCTGACCACCCCCCCCCCCCCCGCCCTCTCGTTTGCTTTTTTGCAGCAGTGTTCCTACCCGCAAATTACTCGTTTAATGACATTTTAACTCAAGACAAACGGTCACTCTCATCATTAAACTCCGCAAATGCCGAGTACATGCCCTCACACGCGCGTTAGACGTTGAGTCTCTGAGCGGGAGCATCGCATCTGCTTTCGATTAAATGCGAAACCACAAAGAGCCTCCTCTGGCCCCTGCTTCGTTGCTTCCAACTTGCAGAGCCTCTGCAACAGCGCCCGCCGTTATTGTTTCCAAATGCTTAGCACACAACCCTGCCATTCCTTCATGCCAGACAAGAATAACATTAAATCTAGCTCGTGACCCTACTTCACATTCCAACGTCGAAGGGCCAGGAATATATTTCATGACAGAAACAGGCCCCGCTCTTTAGCCCAGGCGTATGGTGCAACCAAAATACGAACAAGAAAAGCCATTATTTTTTCGAATTCGGTAACAAACAAACAAACAAAAAAAGCCCTCAAAATCTTCTTGGTTCTTTCGGTAAAGTCAGGTAGAAGGGAAGTAATAAAAGAATAAAAATAAAACATATCTTCTTGGTTTTTTCGGTAAAGTCACGTAGAAGGGAAGTAATAAAATAATAAAAATAATAAAACATAATAAAATAATTCTCACGACGTTTCGGCCACAACGCAAGCAGCCGTCTTCAGGTGAAACCAGGTCTGTCGAGGCGACAGCGTCTGAATGAGGCAGCACACGTGCTTGGAGCATATATATATAAGCTACGTGACTTTACCGAAAGAACCAAGAAGATGAATCCCTGCAGTCACGAAAGCTTTAAATCGAAAAAGCCCTCAAAATGTCAAGAGCCGCGACGCACGTGAGCGGCGTCACGAAGGAGCCCTTAGCAGGGCAGCGCTCGGCCCCGGAGCCGGCCGCAGGTTGCCGAGCCCCCCCCTCCCCCCCGTCTTAGCCACGTCGTGGGGAACGTCGTCAGGGCTGCCCTGGCCATCCAAGCTGCGCGCGGTGGGCTGCGGCCCTGCCCTCGGGAGCGCCTCCGCCATTGGGCGCGTTGTTCTCATTGTGCGTACCACGAGGTAGACAAGCAGCACGCCCGTGGTGCCCATGAAGACACAGGCGGGGATCCTCCACGTGTCGACGCCCGAGGGTGACTCCGCGGACATTCCGGCTCGGCTCTCTCCGTTTGCACAATGGTCTGATGCAGGAGAGACGGGGGAGGGGGGCGGGGGGGGGGGGAGGGGAGGGGTGAAGCGAAGTGTATTGGTTTAGCCATGTTTGTTTGTTGTAGTACAGAGTTAGACTGATGGCCTTAATCTAAGTTGTCTTGTGGTTTGACTTGCATCCCACTGCGATTTTTGCACACAGCGTTGGTGTTCGGTGTTTTTTCTGAAATATTTTGCTGTCTTTTCTTGGATTTTCTGTTTGCACTCAGTCACATATTCACTTTAAGATGTTTTTTTTCATGTTTTTGTTTTTTGTTTGTTGCGGTTGCACCCGATTCAAGAGCCGAATGGCTCACAGGTCTCTACCTAATAAATGAACTTGAACTTGAACGATGCTGGAGATTTGTTCAATCGACGAGAGATTCATTGCCCGTTAACAGAGCGTGGCTTGTGCTCAATTAGGGCTTCAATCAATTGATGGAGATTTATTCCATCGATGAGAGCTTCACTGAGGCCCGTGGAGCCCCATTAATGAGATTAATTCCAATCAATGGAGATTCCTCGTCTATGGAGCTTCAATAACGTAACACGCTCTATCAATCGAGGTTCGTTCAATGTTTAGAGTAGAGAGCCGGCCCATCTGAATACTTAATGAATAAGTTTATAATTGACACCGCTGGCATCCGTTTTAGGGTTTCGTAGACTTACTGACATGGCACTTATTGACCCATAATATATAGCTCTGTGGGTTCCCCATAAATCCTGAGTCACTGCAAGTTTCACGTTTATTTTGTTTGACCAAGGTGGAGAAGACGCAGGAGGAGGGACGGAACCAGGATCGAATCTCATTCACAAGAGTGACCCAAGTCACCGTAAATCACAAAACAAGTACAGAGCAACAGTAAAGAGAACGGACATCGGAGGTGAAAACAACCAACTCGAATTCAGTTGCAACGTAAGTTCACGAAAAAAAATGTTCACGTTAGATCGCGTAAATATAAAGGTGTCGTAAAAAAAAACCTGCCACCACCACCACCACCAACCGACACAGTCATTCAGTAAGGTTTGTCACATAAACAAAACATGACAATTGAATGCTACTCCAGCGCACCCTTAAGTTGGAGAGTAAGCCCACAACATTTACAAATTGAGTACGGCGTTTCGCTGCCGATCACAACCAGCTTCATCAGGCGATTTGGCAAAATCGGTGGTAGGTTAATGACAGGAAGTGCGTCACTAATCAGTGACGCACCGACTTGCCCCACCATGATTTTCGGCACCGCTTCGGTGAAAGTGAGGTGGTCAGCAGTAATTGCCGGGATGTAGGCACACGCAGGTCCCATCACGGGGAATGTGGAATTACCACCACCACCGGTTTCTCACAGCAAATAGCTGCCCAATGACTTGTTGGAGCGGTGGGATGCATCGGCTCTAGATATCGGTCACACGGGCGTTATTGTTATTACTAAGAGAGAGAGAGAGAGTACTAGGATTTAGTCCTTCTGGTTGGAGATGAAAAAAAGACGCCCTACCTGAGACTGCCGGCCTGGAGGTGGCATCTGCCGTCATGTTTTCTGCAGCAGCTGAAGCGGACGAGGCTGCGGAGAGGGAAAGGTGACGAGGTTTGCGTCCGATACCATCAAATATTTAAATGACAACAGCAATACAATTTTATTTAAAGCTTTCGTGCCTGCAGGGATTCATATTCTTGGTTCTTTCGGTAAAGTCACGTAGAAGGTAAATAATAAAATAATAAAAATGTAAATGTTATTGTCATATATTTGTATTATTGTATTGTTTCCCTTCTACGTGACTTTACCGACACAACAGCAAAGCTCACGCCAGTGGTTCTCAACCTTTCTTTGGCTACCGTACCCTCCGATGGAATTTCGTTTCAAGCGAGTACTCCCTTGCCTGACCCACCATGGTTCTGGGAAACAAACGTATGGATAACGAATGTCAATATTTGAACCAATTGCCCATTTTGTGAGGTATCCTAGCGAGCTAGTAACTGCAAGTGAATGAAAAAAAAACTAATTCAAAGGACGCTCCGCATGTATGACATGATTTGTTCACGTTCGCTGGTTACTCTTGGAAACCACATTGTTTCCAATCAGCGAGTTCACAAACGCCTTTTACACACCCGAGACAGCTTTCCTTAGAGCCTAGTCTCACATGGGTTGGCGTCATCTGGTCCAACCCATGTGAGATTAGGCTCTAAGGAAAGCTGTCTCGGGTGTGGACCAATCAACTTCAAGGACAGTGCACATTATCGGAGTTATGTCTTTTGTTTGTATTATGACTGCAGGTATTGCGGACTATGCAAACATGACTCCTTGTAAAAAGGTGTCAGTTTTGTTGCCAGATAGAAGGGTAAAAAAACAATTACCATATTTTTACTGGCAAATGAGGTTCCCATAGCCTTTTACATCGTTCTAGGTAACCATATAGATTCAAATGTTATCGTAGCTATTTTATATTGGCAGATTCACATGTGATTATTCACCAATTACTCTCATACATTATGTCATTTCACACGTTTATAAATCACCTCACGTACCCCCTGGGACATTGAGACGTTACCCTCAGCGTTCCGCGTTCCGCCTGGTTGAGAAGCACTGGCTTGCGCCGAGGGATCGCCAATAGCGTGGCTATCGCGTGTGATGGCGGTGCGGCTCTGTCAGTGACCATGTGCTGGGGCGGGCGGTGTTTGAGGTTATGCTGTTTACATTTAACAGGGCTTTGCACTGTCATAACAAATGCTCCACTCAACTCCTGTTGCCAATGGGGATGTACTCCGAAAACTGTGAACATTTCCTGTTGTTGGTTCGCCTAATCCAGGATAGGAAAAACAAACTAAATACGCGTTTGAGGCATTGGAAAGCGTTGCGTTTATTTTTATTCAAGATCTACCTATGGACAACTTAGCAACGTTAATGGTTCCTCCGAATGCCAGGACGAAAAGCAAACTTCGCAAATCGTGCAGCATTACTCACGCACCCCCACTGGTTTCTCACGGCCAATGCAGTTAACTGGGACTGCCCACGGACTTGTTGGAGGCGTGGGACTTATTGTCTCTTGAAAAGATCGCACGTGCGGCGTCGTAGCACCGAGCGAATGCGTTCGGGGGTTAGGCCTCGGGCGGGAGATAAGACGGCGACCTACCTGGTGGCACCACCCGCCTGGAGGTGGCATCTGTGTTTGCTGCGGACGTTGGGGCGGGCGAAGCTGTGGAGAGAGGAAGGTGGAAGGAAGGTTTGTATCGGGGAGGGGGGGGGGAGGGAAGTGGGGGTATGAATACATATTCAAAAGACGACCACGCTCCCACTGAAAAAAGATGAATATCTGTCGGCGTTTTCGAATCTAATTTGCGTTCGTTGCAAGTCGAGTCACTTTCACCAGCGGCTGCATTACAGTTCATGGATGGGCGCTCCCGCCAGCAGCCTGCCCATCCGAGGTGTCGTGACATGTACGTACGTATGTTGAACTTCTTTTGCACCGTACGTAACCAACCGCGCCCATGAAAGGTGTGGGGGGGGAGGACAACAAACTAAGCAGTTCTAAAAGAAATGAGTTTGTCAATCCAGATGATTTAAAAGTGCATTGCTCCAGTAGCTTCCGAATATCAGAAGGGAGAGCGGAAGCGCTTCCATTCTGTCCGTCGCACGCATATGGAAAGCACGCGACGGACGGAACGGGTGGGCGCACGGACGGGGAGGAACACAACGCTCAGACGGAACGGAACGAACGCAATGGGACGGAATGCGAACGGAACGGAGGGGAACGGAGCGGCGGTGGTGGAGGAGCGACACCGAGGCCCAAAGTCGCCCGTCACCTGTGCTCTCGGTGTCCTTCGTGGTCGCTGGGCTGGAGCGGCACTTGCTGGAAGCCACCTCGGATTTGCCGACGTCTTTCGTGAGGCGCTTGAGGGCCGTGGCGAGCGAGTCCGGCTTCACTCGCGCTCGGCAAAGGCAAACGGTCTGTTGGTCGACAACGCGGTTATGATGATTATGTATTATTTTGACTGCTATTATATTTATTACGATGAACACGTAGGCTTTCGCGACCAATATTATTCATGGCAAAGGTTGTTTTGTAAATGCGTCGTTAACCATTCACCACCACAACCATCGCCCGACAGAGCCAATCGGCGGATGTAAACGAAACGTGCCGAACAAGACGTGCCAAATGTAACAAGAGAAATGAGTGACGCGGCACGGGGAGACTTTCACCCAGCAGTGGAGTGTTCGATCACGTCTGATGACGACAACGGTGACGACGGTGACGACGATGACGATGATTTACGTACGCGCTATCGCCTTTTTAAATGGCGTCGAGTTCATTCGCACGCTGCTTTTGCGTCCGCAGCGTAGCCGCGCACGCTCTCTCCGCGAAACGGGTCGCTGCAACTCGCCTCGTTCGAATGGCAGATGTCCTTGAGCGTCTTGAGTAACATTTTGCCGCTCTGGTTCACATTGCTCCCCTTGTGTAGCTGACTGAGCAGAGAGCTCAGTGATTCCAGGGTCATCTCGAAGGGGTTTTTCTCGAAACAATTCTCCGAATTCTGTAAGGGAGAGAGGAAGACAGAGGGGCGCCCCCCCAAAAAAGCGGAAAATCAAACCTGAGAGTGAAATCGCCGACCCCCTTAGCAACGATGGCGGCGGGGCCCACTTCGAAGGACACCCTTTAGCCCACCCGGGCATTGCACAAGAAACCCGGGGCTCTTTGAGGGCCACTTCGTGACGTCATTCATTAAGGAGCACTGTCTCGTGTTGACCCACAGTGCATTGCGGCTCTTGAAACCGAATTCGAAAAGATGTCCCCCCTCTCGTTATTTTCTTGTTATTTCCCACACCGCCGGATCAGCACGGTTGGCTACGTTCAAAGCGGAAGAAGTTCAACGTACATTTTGGTTGCCGACTCCTGGACTAGCCCTTGGCATAGCAGCGAACAGACCCCAAACACAAGCCCCAGCGCAGACCCCGAGACCCCCTTCCCAACTACTAGCGCGGGCCGCGGCTCTCTCGCCGTCCTGGTGGGTTTCGAGATGTTTGGGGTCAGATCGCCCGTGTGAGTCAAATTGCGCGTCGTAAAGCCTTTCACCGCCCGACACAGCCAGTCGACAAAAGCCGTCGAGTGATGAACGAACGCGCCGGTTTATTACAGCCTCAGAAGGCGCCACCGCTGCCAGTGAGGCATGGCGCGTTGAACTTCTTTCGCACCCTACGCAGCCAGCCGTGCTAATCGGAGGCGCGGAATGTTGCTGTTGGAGAGCGATCAGCACAACGTTTAGCGATCAGGTGGCAGCCGTTTCGCTGATGGTTACGACCAGCATCGTCAGGCAGTCACCAGAAATCGTGAAAGATGACATCACGCCATCTGTTTAAGGCGCAGGACCGGAGGACTGAGACATTTGTGGTGTCATTTTTTTCATCGTATTTTTGGAAAATTTGGACCGTGACGTTATCACACAATGGACTACTCTTACAAAAATTACATCACGGGTCCTAAGGCAGTGTGTTTTATTGTTATTTGTCTTTGTGAACCACTGACAGTACAGCATCACACTTGCCATTTACACTCACCGCTCACACTCACCGCTCACACTCACTGCTCACACCACTCACTCACTGCTCACACGCACTGCTCACACTCACCACTCAGACCGCTCTCACTTGCCATTCACACTCACCACTCACTCACCGCTCACACTCACCGCTCACACTCACTGCTCACACTCACCACTCACACTCACTGCTCACACTCATCACTTACACCGCTCACACTTGCCATTCACACTCACCGCTCACACTCACCACTCACACTCACCGCTCGCACTCACCACTCAGACCGCTCACACTCACCACTCATACTTGCCATTCACACTCACCGCTCACACTCACCGCTCACACTCGTCGCTCACGATTTGTATTCACACACACTGGACACAATTCATAAACTCATCGCAACAGCGACTCCGCTTTTCACTGTTGTGCCCGGTGGTTCTCGGGCGCATTTTCTCTTCGGTTGTACGGCGTTCCTGAAGCAGCTCCCATCACGTGAAGCGAAACGTCGGACACGGTGCCGCACAACACGCCGGAGAGCTACACCCGTCGTGCGGCTGATCTGTTCGTGTTGTGCAACGGCTTCGGCTTCTCACCCTGTTGTCCTGCGGACCCCAAACCGTCACGCCGTAGTCCAACGGGAGCTGGTTGACCTGCGGTGGACAAATGGGGAACAAGTGCGGATGAACAGGCGCACGTTGATAAAGAAAAGAAGAGGCTTTACCCGAAGACAAAGATCCCCCGTAGAGCCTTAACAGACTGTCGGGGCAAGTGTTGTTAGGGAGTAGCAGCACATATGAAGGCCGGGGCAGCGCCCGAAGGGGTGGGTGGCTAGCTACCACGCCCGGCCGCCTTTGTATCCCCAGTGGCGATGTTCACACATCGCACCAGGTACTCATTTGAAGCTGAGTCGTCCTTGGGGAAACCAAGGATCGGTTCAGATAATCGTCACATTCGGGGGGGGGGGGGGGGGGGGGGCCCCCCCCCCCCCCCCCCCCCCTGACCCGCCGCCGTAAGTATTACATCTGACACCGTGACGTCGAAAGCACAAAGCCCCCCAAATCACGGGGCCCCGGGTGGTCACCCCGATTCACCGTACCCTCGGCGGCTGCTAGGCCTTGGCAAGGTAAGGTAATTTACCCTTTTTACCGGGTAAAAGGGTAAAGGTAAAGGGTAAAGGTGTAGACATGCCAAGGGGTAAGGTAAAGGGTAGGGTAAAGGTAGCGTGGAAGAATTACCCGGTAGGGTAAAGGTAGTGTGAAGTATTACCCGGTAAATACGGTACCTTGTTTACCGCTAAAAGCTCCGTGGCGCAGTCCGTGGCCTCCATTTAATAAGTAATATTTTAAAAAAACTTTATTAAAAACACGCTTTTATGAAATGTACGAGTACTGACATAACTCCACGACTCCAGGAAGTGGCCCCGAGGCTTGCCACAATGTAAGGGACCGTGGCCAATTACAGCCAACGTCAGTTGAGCGTGGACAATTAGACCCAAGCCGAAACATAACATACAAAAGAATGTTAAAAAAATAAAAATTTTTAATGATATACAGTAATATAGTATTGTCATCAGTATGACATAAGTATACCAAGTTTGCAGTCGATACCACATTAGGAAGTGGGTTAAAATTGAGTTATAAGATTTGAGGATACAACAACAATAACGACAACAACAGAGTGAGTTAAAAGAAAGCGTGTAAAATTGGAATCATCGAGAGTAGTCTATATGAATAAAGCGCTCTACCTATAGCGTTTACCGTTATAAACCTTTTTCATGTGTAGTGCCCCAGTAATTACCCTGTAATCGGGTAATTTGTATGGGGTAAGGGTAAAAGGTAGGGTAAAGGTAGGCACGTTGCTTTTTTACCTTTTACCGTTTACCTTACCTGCTAAAGGGTAAAAGGTAGGGTAGAGTGATTGTATTGTGGTAAGGTAAAAGGTAGGGTAAAGGTACGCTTGTTGTTTTTACCTTTTAACTTTTACCTTACCTTGCAGAGGCCTAGCGGCTGCTCTGCCTGCCATTCACACTCACCGCTCACCACATGGCATTCACACTCACCACTCACCGCTCACACTCACCGCTCACACCGCTCACCACCTGCCATTCA